>OY796881.1:16118914-16630332 GCA_963680785.1 Diplosoma virens | reverse complement strand
AAAAGTAATTGCTGCTTTTTTTAAAAATAAGATAAAAAAATAAAATGAATCTTTTTTTTTACATGAGAATTTGAAACAGGCTATATTTTGATATTTAGCAGCGTTAAAATGTCGATAGACAAATATTGTAAAATCAACAAAACTTTATCTTTTATATATCATTGTTTGAAGGCGCATCGTTTTGTTTTTTCGCAATGTATTTCAACGCCACCGCAACAAGATCAATGGAAATTTTCTTCCCTATCAATAGATTCATATTCTTTAATTTCAATTTTATCATTTAGATCTCGCAAAAACTTATCTACAGTTTTTTCAGCAGTATATTGCTGTTTTGACATTTTATATTTAAAATTTGCTATCAAAATGTACCAATCTATTTAATAAGCCTGAAAAGCAGCTGTAATATAAAATAAAAATGTCTATGATGTCAATTGTTTTCTCACGTTTTCTAATAGTAATGTAGGCATATTTGAAGCACTTAATTACAATAAAAAAGTTTTTTTTTAGAAAGCTCACATAATTATGCTCTAATCCTACTAAAAATTACCAATATATTATTTTGAGTTAGCAACAGGATTTTTTTATCCAAAAATATGCTGCAAACTTGTGTGTGCAACTTGTGCACCGGTTTATGCAATGGCGCCGCATTTGCAGTTAAAGAAAGGAACTAAATCCCATTTTTTTATGCAGAAATGAAAATGCGCAATTATAGTTCGCAGGAGAATGGGTCAACTAGCCACAACTGACTGGGCGCAACCGAACTTGACGCAGCCGACTGCTTAGTTAGGCTGAGACCAGCCGGCTGCAACCAGTTGTCCCAAGCCCGTCCGCAGGCGTTTAAGCATAAATCACGCTATTCTGGATGCGCTATTTCGAACGACTGGGTAAGGTAAGGTGCTGGTAATGAAAGCAGGGGGCCGGGATGTACTCTCACGGTACACTATATTCGATCTACGATTCATGTACTAGGCAGAACGGATGCCTAATCCGGCAAGATTGAACAAGTTTTTGCGTAGCATCCACAAGAAGCGTTTAAACCAATGGTTCTCAACCTTTTTCTGCTTGTGGCAGATTTTATTATTTTTTTGAAATTCGCGGCACACTTGGACCAGATTTCTTGATTTTTGTTCCTAGTGTTCTTTAAAAAAAAAAAGGTTTTCACTTTTAATCTGTCTCGAATTTTTTTGATTTTCGTCGCCAAAAAGTAGTGTTCCCTAAAAAAAAGATTTTTACTTTGAATCTGCTCAAATTTCTTGACTTTCGTCCCTAAAAAGGAGTGTTTTTAAAAAAAAGGCCGCGAAACTATAAACTAATGTTTTTAACCCTTGAAGCACCGCTGACTCGTTTTGCGACGATGCAGCAAAATCGCAAACAGAGCGAAATTTGCTTTCTTTACAAATTAACTTTTTCAATAAATAATTGCGCTTTTTTTGTTTAGAGAAGCTAATTGATTTGTATATCATTAAAAAGATAATTTTTTCTTGATTAGAATGATATAAAATTTCTTTAAATGTGATAAAAGACGTGTGAGTAATCGAAAAAAATATTAACTATAGTTTTTCAGAAAAAAACGCTTGTTTTTGATTTAGTGTCGTCGTCGTCGTCGTTTGAAGGGTATCCTCCACTCCAGGTCAGACACAAGCAGGACTGGGGCCGAGGGTTTATCCTTTTACTACCCCAGACTAATGCACTGCCTAAATCAGATGCTGGCAGTGGTGTTATTAAGCCAGCATTGAGTTTCGTCATCCAAAACCGTCAGACCGCGTGCTCCATGTGGTGCCCGATGTATGGGGCACATTGTTAGTACATGGTCTGCGGTTTGCTCAGAGGCGTCACACTCGCAATTCGGTGAAGGAGCGAGACCCCATTTGTGCATGGACGAATGGAATTGCCCAACACCAGTCCGCAGGCGGTTGAGCTTAACCCAAGCTGCTCGGGGTAAGCCCATCCCAACAGGCCTGACACTGGTCTCGGGCACAAAAGCACGGAGCCTGGAAGCATTTTCACAGTACTCCGTTTTCCATTTGTGATTTGTCCATTCAGAGGCGCGGATGCCATGTCTGGCAAGGTTGTCCAAGAGATTCCGCGCACCTGGCACAAACGGGCGTCTGGATCTTAGTCTCACTTGGCCAGTATCTGAGGACCCAATTAACAGACCATGCAAAATATGATCGGGGTCCAGAGATCCACGGTAAGCCAAGGAGAGTGTCGCTCCCATTCGGCGAAGCTCAGCTGGCTGGATGCCAGAGAGTACAGGTAGGTGGTCCGTTGGAGTGGTACGCAGGCATCCAGTAACTATGCGCAAGGTGTCATTCAAGACACTGTCAATGAGGCGAGTGTGAGCACTGCGACACCAGACTGGCGCACAGTACTCAGCTGTTGAGTAGACTAGAGACAAGGTGGCTATGCGTAGTGTTTTAGCACCAGCACCCCATCCCGAGCCCACGAGTCGCCTCAGCAGTGTGACGCGCGAGGATAGTTTTTTGCGCAATGCCACTAAATGGTGACAAAACGTGAGCGATCTGTCCAGTTTTACCCCAAGATAAGTAGGGGTTGGACAGAACGGTAAAAGTCTACCATTGTTGTAGACCTTTAGCTCACGCTTGGTCTCTCGGTTGTTTAAGTGAAAGGCTGCCGTCACCGTCTTAGTGTGACTGAGCTTCAACCTCCAAGTCTGGAGATACGCTGACAGTGTGGACATGTCTTGGCTTAAGGTCCCCTCCAAGTCCTTCCAGTTTCCAGAAGAATGCAACAATGCTAAATCATCAGCATAAGCAAACTTTCTGGAAATCATGGAAGGAAGATCATACGTATAGATGTTAAATAGGAGGGGAGCCAAGACCGATCCCTGAGGAACGCCGTTTTTAAGACGGCGTAGCCTGCTTTGCTTGCTGTCACCGGTGGTAAGGGTGAAACTTTGATTTCGGACAAGCTCCATAATCATTTTGACCATGTGCTTATCCGGAAGTAGTCTCAGCAGCTTGCAGGTAAGGCCACGATACCAGACAGTGTCATAAGCAGCTGTCAGATCGACAAATACGGCACCGGCCTTCTTTTTAGCCTCGAAAGAATCGTCGATGTTCTGGGTTAGCAGAACAACTTGATCTACGGTTGACTTCCCGCGTCGGAACCCAGCCTGCTCTTTAGGGAGCAGTGAATCGATTAATGGTTCAACGCGGGCGTAGATAAGCCTCTCGAGGATCTTGTAGGGGACACAGAGCAGAGATATCGGTCGATAACTCTTTGGATCCCCCACGGGCTTTGCTGGTTTTGGGATCGCGACCACAAGCGCTCTTCTCCAGATCTTGGGAATTTTGAGTCGGTGCAAACAGGAAGAAAGGAAGTCAGGTAACCAGGACTTCAAAGCAGCTCCAGCATGGAGTATAAGCTCTGGGCAGATGGAATCAGGACCCGGAGCTTTACCTGGTTTTAAGTGCTGAAGGGCAGCAGCAAATTCTCTCTGTGAAAATTTGTCAGAGATATTTACTGCGTCTGGTGTTGTGGCCCTCCAAAGGTCAGACATTTCTTGAAAGACAAGTCGAGATGACTTGCGATCAACAGCCTCGTTTTTCCCATTTCTAACCAGCTGAGATGCAATAGCATCGGCTGAAACGGGACAGTGACGAGGAGAGTGTCGTGACCTACCAGTAAGATTGTTCAAAATACTCCACGCTTTTCGACTAGAATGTGAGAAGTCAATGCTCCGACTGTTTCAGACCATCGATCCCTCCGCTTTCTGTCAAGCTTGGCAAGCAGAGCTATAGCAGCCAAACTCGAGTCGCCTCCCTGAGGATACTACAGAAAGGTTTTATAGAGGAATTCACACTCTGCATCCTAACACGGAATATAGTTATTTCGATACCCGCGTGGGATAATCTGTTTGGCTGCTTTCTTAATGGTGTTACAGAAGTCCTGGTAAGCCGCATCCACATCAAATGAATCAGGCGGCAACAAAGTCTTTGCGAATTTATTCGTCAAAGCAATGTAGTGACTCCATTTGGCCTTGCGGAAGTTTCATCGCTTAACAGGCATGCTTGGCACTGCCATAGCAAACCTTGGTGGTGTAATAAGCGAGGGTCGATGTTGTGACCTGGGGAACTTTTCAAGGACACGTCTATCCGGTAAGCAACTGTTTGGACCTACGCTGGCGAAAGCTAGATCTGGATTGGTGCCAGTGTTCCAGCGGCCGGAATAAAAACTGGCAGCGTCCTTGGCGTTATATAGGAGGGCAAGACAATTAATACTTGCCCAGCCAGCCAAGCACTCACCGTCCGGGCTGTTGTCGTCGTAACCCCAGTCAGCATGACGACAGTTAAAATCGCCAGCGTACAGACAGGGGTGAGGAAACATTGGGAAATCCAGGGTTTGCAATCGCGTTGGCGGTGGTTTGTAGACGTTGACTATTTTATAACCATCAACGTCCACACACAGCCACTCGATCTCCGATGTCGGTGGAGATTGGTCCAAAAGCGTGTATCTCAGTCGCTCGTGGATAAACGTGGCAAGGCCATACTTCCTGCTTAAAGACCCAGCTAGTTGGTAGTTTGGTAGTATCAACTTCTCTGCATTAGTGCAGTGAGTCTCCTGCAGTAGGATGACGAGTGCCTCAGACTGCATAGCGAGGTGATGAAGAACGTTCATCTTGCTTGCAGTGAGGCCTTCGATGTTCAGCTGAAGAATAATGGGTCTTCGGAACATGTTGGCAATGTGCCCTGAAAAGGACGTTTGCCGATTAGCAGACCCACATTGAACATCGGAATGGGTGGATACCCTTCCGTTTTGGTAGGTTCGGTTTCGGTCTGTCATTTTAAAATCAATGAACAGACTTACTCTCGGCCCAGGCTGCGTAAAAGCACCTACCATCTGGGCATAGATTTAGTGTCATAGTGCGGTTATACTGTAAAGTTCAAACTTTTTAGTCGCTATTTGTAGTAAAACACTTAATCTATAAACCTAATCTAAACTCCTTGAAAAAAACTTTTTCAAAATTATCTTATTTCAAAATTTATTATAGTTATCAACATCGCACTGTATATGCGCAGCCAAAATTGCATGTGCATGCTCGTGCTGTGACGTAAGACAAATGAAGTCACTCGCTCGCTCTCACTGTGAGGTCAATTGCTTTCAGAAGGCGTGTGAAAACAAATAGTTCTTTTCTCTTTTATTTATTTGTCTTTTAATCTTTCTAATGATATTTACGCACTCGCTACATTCTCGCTCTCTCAACATTCACGCGAAATTGAAATATTTCTGGAATCTTGTCACGTGAAATTGGTATATTTCTGAAATGATACCGGTTTCGCGTCGCTACTCAAATTACTACTGATTCCGGTCTTCTAAGGGTTTAAAAAGTTTTGTGGCACACTTGGAAATCTCTCGGTTGAGAATTACACAGGTTGAGAAACACTGGTTTAGACCTTCGTGTTTATCGGCAGGCATTTGATAACCAATGAATAAACCATAGTCAAGATCTAGAGCAGTGCTCTGCAACTGGTGTGCTGTGGAAAACAACAAACATACTCTTTGAAATAGAGAAAAAGTTATGTTTCTTTGAAGTATCAACCCGTTTAAATAAAAAAAGTCATCAATTTATTTTTAGAGTTTAGATAAAAATTTTTGAAATCTTTCAAAGTTTGCCGCAGGCTCGAAAAAGTAGCAAACCACAGGTCTGGAGTACCACCTTTAGTCAAAAAGAGTGTCGCTCCTAGTTGTCAAGTTCAGATGGCTTGATGTTTGAAAAAATTGGTAAGTGGTCTGTTGGAGAGAAACGGAGGCATCCAGTGATTACGCGCAAAGCGTCATTCAAGACACTATATATAAACCAAGTACGTGCGCTGCGAGAACAAACGAGATTTCAGTACTGGGCTGTTGGATGTACTAAAAATTAGAGAGCTGAATCGGATGTTTTAACACCAGTACCCGCCATAAGGCCGCAAGTTAAACCAACAGAGGGACACGCGAAGAAATTTTTTTGCGCAATGCCAAACGGTGGTAACGACATTTGAGTGATTTGTTTTGCTTTATCTCAAGATATGTCGGAACTACACACAATAGTGAATGTTGATTACTATTATATTATATTATAAACTTTCGTTATAATTGTATTATAAACTTTTAGCTCACATTTTTTCTTAATCTGGAAAATGTGGAAAGCAGATTATACGACTAGATCAGGGGTTCTTAACCTTTTTAACACCATGGCTGAAAAAACTTAAAACGCAAGTGTTATGGCTCAAAATGTCTAATCTTCACTTTTATTCCACACCCCATTTTATCAACTTGTTCTTGTCAACAAAAACCAGCCTCTGTACATATGATTTCAACACTTTTTCACACCATTTCTGTGTGGCCAACCAGTTGAGAACTTCTACTCTAGGCTTTTATTTTGCATTTAAATTCAATAACAGTTAATTGAAACCTTTAATATGCCCATATAGAAACATCATTTATAATCAGTTAAAATAAATGCACAATACAACTAAATCTTTAAGTCAAAACATTAATCTATTATAAGTAATATCTAAACTTTAAAGAAGTTCAATTTTTCAGCAAAGACTCTCATTGAAAGTGTATAGTTTAAATCAAATTTAACCAACTTTGCAAATTCATTAAAATACTTTTTTGTCTATTTTTCTTTCGAACAAAAAAATAGAAAAAACTACAATGGCTTGAAAATTCTTTTTTCCTCATTTATTAATAATTATTTGAAAAGATGAAAGAAAACAGAAAAATACAATCTTTTGAAAAATATACAAAAAACTTATATCATGCTTCCACATGGTCACATTGGTAAAAAACAAGTTAATGAAACAGACATTACAGACATAAAGTAAACTCGGACCTTACACAAACCGCAACTCAGGTTTTCAAAGGTCTTTAAAGGATAAAAAAGCCCTAAAAATTTAAAGACTTTTTCGACAACACTTCTTTTTTTGCTCATGTTGTTTCAAAAAAGCGTCCACAAGAGAAGTTTTGCCGCAATCACGAAATTGTATTTGAATAATGATTGCAAAAAACAACACAAACTTCGGACCTACGATGACCTTTCGCAATAGACAACCGGCAGCTCAGCTTCTCTGGACACATCCCGGACTATGGACGCGCTTCACAAGCCCTGGACCCAAAAAGTGAAACCTTTTTAGTATTGTGTTGGTAATGACAATAATTTTCAGTGTAGGCTGAAAATTAGATAATACGTTAAGCCTTACTAGCTTACAAAAGTCGCCTTTTGAAATATTTCTTTTCCCTTCTGGTGTATGCACTATTGCAGACACCGATGTCAACGTTCTTTTTTCATGTAGTAGCAATGACACTATTTTTTTTTTTCAAGTTATTTTTACAATATCGAAATACTTAATACTGAACTAAAGATAAATGTTCTGAAATCAAGTCATGGCTCGGTTTGTTGCACTTTGAGGAAACATAAGTTATTTTTACAACACTAAAATTCGTCATGCTGAGGCAAAGCATACACACGATTGGTTATATTTTTAGAAAATATTAAGTTATTTTTGCAAAAACGAGTTTTTCAAACTAAAATAAGAGAATTTTCCAACCCCCGAATAATGACTCGATTTGCAACGAATCTGGCTTGCCTTGCTTAGATTCTAGCACAGAGCAGATTATTCAACTGTTGCCGTGTTCAGATACTTTAAAAAACAACAGTTGAAATCATACATTCCGTGGTAGAATCTAAGCACGACAAGATTTGTTGTGATTACTAAGTTACTAAAAATTACTATTGCGATTATTAAAAAGTAACCTATAACCTTGGTTTTTATCTAATAAAAAAGTCGAAATATAACAGTAACAATTATATAGAGTAACATTGTCTTTCTCCAGTGTTTTTTTAAAGTAATGTTTTTTTTAAAGTAATGCAATCGCACTTCATTATTGAAATGAAGTCTTTTTTTCATTTCAATAGTTAAAAAACTCTTTTTGTGGCGGTGAAATACGATGTGCATGTAAACAATGATATATAAAAGATAAAGTTTTGTTGGTTTTATAATATCTGTAAGTCGATATCTTAACACTGCTAAAAATCAAGACATTGCCAATTGTAAATTTTTTATGTAAAAAAAATTCATTTTCGTTTTTCTTATTCTTTTTTAAAAAAAAACAGCAAACTATTAGTAACGACAAAAACATGTGAACAAGTAAATGAAATTGGTCTAAAATATTTTTCATAATTCGACCATTCAAACAATGAAGCAAGCTTCCTGTAGCTTCTTCATTGTTTGTAATTGTCGTGAGCGTTGACTTTACTCTTTACGTCCAATTTTTAATTAAGTTTACGACTGTTACAACATCGAATTCGTTACAGTCGCATTTCACTCTAGTTAAATGAGTGTCTAAACGTAAAAATTGAAATGACCTTGCTAAATTGCAATTTTGCATACTTTATCAAATGAATTTTAAAAAAATTTTTGCTCTAACAAAAGTTAAATAAATGATCTTTACTCTGCTTCAATTTCATAAAGATAACTTAAGTAGTTTTGGAGTTATAAATCGTTAATTTGGTGGGCTTCTGAAGCCCGGCCGTTGAGGAGTCAATAGCTCGAAAATGGTTGAGGAGAATAGGGTTAAGACTGTAGCTCAAAAAAGCCGAATAATAATTTAAGTATTGGCATTGCTATATGTATGTATAGCGCACCTAAACGGGATATTAAAAATTTTTATGAACAAATGTTGTTGCTAAGAAAATGGATTATTATATATGCATAATCGCAATGGTTATTATATATTCATGGTTGCTTTTTTCAATAGAAATGAATTAATGATTTATTTTTTCCACGACCGCAATTTTTTTCATTATTTTTTTTATTATAAAGAAGAAAACAAGCTAAGCTTGAGATAGATATCGGACACTTCACTGAATATTCAGAAGATAAATATTAAAAAGATTTTTTGTGGCACAAAATTTTAAAATTGCCTGAAATGTCGCTATAGACGTGGCCATCTATATATACAAAACTCTGATAAAAGAGGGAGTAGCCTTGAAAAAGGCTGTTTAAGAAAACTCTAATGTTTTCGTGTAGCCTCATCAGGAGAAATCGCTACAATGAGTAAAGAACTGAAAATTCGAAATTTTATTGCATAAGATATTGTCGTTTCGCCGAGTATATCTTATGCAATAAAATTTCGAATTTTCAGTTCTTTACTCATTGTAGCGATTTCTCCTGATGAGAGCTACACGAAAATGTTAGAGTTTTCCTAAACAGCCTTTTTCAAGGCTACTTCCTGTTTTATCAAAGAGTTTTGTATATATAGATGGCCACGTCTATAGCGACATTTCAGGCAATTATAAATACTGTATTAAAAGTACAACTAAATTTTTTTCTCTATTTTTTAAAATGATTTTAGTTTTTTTGTTTTTTTTTAATTGACTGACTAATATAAGCTAAAGACAAAACATTGAAATAATCTTCATGTGACAATTTAATTTAATTTTTTGTCAGTCGTCTTGAAGCTGTTTCAAGCTACAATAAAATCTTCAATTTGTATAGGCAGCACAAGAAGCCATAAGACCACAGTCAAATTATCCCTTTGATATGTTTTACACGTCAAACTATGAAAATATGAAACGAAATAATAAAAAGTTTAATTCAAGATTTAACCTATATAATGAACGAAAACAGTTTGTAATTAAACTCAAAAACAGCTTGTAATTAATGAAACATTTAATTTATTTGGTCCCGTTCAAAATCCCAAAAGTTAAATCCCGAATGACACAATCCGAATGACGAAGTCCCGAATATCGAAATCCCGAACGTTTAAAATCCCGAAAGTCAAAATACAAAAGTAGCTATGCCAAAATAACTTTATGGTACACATTTGTATCAATGTCCCTCAAAGGGTTAAATAAGTTGACTCAAGTGTAAAACTTGTTTATCAGCACAAATGAAAAGCAAACATAAATAACGCCTTAGCATTGAATTAAAATTTTCCCCATTTTCCTATTTTAAATAAATCCATCTGGTTGGTTCAATGAGGACCGTGTGAAAACAATATTTTGGGACTTTACACATATATATACAAGATCTGAAGAAGTATTTTTTTCCAAAAGCTTCTCTCATATAGATAAATAGTCGCAAATGGGACGAGGACTTACGCTAGCTCAGAAATAATCACTACGCTTTTATACATACGCTTTTAACTCTCCGGTCTACACGTTTCTAACAATAATGATCCATGAAGAAAGCTTGCTTTTGTAGTTAGCTGTACACATTCTAGAAAAGTGACAAAGAAAACTAATAGTTTTAACATGAATCTAAAGCTTTGGTTTGAAGCACGCAGTCGCATCGAATTAGTGTACAAAACAATTTAATTCAACATTGTAATAATATACAAGCACCTGTTTGGGCTTCATTTTGCTTTCTCAGGTTTATATAATTACAAATAGAAAAAAGATCGAACACAGAAATGTCTAAAGGGCAAAGCATGATAACGCGTCATTTCCAAAGAATTAAATGAAATTTCGAGACTACAAGAGAAAGAAAGAAACAAGAAAAATAAAAGTCTTCGAGAACGTTCCATAGAAAATTGCGTTGCTTTTAGGATAAAAAAGAAACAAGCTTACACTTATTCAAACAAAAACTTACATCGTAAGCAGATTGATACAGCACTATCTAGAAATTATGAACCAATCAATAAAATAACAGTAATAATAATGATTTAAACAGCCGCGTGACAAGCATTAATATTTTTTTTATGCGATTGTTTCTTTTACACTTATAATTGCACTTGACTTAAAATTCTGCAAAGGAGCTCACACCTCTGGTTAAGAACCATTGATTTAGAATGAGTTTTATTCTGAAATCTTGTGTGCCCTCATCTTTTTTTATGTGCGCGCGCACACGCACACAGCTAAGAGGGAACGTTGATTATAAACAGGGTTGCGGAGTCGGAGTCGGTCGGAGTCGGAGGTTTTATGAAGGAGTCGGAATCGGACTGTTAAGTAGACTAGGAGTCGGAGTCGAAATATTTTATCCGACTCCGACTCCTCATGTCCAATTTCTTTACATATTAATGATGTTAACCGCGCAACTTACGCGACCGCGCGCGCCAATGGAGTGCAGTGCAGTAATCTTTTTAATAGAACCTTGCCGCGTATCACGTGACACAGCGTGCAACTCGTAAAAAGTTTACATTTTAATTTGTAAGCAAATAGTATTTTGCGTAATGCTATGCTCGGGCAGCCGATTTAGTTGCTTCCCTTTCTTTAATCCAATGACAGGAAACAAATGCCAGTGCATAATCAATTTACTATCCTAAGCAGCCTCTTTCTATAGTACGTGGTACCTTGACATACGAATTTAGTTCGTTCCGTGACCGAGCTCGTACTTCAATTTGCTCGTATGACAAAGCGAATTTTTCCATTGAAATTAATGTAAATGCCATTAATCCGTTTCAGCCTCCAAAATGCCCCCTCCCCTTTTTATTTTTGACGTGTCTTTAAATAAGTGCTTCCTCCAACAGAAGCGAGTGTTGAATGTCTGTTTTCATCACTAAGGCTCATCACAACAGACCAAAGGGCTGCAATAAAGAAGAAACTCACAGAAGCAATTTTGTTTTTACGAGCAAATTATTAAATTAAAAATTTGAAAATTAAAAGTTATTCTTCTTGCTCTATTCTTTCAAAAAAATATCAACCAAAACTTTAAAACCAAGGTGAATTTTTTAATAATCTCTTAATATAAATGTCAATAAATGGCAGGGAGCCTGCATGTTCAGTCTCCTACAAAATTACAATAATTGAAATATTCATGAGATAAAAACTACAGACCACCTTTTATTTTGTTTACAAAATCCGACAAAATTCACATATATATTCTCACTGTCAATATATAACCATAAATTACGGTGAAGAAAATGGACTCCATGCCATCAAACTAATGGCTGAAGTTTATTTGAGAAAAATAAGGATGAGCTTATTATTGGTACGGAAACGTCAACATTTTTCCCTGGAGTTTCTTTATATGCAGTGGGTGATTTAGGAAAATTCTAAAATTAGTCGCATTTTATTGTTTTTCTTGTAGTCTATAATTGTGGGTTTGGAAACCTACCAACCGAACCTACCAAAACGGAAGGGTATCCACCCATTCCGATGTTCAGTGTGGGTCTGTTAATCGGCAAACGTCCTTTTCAGGACGGGGCAATGTCAGGATAAAACTGCCCTTTTCAGGGCACATTGCCAACAAGTTCCGAAGACCCACTATTCTTCAGCTGAACATCGAAGGCCTCACTGCAAGCAAGATGAATGTTCTTCATCACCTCGCTATGCAGTCTGAGGCACTCGTCATCCTACTGCAGGAGACCCACTGCACTGATGCAGAGAAGTTGGTGCTACCACACTACCAACTAGCTGGGTCTTCTTTAAGCAGGAAGCATGGCCTTGCCACGTTTGTTCACGAGCGACTGAGATACACGCTTTTGGACCAATCTCCACCGACATCGGAGATCGAGTGGCTGTGTGTGGACGTTGATGGTTATAAAATAGTCAACGTCTACAAACCACCGCCAACGCGATTGCGAACCCTGGATGATCTCCCAGTGTTTCCTCACCCCTGTCTGTACGCTGGCGATTTTAACTGTCGTCATGCTGACTGGGGTTATGATGACAACAGTCCGGATGGTGAGTGCTTGGCTGGATGGGCAAGTATTAATTGTCTTGCCCTCCTATATAACGCCAAGGACGCTGCCAGTTTTTATTCCGGCCGCTGGAACACTGGCACCAATCCAGACCTAGCTTTCGCTAGCGTAGGTCCAAACAGTCGCTTACCGGATAGACGTGTCCTTGAGAAGTTTCCCAGGTCACAACATCGACCCTCGCTTATTACACCACCAAGGTTTGCTATGGCAGTGCCAAGCATGCCTGTTAAGCGATGGAACTTCCGCAAGGCCAATTGGAGTCACTACATTGCTTTGACGAATAAATTCGCAAAGACTTTGTTGCCGCCTGATTCATTTGATGTGGATGCGGCTTACCAGGACTTCTGTAACATCATTAAGAAAGCATCCAAGAAGACTATCCCACGCGGGTATCGAAATAACTATATTCCGTGTTGGGATGCAGAGTGTGAATCCCTCTATAAAACCTTTCTGCAGTCTCCTCAGGGAGACGACTCAAGTTTGGCTGCTACAGCTCTGCTTGCCAAGCTTGACAGAAAACGGAGGGATCGATGGTCCGAAGCAGTTCGGAGCATTGACTTCTCACACTCTAGTCGAAAAGCGTGGAGTATCTTGAACAACCTTACTGGTAGGTCACGACACTCTCCTCGTCATTGTCCCGTTTCAGCCGATGCTATTGCATCTCAGCTGGTTAGAAATGGGAAATACGAGGCTGTTGATCGCAAGTCATCTCGACTTGTCTTTCAAGAAGTGTCTGACCTTTGGAGGGCCACAACACCAGACGCAGTAAATATCTCTGACAATTTTTCACAGAGAGAATTTGCTGCTGCCCTTCAACATTTAAAACCAGGTAAAGCTCCGGGTCCTGATTCCATCTGCCCCGAGCTTATACTCCATGCTGGAGCTGCTTTGAAGTCCTGGTTACGTGACTTCCTTTCTTCCTGTTTGCGCCGACTCAAAATTCCCAAGATCTGGAGAAGAGCGCTTGTGGTCGCGATCCCAAAACCAGCAAAGCCCGTGGGGGACCCAAAGAGTTATCGACCGATATCTCTGCTCTGTGTCCCCTACAAGATCCTCGAGAGGCTTATCTACGCCCGCGTTGAACCATTAATCGATCCACTGCTCCCTAAAGAGCAGGCTGGGTTCCGACGCGGGAAGTCAACCGTAGATCAAGTTGTTCTGCTAACCCAGAACATCGAGGATTCTTTCGAGGCTAAAAAGAAGGCCGGTGCCGTATTTATCGATCTGACAGCTGCTTATGACACTGTCTGGCACCGTGGCCTTACCTGCAAGCTGCTGAGACTACTTCCGGATAAGCACATGGTCAAAATGATCATGGAGCTTGTCCGAAATCGAAGTTTCACCCTTACCACCGGTGACAGCAAGCAAAGCAGGCTACGCCGTCTTAAAAACGGCGTTCCTCAGGGATCGGTCTTGGCTCCCCTCCTATTTAACATCTATACGTATGATCTTCCTTCCATGATTTCCAGAAAGTTTGCTTATGCTGATGATTTAGCATTGTTGCACTCTTCTGGAAACTGGAAGGACTTGGAGGGGACATTAAGCCAAGACATGTCCACACTTTCAGCGTATCTCCAGACTTGGAGGTTGAAGCTCAGTCACACTAAGACGGTGACGACAGCCTTTCACTTAAACAACCGAGAGGCCAAACGTGAGCTAAAGGTCTACAACAATAGTAGACTTTTACCGTTCTGTCCAACCCCTACATACCTTGGGGTAAAACTGGACAGATCGCTCACGTTTCGTCACCATTTAGTGGCATTGCGCAAAAAACTATCATCGCGCGTCACACTGTTGAGGCGACTCGTGGGCTCGGGATGGGGTGCTGGTGCTAAAACACTACGCATAGCCACCTTGTCTCTAGTCTACTCAACAGCTGAGTACTGTGCGCCAGTCTGGTGTCGCAGTGCTCACACTCGCCTCATTGACAGTGTCTTGAATGACACCTTGCGCATAGTTACTGGATGCCTGCGTCCCACTCCAACGGACCACCTACCTGTACTTTCAGGCATCCAGCCAGCTGAGCTTCGCCGACTGGGAGCGACACTCTCCTTGGCTCACCGTGGATCTCTGGACCCCGATCATATTTTGCATGGTCTTTTAAGTGGGTCCTCAGATACTGGCCAAGTGAGACTAAGATCCAGACGCCCGTTTGTGCCAGGTGCGCGGAATCTCTTGGACAATCTTGCCAGACTTGGCATCCGCGCCTCTGAATGGACAAATCATAAATGGAACGCGGAGTACTGTGAAAGTGCTTCCAGGCTCCGTGCTTTTGTGCCCGGGACCAGTGTCAGGCCTGTTGGGATGGGCTTACCCCGAGCAGCTTGGGTTAAGCTCAACCGCCTGCGGACTGGTGTTGGGCGATTCCATTCGTCCATGCACAAATGGGGTCTCGCTCCTTCACCGAATTGCGAGTGTGGCGCCTCAGAGCAAACCGCAGACCATGTACTAACAATGTGCCCCATACATCGGGCACCACATGGAGCACGCGGTCTGACGGTTTTGGATGACGAAACTCGATGCTGGCTTAATAATATCACTGCCAGCATCTGATCCAGGCAGTGCAGCAGTCTGGGGTAGTAAAAGGATAAACCCTCGGCCCCAGTTCTGTTTGTGTCTGGCCTGGGGTGGATGCCCTTCAAACGATGACGACGACGTGGGTTTGGATTTTTAATTCTTTTACATATGGTTTTTTGTTTCGTTTGGTCAAATTTCATTGTCAATAAATTCAATAGTTATTACTGACATTTGTAAAAATTTTTACAATTATAAAATTTTCATATTTACGTTTTAACCTCATTACCTACTGATTAAAACAAAAGTAAGCCACCTAAAACAAGAAGCACCAGACTCGAGTTTTGCTCTTGTTAAACTCGTCAGTGATGCAACTGATGCATACTTCATTGAATTTCGCATTCATTAGATGTAGTCCTGCACGCAGGAGACAACACTCAGGGTCTAGTCCTACATCCAGGTCCTACATCCAGGCCCTACACAAGTCATTAATTGTATTAACATTAAGGTTTGTCGCTGGTTCGATTTACCATGGGAAAAGTAATAACTGTAAAATAGACTAGAGATAGCATCATGATTATCCATAAAATACTTTAATGTTCAGAAAATGTGATAAGCAGTAAATATAGAATACATATTTAGTTTCGAGTTATGTATGCCATTTCGAGTTAGTTTTGTAAATGTGATTTGTATTAATGTTTTATTTAAACATAGTAAGAATTATAGTTAATGGGTTGTGTATATAATGTAATTATATGTATATACGTATTTATCAAAACATAAATACAACAAAAAAAACATGTTGTATTAAAATAGTTCCAACAGATTGGTTCGCCTGTGAGGCTCATCAGGGAACACAACAATTAAAAAAAGTAATATTATTTACGTTGAAAGAAATAAAATAAGCAAAAATTAAAAGTTAAAATAAAATTTTTAGGCTTTAGATGAAGACTCGCATTTTAGAAAAATAGCGCTACCAAAAGTTTGGGTTTAAACAACTATTTTACTCAAATTAGTGATTGATTAACAAATAATTACTTTTGTTACGAGATATTAAAAGAAAACATGCTGTAATGTTGCACATACTTGTAGATGTATTAAACTTGGCCAAGCTGCCGAAAAGATTAAACTGTAGAAATGTTTATGGATCATTAGTTAAGAGCAAGTGTTATAAAAAAATTTTTTTATACTGTATAAAACATTAGTATGGATCATTCGTTAAGAGAGAGCGTTACAAAAACATTTTTTTATAAAAAGATTCTTTTATAACATTTCTTTTAACTAATGATCCATAAACTTTTTTACGCTTTACCGGTAATCTCTTCGGCAGCTTGGCCAAGTTTAAGAATACATTTATATGTGCAGCATTACAGCATGTTTTCTTTCAATATCTCGTAACAAAAGTAATTATTTGCTAATCACTCACTTACTTTAGTAAAATAATCGTTTAAACCCAAACTTTTGGTAGCGTTATTATTCTACGATGCGAGTTTTCATCTGAAGCGTAAAAATTTATTTTAACTGTGTCCTCTGATGAGCCTTACAGGTGAAACATTCTGTTGGGACTATTTTAATAAAATGTTTTTTTTATATTTGTGTTTTGATAATCAGGAGTAATCGTTCTAAATTTTGAAGCCATTGAGCACTCTTTTAAAGAGCACCAGTAATTTGCAGTTGTATATGTATATACACTCATATTCATAATTTTATCTTTTTATGTATTTAAAAAGCCTGACTTATTTTGTGCAACTAACAACTCGAAAGAATCATTTTCGCTTAGTTAAATCTAATTTAAGAAAACTACTTTGCTATACTAGGGAGTCGGAGTTGGGTCTTAATCTTCCGACTCCGCAACTCTGATTATAAGGCCCTTTTTGCTTTTTAAATTATAGAAAAAAGGATGCTGATTTGGTATGCGATCTCAGCGTCATAAAACTACTTTGGTATGTGATCTCACTGGCTAAATGTGATCTCGCTTAATCAGCCTAGTTAGGGTTAGGTGAGGGTGAGGGTTAGGGTGAAAGTGAGTGATGATGGTGATGAGGGTGAAGATTAGAGTGAGGGTGAGTGAGGACGACCTTCCCCTAACCCTAATCATATTTTTAAAATGTTGAGATCACAGAGCAAAGTAAAATCTAAACTCACTGAGATCGCATACCAAAGCGGCACCGAAAAAATTTTTTTAGTATGACTAAAAACTTGTGCGGCCCGCGACAAAAAATAGATTCGTTACCTTGGCCGTTACCGTCAAATGGCCTACTTGTAATAAACTTAAAAGCAATCACCAAATTAAACAACCAGTTTATCACCAATTCTCATTGTAAACATTAAGTAAGAATGGTGTTGTAATTGTAAAATGGAAAAGCGGCGTTTTCTTAATTATCGCCAATTTGTCAATCCTGCAGCATATTTTTTCCAGATACAACAACAACAGGAGACTGGGTGCGGTGCGGCACGAAATTACAGTACGGTAAATTTAAATTTTGAAGAAAAATAAAAAACAAAATTGTGTACGGTATTTATTGGCATAGTACTGTACGATACGGAAGTACGGTAATATTTTTCTCGTACCATACTCTTTCTAAGGTCTAATCTAAAGTCTCCAAAAAGCTTGGTTCGTTGAAACCAAAAGTCACACAAATTTTCAACTTCCAGCGTTGTCAAAATTCTTTCGGGTTTAAGGTAAATTCTAAGTCATTAGAGACTTTGGCTTGAAGAAGACTTGATTAAAGCAATACATGTAATGTTTCAACGTGGCAACACTTGAACCTTTTTTTTGCAGTATAATTGAATTGACGTTTGAAAAACTTTCTTCGCAACAAAAATTTTTACGGCTACTTTCTTCTTCATATCACTTTTATTGTAACTGTTATTGTTTAACTTTGATAAATTTGTTAAAAACTTGGTTTTAAATAGTGCAGAAATCCAACAATTTTTTTGTATTTAAACTTTAAATTTCCGTTTTATTAACCCTGCCTAGCTAAGGAAAAGTTATCTTTTTTTATAAAATTGTTTTTGAAATACAGTAAATAAAAGTAGGCTTTCATATTACCAAAAATTTCGAGAAAATAAAAACAAAAGAGAAAAAAATAAAAAAAGAACTTTTTCTAGACCAAGTTCATATTCACCAAATTAAAACAAACAATTTATTATCAATAGTTATTTTAAAAGGGAAAAGGGGCATGCTATCGTAATTATCGCCACTTTGTCAATCCTACAGCATATTTTTTCCGGATTGCGACGATACTATAAACAAGAGACTAGATACAATACGGTAAGGTTAAATTTTAAAGATAATCTAATAATCTAAATATTTCCAAACGCTTGCTTTGTTAAAACTAAAGTCACACAAAGTTGCGACTTTTAGCATCGAGAGAATTTTTTTAGGTTTAAGGTACAATAGTACGAGTACATTCTAAATGAGTAGAGACTTAATCTTAAAAAAATATAATTGAAGGAGTAATTTTTCAGCGTGGCAATACTTGAATCTTTTATTTGGAATACAATTGAACTAACGTTTGAAAAATTTTCTCTACAATGCGTTTTTATTGCTGTTTCCCCCCTGCTCTATCGTGTTTTTTGAAACGCGGGGGAACAGGAGACAGAGAGTGCCATTAAAATTCTCAAGACAGAAGCATTGTGTTAGATCTGTCTCTAAAATTATATTATCTCAACCAAAACTAAATCCAGAAAAGTTTCTAAACTATCAGTTTAGACAAGGGTTCATTAAACTTTTTTCGACAAGAGCCAAATAGCAAATAACAGTAAGTTAGCAAAGGCAAAAATTTAGAGAAAAATAACTTTTGGCGATGAAATAACTATTTCAGAAATTTGGGCAAAAGTGGAGCAAAGTCGGACGCTTTGACATAATGAAACATTATTTAGCGTATGTTCAGTGTTTAACTAAGAAATTTTTACGGCAAATAAAAGTTGTTGCTTACGGCTCATTAATAACCAAAAGTAAAAATATTAGGATATTTCTTTATAATAATATAAAAAATTGTGGGCGAATTCTGTTGCGGCCATGCTTCCAACACATTGTTTCTGCACTCTTCTAATTATTTTCTGCAAGTTTTCACGTCTGATGTTGTGATGCTTTTTTTTTTGTTGTTTTTTTTACAAGTATTTATAGTATTTTGTGTGACTTAATTATATAATAATCATAGAAAATACAAGTAACAAATAAATGAATTAATGAAAGCCGAACGTTATGTTGCACCAACTTCTAGGTGTCCGGCAATTTTTTTTTTAACATGATCAAGCAGCTGCGTTTCCTAATCATTATCAACTGCTTGTCTAAAACAACCGAGAACTGTATTGCCTGTTTTAGAAACCTTCTTTTATGTCAGAGTTGTAGGAACATGTGGACTTCTTTGATAATTTTGCAAAACTCTTTGAACTGTCAGTTCAGAAACCTTATTTTAAATGTTCATGAAGATTACTTCTTGGTATTTTATAGGTACCAGCAGTTTTTCGCACTAAGAACCGTTTGTTTTTATAATCAGCCAGAACTTATCTTATTTCTTGACAATTTAGCTGTTTTTGTTTTTTTTAAATATTTCGAATCATACCAAGAGTTAACACTAGAACTTGTAATTAAAATACAGGATGTAACGTACAGTCCACCTGAGATACAACGCAAAGTATACCTAGCATGATAACATGAATTTTGAGCAGTTTGTAATTTATATCTAGGCCTAATTGTGCTTGCCTAATAATTTACACTTTTTTTACTAGCATAGCTCTTATAGTCTAACCATATTAAAACACAGTTTTCACTATTTTTAAGCGTAATGTCAAATTTATTTTTCAAATAAGGATAAATTCCAAGTAAAGATAAATTCAAAAAAAAGGTTTTAAGCTCTAAAGTAAAATACTGTTTAAAAATTTGAGTTTATAAAATATTAACTGTCAAGTCCAAACAAGCCAGAAGTTGCTAATTTGTTAATTTTAAATAAAGCTACCATATAGATAACTAAATCATTGTTAAAAGCAATGCGGTGAAGCCATAAATTTCTACCGTTTGGCTTCAAAACATTAAAATAATAAAACGCCATATGTTGTAAAACTGTAATATAGTTCGTACATTGCCTTTGTGTCATAAATTATTATTACTTGATATTTAATCACATATACTCAAAATTTGGTTTTCACTGGCTTTTATTACAAATTTTACAACTCTTTTCAATTCAGAAGCATTATAAAAATAATAATAAAATATTTCAAAAAAAATATTTTCTTATTTTAACAATTGGTGCTTTTCTGAGGCAAATGTTGCAAAACAACATAGAAAAAATTCTGGAAAATTTCTGTAGGTTAGAGGTCGCTAAATTAAGATAGAAATTGCTAAACACTAAAACTTGGTGAAGAACAAACAAAGGTCTTTACGTGAATTTTAAATTAAAAATTTTTTAATACAAAGCTTAGAAAGTCTTGCCTTAGAAACGATTGATCTTTTTGGGCCAAGGTCATTTTGGCTTGTAAAAAGTGTTAGTTGGCCAAGTAATTAAAACATCACGGCCAACTTTTACAAGTTAAAACCTTTTTTTGATTTAAGTAAGTTTTTAGTAAGAATTTTATATAATACGAAAAATTTGAGCTTGTTCAGATTGCTTTTTAAACTAAAAAAGTTCCTGTTTCTAATTTTTGCCCCTCCTGCCGAAACATTTTCAGGTACTTCTATATCGAGCTAATGTCCTTTGTTAAATGAAGTGGTTGGTTGTTGAGTTCCCCGGTTTTTTTCGATTAAGTAAAATCAGGGGAACCTCTCTGCTTTTCCTAATATTTATCTCAAAACACATTTTCTGCTGCATAAGAAAAAGTTTTAAAAAATAATAGGTATTTAATGACATTTCAGTAAAGTACAAAGTTTCCTACGAAATTTTTTGAGAGTACGGAGCAAAAAAAAATTTCGTACCGTACCTAATCCCGGAGAATTATAAAGCAGCACACACTATTGGAAAAATAGAAATAAATTCCCAAATATTTATCATAAAAGTTTGGTTTTTATTTTTATTTCATGTGATGCATAAATTAATTAGTAAAATCAGTCAAGTTCAAAGGTCCAAATATTTAATATAAAAACTAAAAACTGAAACTATCAAACTCATGACAAAAAATCAATTCCGACCTGTAAAGTTTATCATCAGTTTTTTATTAAAATATAATTTGATGATAACCTTTACAAGTCAAAATCAATTTTTTGTCATGAGTTTGCTAGTTTTAGTTTTTAATTTCTATATTAAATAGCTGGCCCATTGCACTTTGACTGATTTTATTAATTAATTTATGTATCGCAGTTTGACCAGTTAAATAGAATTGTCTATTTGACTCTGCTAAAAAAGGTAATAAATTTCTATTAAAAGACTTTTAACATTTTAATTTTAGGTTAATTGTTCTTTTCTTGTATTATTTCTTATACTAAGTTTTATTTAAACAGGGACCAAATTCTTTTAGATATTTTAACAAGTAAAAACGCACAATAGAAAAAGCAAACACAAAGAAAATGTCGGGAACAACAAGAGATGCTGTAATTATACCATCAGAGAATTGCCGATATGCAATAACCTAAAAAACAGAATAAAAAAACTTAAAACTACCTTTTTTACAAAAAAATAACTCATTTTTTAAAAAGTTACTATGGATAAAGCCCTAACGTTTTAGTGATAAACAATCTTCTTAAAATTATAAATATGATGTTTTAAAAACCATATCAAACTATTTTTTTTAAATAAATAATTGTAACAGCCTTTATCACACTTACATCAAAAGTATTTTGAGGGTTGTAGAAGCACATGTATGTATTTTTGATTTGAGCGTATAAATTTTTAAAAAATTGCACTTGGCCTTTGTTTATACCTACAGATGATGAGCACTAAAATTCACAAATATTAATCAATTTTATACTAAAATCAATTATTTTGTTATAATAGAAAGAAAAGTTAATTGAACGATTTCATTCAACAAAATTAAAGCATAATAAAAAAAGTTTAAAAAACAATGGAAAACCATAGCAAAATTATTAAAATTCAAAGTTCTTTCTTGAACCTTATAATTCAAAATCACTGTTGATCGTCAAAGGGAAATTATCCTCAAAGGGAAAAAAACTAGGATTTATTTTTAAAAATTCAAAAATTTACTTAATCTCATCCTTCATTTTAAAAACGCGGTTTACAACGCTACCTTTGGAAAGCCAACAAACAGCTGTGTGAAAAGGAAGAGTTTTATTTGTTGAATTCATGTCCTTGTAGAGTTCTTTAAACTGGTGCGTATTTAAACTTCCTGCTTTAACACAATTGAATCAAAAAACAGAATTGGACACAAATACAGTAGAGTGAGGAGATTATGAAAAAGTAAAAAATTGGCGCCTTAGAGGCATTTTCTCTCTATATTTGATAGACGAAAATCAAAATTTAATCTTCAAAAATTGCAAAATGGATAATAAATTTTCTTAAATTGAATCATGTGATATTTTTGTGATATTGTCAGGCATTTCTTCGCGACCCCCGGAAAAGTGCTTCGCAACCCCCAGGTTGGGAAACACTGATTTAAAGTGATTATAAACAGATAAGCAATGTCAGTTTAATGTATGAGCATCAATAAGAAATGCCTTAAGTTAAATTGGGATGCAAATACATTTGTTGAACAGCTAAAATATGAAAATAAAAATTAAAATGTAGCAACCTAATATCTTCAATTTTAATAATTCAATTGCTTTTCGAATGCTGTTTCAAGAATTTATTATTAACAGAAGCAAGTCATCACTGACCAATCAAAGACCGGACTCGGGCAAGTTAGTTGTGTAATGTTTACACTGCGTTTATATTGTGGACGATTGAAACAGAGCTTTGTGTCAATGGCGACTGCATTCAATACGGTCGTAAATGAGTTTTCTTCAAATTTATTGTGTTGATTAAAAGTCATCATTTTCCTCAGTTTAATGTCTTCTTTAGCCCCTTTACATTACAATGACTTAAAAATCAGAAGAAAGCGAAAAATTTTAATACTCTAAACAGAATTCTGGCCAATACTAGACAGTTGCTTTTAAGCATTTTACAAGTTACTTGCAGACAAAAAGCAAATTTCTCTGCAAATTGGTTTTATGATTAAATTCTTATAAGCTTTAAGCCGAGATCTTGCGTTAAGTTATTAATCGAAATCAATAATTACTGTTAATATTCTTTTGACACTCTTTTACTTCTAAACTGGTAGCGCCTCTTTAAAGTATAAAATTGGAATAGATTGTTGCGGACCGGCGGAAAGGCTAATGCGGACCGGAAGCGGTCCGCGGACCAGCGGTTGAGAACCACTGGTCTAAAGCAAATTCTTTTTTGTAATTTATCACGTGATTGTATTTGTGAGTTCATAAAGCGCTGTATATTATATAACAAGTGATTAAGAATTTTTTTGTTCCAAATTATTTGCATTCTATCTGATAATTTTTACTGATTTATATATATGTCACAATGTTGGAAAATCAGTTCTTCTAAAGTGCTCGATAACAAAGTTAGAGCTTGAATTAACACTGGCGAAATCACGGAAGTAAAAACAAAGCTAAGGCCAAAAGAATATTTCACCTATAAAAGGGATCATCAGGGGTATCTTTTAGCTTTGTTTTTATATATATGTATATATATCTTGCAGTTTGTTTTTATTCATTCTAGCTAAGATTCTGGCTAAACGGTTCAGTTAATTATTTAAAATGTGTCTGTCTTTTGTTGCCTGCGTGGAATTGTTTAAATGTTTAGTTATTTAAGGGTCAGGATGACGCCTTAAAAGTTAATTCTATAATGAGATTAAATTGTTTGGAACAACTATTAAATTCAATATTAGCCATGGGGTGCTGATTTATACTTAAAGTTAGTTACTATAAAGTTACTGAGTGATAAGTTGTTGGCGCTGTGAATAAGCCTTTTTCCAGCCACCTAGTGCACGCGGAAACTGTTGCTAACGATTCCAAGTTTTGGCTTTATTTAGTTTGGTTTTAACAGCCAAGTCATGAACCGGATAGCATATTTTATGGATTTAAATTGAGTTGGGATTTTAAAATTAGTTTAAATTTTACAATCTGTTAGCTATGTAATGAAAACTAAGTTTTTGGAATTATTAGGCTAGACTTTGCAAGTAGTCAGATACTGTAGTTATTTGTTTAAAAAAATTTCTGAACATCTTTCACACTGTAACTTGCAGTCATTTTCTTTTTAAATTTTATGTAAGTCCAATGTTACATAGATTAAATTTATAACCGAACTATTTTGTAACTGTATTATGATTAGCAGATTTTGTTAATTTAATTTTTAAATATTAACCATTTATCTGTTTGTGTTAACATTTTTTGTGGAAACAAGTAGAATAATTACAATTTTTGTTTTAAATTATATAATTGCACCTGGTTATATATATTTAATAATTAGATATGTTTGTGATGATGGTATTAGCTTTACCTTTAATAGATTTAACTATTAAATATCATAATTTAAAAGTTTTTAGTGCATATCTGCATACTGGTAGTTAGATTAAATTGCCTTGATGCACATGATTGTTGTGGAATGCAATAGAGATAAAAACAAATTTTAGAGAAAAAGTGCTTAATTTAAATTAAAAGCCAACCCCAATGTACATTGAGATATTTTAGTCTAATTACCAGTATGCACATATGCACTGAAAACTTTTGAATTATGTATTTAATAGTTAAACCTACCAACAAAACTACTACCACCATCACAAGAATATCTAATTATACATGAGTTAGTAAACCAAAGCACGATTTATATAGATTCTATAACAAAATTTGCTTATCATAATAAACTTATTAAATAGTTCGGTTGCTCTGTCTTTAATTAAGTGATTCAGCCATTTAATTATGAATGCAAATGCTCAAAGAGAAACAAACAATAAACGCCAAATTTATCAAATCATGAAAAAACAACTAGCTTGATAATTTACAATGAGTTTAATAGACTGCTTACATACTTTTATATTAACTTAAAATGGTATTTACAAATGCAAAAACCAAGTTATTCAAAAACAGAAAAGTACAATTCCAAAAAATTTAATACATTAATAAAATATTATTATTTTTTTAATTAATTTTAACAAGCAACTCTATAGGATAAAGGCTACAAGAAGCTATACTTTATCAAAAGGCAATAAGTAAATATTTAGAATAAGCTATCTTTATTTTTCCCAAATGATTGAATGGACAAAAGTGTCAAAACAAATAAAGAAAAATTAACTGAAATTGAATTAGGTCATGCAACGTGATTGCAATAATATTGAATATATCAAAACTTTTAAGAATACACATAATCACAAATAAAAATAAACCAGGTGCAACTATATAATTTAAAACAAGAATTGTAATTATTCTACTTGTTTCTACAAAAAATGTTAACACAGACAGATAAATGATTAATATTTGTAAATTACATAACCATTGCAAAAATTAAGCAGCCATATTCGATATAACGTTCTTTCTTTTTTTTATTAACCAAACAATAAAAAAAATTATAATACAAACAGTTTAGAAAAATTAATACAATATAGTTGTAATACAATGATGTAACGATAATACAATGTAGTTACAATGTGAAAGATGTTCAGAAAATTTTTTAAATAAATAACTACAGTATCTGACTACTTGCAAAGTCTAGCCTAATAATTCCAAAAACTTAGTTTTCATTGCATATCTAACAGATTGTAAAATTTAAACTAATTTTAAAATCCCAACTCAATTTAAATCCACAAAACATGCTATCCAGTTCATAACCTGGCTGTTAAAGCAACTAAATAAAGCCAAAACTTGGAATCGTTAGCAACAGTTTCCGCGTGCACTAGGTGGCTGGAAAAAGGCTTATTGCTTCGACGTTTTGTAAAGACCGAGAGTCACGTTTCACAAAAGTTAATCAAGTTTTTAAGTTTGTCAACAATATATTTTTTATAGTCAGAAACTGTTGTTTCTTTTTATCTGTTGAAAAAAGTTTTCGAAAGAATTCAGTTGTGCTCAGCCAGAACTAATTGTATAAAAACTCAGTCCCGCGGCAAACTATTTCTAGAGCCGGCATAAATAAAATAAACACAGCTTTGCTTCAGCGCACCTCTTTGGGTTACCTAATTTTACTGATCCTTTCGGATTTCCAAATAAAATTGTGACCTAAGCTAAATTTATATTTGGAAACGTCAATACAAAACAACGGACAAATTTGTCTCTTAACCAAATGTTTCTATACAAGAACAACAATCCAAAATTTTTAAGATAATACAAACAACTACTTTTACAAAACAAATTTTTCTTTATTTCTGAATAACTAAAAAAACTACCTGAAAGTTCTTTACCCATAATCCTGGACGTGCGATAGCTAAGCCACAGACTATCCAAGTTAGTCTTGTGAGCAGTGTGAAGGAAAGTGTACATCGAAATGAAGGTTTATAACTTAAATTCTACGATAAATATTGTATAAGGATTAAAAAAAAACAAACTTAAATCAAACTACTATAGGCTAATTCATTGTGGTTCAAGTTCTTCACTCTTGGGATAACTTTTCAAAATCGTTTGAGCTTTCGGGCCTGAGCTGGCTAGAAATTGTTCAAAGTTTTTATCTTTTCGACAAGTGAAGATCTTATTTTTTAAAGATCACCTTGATTTTGGGCCGGAACTCATAAAATCCGAAACTGATTCTAACTGAAGATCTTTTTTTTAGAAAAACGTAACAAAATTTTGGGAGTACATGCAAACCTACAAAATGTGTCCATGCTAAAAATTTGGGAAATCCTGTTGTAGAAGGTTGCCGCTCCCCCGATCGACAAGACTTGAATTGTGTAAAGTTGTTCAGTGGGCCGCAGAAAATTACGTCGCGGGCCAAATATGATCCATAGGCCGCGGTTTGGACCACCCTGAGCTAATTCATACAAGAGAGGATACTGCGTCTGTTTTTAGAAGAGCAGACTTAGATAAGTTTTTAATTGGTTGATATTAAAGATTGAAAAATTAATGTCGGCAGCGTGGTTTAGTGGTTAAGAACGCCATGCTTGTGATCGACTGCTCTCTCTTCAAACCCTATTCGCGCCATTCTTTCGTGAATTTGGGAAGACACTTTACAGCGTTTTCCCTGCTTGGGGGTATCAGCAAGCAGTTTTAAATTTTAGTCATATCTCTGAAAAACTAAAAAGAATTAAAAATTTCAATTGGACAGCAATATTTTTGGCAACACCAGAAGGAGGTTTGGGTAGTTGATTGCCATATGTACAGCCCCTCCGTCGCTTTTCTGCGAGTTAAAAGGAGAAATATAAAAATTAATAAATCAATGAATGGATTATTATATATAAATGTTCAACACTAAGAGTACCGAGCAATCATTTTTTAATTTTTTCGTTTTCAATACAGTGATATTTTTCCATTTTGAAATCTGGAGTTTGAGCTTCTTCGACTATATTATTAAAGTTTACGGTAATTTATTTTCCTATCATCTGTTACCTCTATAGTTTATGCATTTTATTCAATTTTATTAAAATTTTCTTGTTAGCTTTATACGTAGTTTATGCACAACTAAGGTTAATACTAACAAATACCAAGCGGTCATTTGTAGAACGTAGACGCTATGTTAATGCTGTGGAACAAAGCTGTGCTTAGTCACCTCTTTGCAACGAAGTCTACGAGATAGTTTGCACTTTATACCTCTTTGCAAACAGTGTAAGTGTTGATGCTTGCTAATCAAAGACTTTGTAAAAAGCTACCAAAGGTCTTGCCGAGTTTTGCATGTGTGGTATCCAACTCCTATTTTGCTGAAATTGCAGTACTTTACTGTTTCTGGTTACTTTTTGCGTAGTCCTTTATCAATATAAATGGACTCGTGCATGGAGCTGAGAAAATAAGCAATCTTAGTCTTCTTACCTTTGTTAACTGTAAGTATACAATCAGATGGTGATACGTACACCGCGTTTGACTTGATAACAGCATCAATATCAAAAACTTTCTGTTTTCTTGTGGCGTCAACAATCGTAGTTTTTAGATTTTCATGACTCTGCCCGGCCCAAGCTTATAAAACTTGTTTGGCTACACTGTAATTTCTTTCAAATATGGGTACCTCAGGCATAGGTGCTCATCAGTAGAAAGGCTATAAGCAGAATCTTTGCCAAATATGTTAATCATTGCAGAGAGATTTATAGTTGGCATCAAGAAAATCGAGATTTTGATAAGAAACTTGGTCGTTTCGAAACCATGTATTGTATAAAAACGCAAAATGAATTATAAAAAAAATAACTGCTTATCGATGATAAGATCAAAATTAGGAATGTAACACGTTTGAAAATTATTCATGAATGAATGAATTCGAAATCTACAAAATAAAGCAATATACATCTAATTTTTTTTCTTGCTTTGCGACTGTCGATATGGTCAAACATCAAGTAACTCTTGGAAATCGGTGTCGGGCATGGAATGATGAAAAATAGGTGACCCACGGCCTACTTAAGAATATGGCTGGATATGTTATATTGGAGCAAAAAATTACCAGACGGATGCGATAGTATTGATTTCATAATACGCGTCTGGCTTGAGCAAAAGCTGCATTGCAACTGTTCAGCAAAAACGAATGTATCGATAAAGCGTGTGGGTGGTGAACGTCACCATGAGCCTATGTAGACAGTTAACTCAACATCTATCAGTTATAAATCGTTTTAATCGTTAAGCAAGCGTAAAAGTTTGTTTGGGAATTAATGTTAAGTTAAAGCGAATGACCAAGAAAAAAATAAAATAAGTAAATGCTTTCATAGGTTGATGGTCAAACATTGTTGTGACTGTTTAAAATAGAATTAATATGCAATTTAACAAGATAAAATCCATATTAAAATCAATATTAAAACAATGTAGTTTAGACTAGACTAGTTGTTATAAATAAAACTAAGAATGCAGCTCACCGTAGAAGAGTTTAAAGTCTTTACCGAATAAAAGTTGTGATCGTAGCCCGGCAATTAAGATGTTAGAAACTAATTTACTCTAACATGTATAAGTATTAAGTAGCTTAAACTATTTTTATTAGTTTCTGGTTAACTAATGCTTTCTACTTTAGAAGTCTCGACACTAACCCAATAATCTTAAAAATTTTACATAGTCTATGTTGGCTACCAGAATTTTTTGTCATTCTGAAAGATTAGAGAAAGAATTTATTTAATCGTCATTCTATTCAATTTTCCTAGATCTAATAGTACATAGTTTAAAAATTGATTTGGTAAATAAACGTGTATATGTTTGTACTTCAGAATATAAAAAAATAAAGAAAAAGTATCAAATTTGGAATTTTCAATTAATCAACCACAGTTAATGAAAAAATGAATTTTATTTGTAAATCGACGTAATTGGACCCCTTTGCTGCTCCTCCTCCAAGGATATCTAGAAGCAGCCATCTCTTCTCTCAAAGAAGCCAATCTAGATTCACACTCTTTGACTACCTCTGCTGCTCCTGAAGCCTTTTTCCACAGACTAGTGTTATTTTGTTCTGTTGATAGTTGACTACAGTTAAAGAGATGATTAGTGTCATGTGTGTGAAACAAGCATAGTGGGCATTGTGGCGTGTAAGTTTCAGTGTTCACTGTGTGTAGGTAACTTTGCGAGAGTGGTGATTTGTTGGCTCTGAACTGTTGCAGTTTTGCATGCATATGACGTGGTAACATTTGTTCTGATAAATGAATGTCATAGGGTGTCGTGTTAGTAACTTTGTTGTTTTTCAAGAACTGGCATTGTGAGGTGATGGTAGTGTGAATGTGTTTGAGATTTTCTCTACATTCCTCAGGTGTTATGTCTGGTTTTCAGATGCTGATGTTAGTGTGTTCATTGTTATGAAAGGTTGTCGCTTTCATATTTCTGGGCAGATTTAAGTATGCATAAGATTGTGCAAAAGGTTTATTTGTGTTTGAGTCAGTTGTTTAAGTTGAATAGCACGAAGTTTGAGATGGCTGTCCATCGGAAAGACTTTGGTTTCGTCGTATATGTTGAGTGTTTGTATCTCGTGTACAGCCAATAGCGATTCGCAAAGCTGTGTTTTGAATGGTTTGCAGTTTCTTGATATTGGTGTTTGATGTGATAGGGCTCCATTATGGTGTTTTCGTAATTTAAAATGGGGCAAGTGTTAGCTTTGAACGTGGAGACTATTAATTACTTTTGTTTGCCCCATTTGGAAGAAGTTATTAAGTGCTTTCAGAATGTAAGCGTTTGTTTTCCTTTAGTGATGGTGACACTTATACGAGTATGTTGTGAAAAGGTTTGTGTTGGGTTTAGAGTAGTTCCAATAATTTTTGGGTGTTTTGTTGTTGGTAATGTTTAATTGTTTAATTTTATTGATAAAGTTGTGCTATATTCAGCTGGGTCTGGTGTAAAAAGTGTGGTGGTAGTTTTGTCTGTGCTTATATAAAGGTTATTAGTGATGGCCCATTCATATATTTTGCGAAGATATAGTTGAATAATTTGTTGTGCCTTGTGGTGTTTGGTGTGCGAGGCAATGATTGTTATGTCATCAGTATATGTTGTGATTTTTACGTCTTTTGGAGAGAGTGGAATGTCAGAAGTGTAAATGTTGAATAATGTTGGAGACAGAACTCCACCTTGTGGTACTGCAGTGTTGATTTGTTTTGAGTTTTGAGAGTGTGCCATCGTATTGAGTGCATGTTTGTCGTCCTTTTATGTAGTTTGCTATGAACTTGAGGATGATGTTAGGAATGTTTGTTAGTGTGAGTTTGTGTATGAGTACTGTAGCAAACGCCTTGGTCATGTCCAAAGTTATAGCTACGGTGCGTTGTGGAGGCCTTGAATTGTTAAAACCTGTTGTGATTTGGTGGCAGATGTTGTGCAAAGCAGTGTGTGTTGAGTGTTTATGTTTGACGCCATGTTGATGAGAAATTGCTGGAATGTTTTCTGTTATGTATTGTAATAGTGTTTTTTCTAGTGTTCTGGCAATGGGTGATAGAAGTGATATGGATAGTTAGTTTGTGCCGATGTTGTGATCGTTATAAATTAAATTTTAACGATCACAACATTGGATATAATTGAATACGAGCTTGAAATTTAGTTTTTTAAAAAACATACGTTATAAATTGAATTTTAACATCTTTAGACAGTCAATAAAAACACATACATTATGAAATTGTATTTTAATGTAGCTCTATGTTTTTTGTGAATAAAATCGATCAAATTGAAATAATCAGTAAATATAATAAAAGGTCTTTATTAATTTTCTTTTTGTTTCTAAGAAAAACAGTAAAACTACGGCTTATAATTAAAACAGTTTTGTATAAAAAATGCTTTTATTGAAAAACGCGAAAAGGAAGCTATAAAACTGTAAAATTGCTTTAAAATTCTGTTTTAAGGTTTTGAAACTTGTTCAAACACGTGGAACGTGATCAGGTTAAATATTGTGAAACTCTTGGACCCCGAGTTTAGATATTTTACAAAAGTGCAGTAAAAAAAAGGTCATCAGCAAAAGTTCTAGTAAGTTTTTTTTAACTGTGAGGTAAAGACTTTTTTGTTTTTACTCGACTTTTTACCGGAAAAAATGAAATTTGGCATCAAAAAAAGTAAAATATTTGTAAGTGAAGACCAAAAAAATTTTCATCTGGCTGTTGAAAGAAAAACTTACTTGAACAATTTATTTTGAGTTCGATGTTGAGAAATGTTTTTGGAAAAAGTAATATGTGGATGGCTATTGATGTTTATTTAAAAAAGTCCTATGGACTCCCTAAATAGGTTGCTATTAACCTTTTGGGATAACATAATGATAGAACATTCCTACAAGCATGATTAGGGAAGAAAAAAAAAGCAGAAAATCACATAACATTATAATCCAGGTGCGGACGCAGAAGCTTTTTTTTGAGGGGAAGAGAACCAAAAACTTTAATAGCAATTGAATGATAAGATAAAAAGAAAAACCAAAAAAAAAATCTCAAAAGTAAGAACCGAGTTACTTTGTTCATTGTTTGATAAGGTTCTTACACAATAGTTTGCATATATTTCTTTCAAGTTTAGGTTAAAAGGTTCCAAAAAAGAGACTTAAGCCAAGATATTGCTGTCCGATAGTAATTTAGTAGAGATATTACTGTAATTTAGAACTGCTTGCCAAGACCACCAAGCAGGGGAAAGTGCCGTAAAGTGTCTTTCCCAAAGACACAACAGAATGGCGCAAGTGAGTTTTGAACCATTAACAAAAAATTTAAAACTAGAAAATAAAAAAATTCTTATATGATAAAATTTTGGGATTTTAACCTCTATTTGCTTTTACTTTGTGTGTGCTGCTTTATGGTCTGGTAAAAATAGGAAAAAATATGCTGTAAGATTGACATATTGTTGACTACAATAATAATTACGATAATATAGGTCGACTACGATATTATTAAGATAATAAAATAACTACAATAATATCATATTATTTGCGTATATTTACGTCTTTGCAAGTTTGGACCTGCTTCAGTTTTCGACAGTTTTGGATTATATTTACAATGATATGTCGTTTTACTACTTTTTTAAAATAATAAATAATTGAATACTGGTTGTTGTACTTTAATGAACGCTTTTGAGTTTATTAAATGTATTAGCTAAATAGAAATTTGGCGTTGAAAAAGTTTCTTTTTTTTAATTTTTGTGTTTTATTTTTTTTCGAAAATACTGATAATATAAAAGTTTAATCTTTTTTACTGTATTATAAAAACATATTTTCAAAAAAATAATACTTCTTTTAAAGCCAAGATTTTTGAAGCGGAACTTTAAAGCTTGAATAAAAAAAATGAATTGGATTTGTGGACTATTTAAAAGTGAACTCTTAAGAAATTTATCAAGACTTAAAAAACAATAGCTCAGTTACAAAAAATAAAAATAAAAATAAACAAACAATATGAAGAAAAAAGTAGTAGTTAAAGTTTTTGTTACTTATAATTTGATTGTTTACAGCTCCTGTTTTGTAAATCAAATGCATGTTCATTTTGAAAATCTTAAACCGTTTATAGTTTTTGGGCCGATCAACTTTGAGAAAAACAACTGGCCATGATAGTTGCATGGACGAAGGTGACAGTGCTGCCAGGCGTAAATAAGCATTTCGAATTCTTAACCTATTCGTTTCGGCATATGAATCTTGTGTAATGAAAAGTTTTTTGATGCATACAGTATTCTGTTTTGTTGAAGTAAAGCTGATAAATTATCAGACAAAACGAAACAAAGCGCGTCTGCTAATGCATATCTTCTAAAGCTCACTAATTTAATTTTATTTATGTTTTCCACAATCGTTTATCAATTTTTGTAAAATTAATATTACACATACAAGATTTTTTAAACACATTTTATTTTGTAAAAAAAAATGGTGCTACTATAGCGTGCGGTCTGCCACTACATTAATTGTCTTTAAATCAAGCGGTAGACCTCACTCTGCCACTCGGTAGGTGAGTTATGTATCCGACATAAAACTTCATATATTAATTACTACATATAAAAACAGCAAGCCATATTTTATTGTAATGTTTTGAATCAGAGGTTTTTACACATTTTGAGACGCGGCCCCCTTTCATTACACAAACAAAACTCAAGCTGCATCATTATTAAAAAATATAACAGCATTGAACAGTACAAGAATAACTAAATTTTGTTAATAAGAAGGATGTAACCCCAGTTTATTTTGTTAATAAGAAGGATGTAACCACGAAAGCGTTAATGGCATCATAGTCATTGATACAGTTGATATTCATGCTCTGGAAAATCAAGTTAAAAATCCTTTAATCCTTCGAAAGTATCCAGAGGTTTGCCAATGTCAGATGATACTCTTTTGATTTGATTGACAAAAGAAGATCTTGTTTTTGTGAGCTTTAAAAAATAGCATATGTTTATCGTATATTTCATACCTTCGGGCAAACAACTTAAATTTCAATAACCACTAAACCGATGATTAAAAAAAAGGAGTTTTATGATTGGAAGTCATGTTCTTGCAGTGCTTGGTAAACACTTCTATATATACAGCACTTGCTCTAACATACTTGATGGCTTGTGTGATTGTTGCAAGCTTATCTTTCATAGTAATAGGTAAAGTCCTAAAATTCAAAGCCTCTCGGTTAGATCTAATCCTATTGGGGTTTTCTTTATCTACGCGATGAATTCAATTCGATACCCAAACATTGTCCGACCGCTATTAATGTAAATACCACAATCTTTTCAAAAGTATACTATTGTTGTTATTGTTGCAATAAACGTGGAGACAACTTTAAATACATAGTATGCTTTACGTGTGGTCTCTAGGGGTGTGAAAAACAGCATGTCTTCTTCAATTGAAACAAACGTAGACTAACAACTGCGACGATTGGGCAATATCAATTGTTTCATCACCTTGATTTAAAAAAAGTGAGACTTGTAATTTTTTGAGAACTTCACTTTCAATGATTTTTGCAAGTTCATCGATGTGTGTTTTTGATTGTAGAATCCGAGAGTGAAATCTTCATTATCTTTTTTCTGTATGCTGTGTCCAACAAAAGACCAGCTGCTTTTAACATGCACGGTTTAATTAATGCTTCACCAATGTTGTGAGATTTCTTTTCTTTAGTAATCATGTGATCGATTTAAATGACACTTTTACTATTTCTGCAGACGAAGATTGGCGAAAGTACTTACTTACTTGCATTTTTTAATTTTTTCAGACAGATTTTCTTGCTTTGAAAAAAGATTAAAAGCTTACCTTTATGGCGAGCGTGTTTTGTCTGAAGGTAACGTTGCAAACAACTTGGTCACACAACGTGATTGGTTAAATTTTCATAGCATATCACGCATTGTGGTACCACTGGACTATTCTCTGTTGAATATATAAAGCTATACTTTGAATAATGGCTGTCATGCTTTCTCTTTTTTCCATTTATTTTATGCCAATGCAGTTCTCTGCTTAATTTGAGGCCATTTGCTCGCGCCCCCTCACAAATTTTTACGTCCCACAAGGAGATGCACCCTCCAGTTTGAGAACCCAGGATTTAAATGAATTGTAAATTATGAATGGTTGGTAACAACAAAATAAAATTCGTATTAAAACTTTGTTTCTGCTGATTAACACAAAGCCATAAAATTTACGGAAAACTTGTCACTGATATATGACAAATAAACAAGTAATTTGTAAAATTACAAAAGTTCGAGAATCTACAAAATCCTGCTTCATTTGCCTATCTCAATTAGTAAACATGCATTTAGAACATTTGTTTTTACATCGTGTTCTATGAAATCAATTTTCTTAAAATGTACGTGAAGTAACGAGTAAAAGGTTAAACCCTTTAAAAAGGGGTTCCGATAGGGTCTAATTTTAATTGTTTAAAAAAATCTATTTTAAACTTGAACCAATTAAGGGATTTTTTTCTGTTTTATTTAGATCTTCGATGGGGTGTGAAAATCTTTTTTACCTTATAATATTTTTATTTTATGTCTGCATTTATCCTCCTAACTAGCAGGAAAGCGACGGAGGCGTTAATACTTAGGGTAAGCAATTATCCCGACCTGTTTCAGAAGATGCCAAGATATTGCTTTCCGCTTAAAACTTAATAGAGACGGACCACCAAGCATGGAAAAGTGCCATAAAGTGTCTTTCTTATGAACACAATAGAATGGTGCGAATGGGTTTTCAACCGAGACCATGTCAATCACAATCCCGCAGAGCTCTAATCACTCGACCACTCTCCCGAGATCCTTTAATAGAATTTTAAGAAACCATGAGTAAATCCAGATTTAAGACCTTTTTAGAACTTTATTTTGCTTTCTAGTTTTTAATATCCAACTATTATACAAAGAGTAAATCTTTAGTTTTAAAAGCAGCCAAAGCATAAACGAAAGTAAAAATACGCTTGAAATCGCTGTCTTAAGGCTCATAAGAATTTAATCATAAAACCAATTTGTTTTTTGTCTGCACGTAACTTGTAAAATGCTTAAAAGCAACTGTCTAGTATTAGCCAGAATTCTGTTTGGAGTGCTAAAATTTTTCGCTTTCTTCTGATTTTTAAGTCATTGTAATGTAGAGGGGCTAGAGAAGACATTTAAGCTGAGAAAAGGGATGACTTTTGATCAACACAATAAATTTGAAGAAAACTCATTTACGACCAAATCGAATGCAATCGCCATTGACACAAAGCTCTGACTCAATCGTCCACAATATAAACGCAATGTAAACATCACACAACCAACTTGTCCGAGGTCCGGTCTTTGATTGGTCAATGGTGAGATGTTTCTTTTAATAATAAATTCTTAAAACAACAATCGACAAGCAATTGAACTACGAATATTAAAGTTGAAGATATTAGGTCGCTACATTTCAATTTTTATTTTCATATTTTAGCGGTTTAACAAATGCATTTGCATCCCAATTTAACTTAAGGCATTTCCCATTGATGCTCATACATTAAACTGACATTGCTCATCTGCTTATAATCACTTTAAATCAGTGTTTCCCAAGCTGGGGGTCGCGAAGAAATGCCTGACAATATCACAAGATTCAATTTAGGAAAATGTATTATCTATTTTGCAATTTTTGAAGATTAAATTTTGAGTTTCCTCTGTCAAATATAGAGAGAAAATGCCTCTAAGGCACCAATTTTTTACTTTGCAAAGTCTACCTACTCTACTATATTTGTGTCTAATTCTGTTTTTTTGATTAATTGTGTTAAACTACGTCCTGTGGGTCAATTTTCTAACACAATTTTATCTATTTTAAAGATTTAAATTACATGTAGATTCTCGATTGTTCAGTCACAAGTTTAAATTGTGATGTAATGTCTATGATAGCCTATTCAAGTCGTAAGTAGAAAATAGAGTTGGTTGAGAATACCGTTTTAATTCTTTTTTTCCCAGTTAATAGTTTAAAATTATATTTTTTATTTAATTGGTTAAAATAAATTGCAAGAATTTTTTAAATTCTAAATTACAGTAACCTCATATTTGCTCTTAGTTAATTAAACAAACCGTACATTAATTCAATTGAATAACTAAATTTTTCTTAATATATTTATGCTCAATTTTGCCATGGAGGAAAAAAGGAAATACTGTACTTGGAACAGTATTTTAACTTTGGATTAACCTCCATACTCAGTAATGGTGTTGCAAAACCACAATGCGTTATGTGCAACATTGTTTTCAGTGTTGAATCAATGAAGCCATCAAATTCAAGGTGCAATTTTTCAACGTCGTGAAAACAGTCTAAAACGTCAGAAACTTGATGCTATTGAAAGTTCTCATCAATAACAGGCGGTTGTAAATCCCAATATCATTCAAAGTGGCACTCGAAATTGCTGAGTAAAAAAAGCCGCATTCAATTGAAGAAATGCTTTTAAAATCATGTATGCTAAAATCAGCAAAATTAATTCTCGGAAATGCAAGTGCAGCGAAACTCGGACAAATTTCTCTTTCTAGCAATACTATCCAGAGACGCATAGCGGATGTGTCCAAAGATGTTAAAGAGCAGGTGGTGAACGAAATTAAAGCCTCTGCAATGTTTTCGTTTCAAGTGGACGAGTCAACGGACGTAAGTTCATGTGCTCAGTTTGTTTTTTCAGGTACATTCAGTCAGGTCACATCAAAGAAGAGTTCTTGTTTTGTAGTGAGCTGGACGCTACAACAACTAGTGCAGATGTTATGAAGATGATGACAACTTTTTTTAAAGCATTAGCACTGCGATGGAAAAATGTTTGTTGTGTTTGTATCGATGGAGCTCCCACAATGCTCGGTTCCCGGTCAGGCTTTGTAAAAAAATGAAAACCTCTGTGAGAGTGGTTTATCGGCTCTTCTGCATATGAAAACAAAGGAAAGAAACTGACTGAACAGAACAGAACAGAACAGAATTTATTGTTTTGCCTTTAAGATAAAAATAACACAGCGAGAAACAAGAAATTGACAAATTAAGGCATGGAAGCATCGAATAACCGTGAGGTTTTCTAGTCAGGATGCTTCCTTGTCGGATTATTAATTGATCGATTTCATTTTATGGTTTGTTGGTTATTCATATTAATTAACTTATCAGTAATGATAATATAACAAAAAGGTCACCAGGAATACGAATAATTACGGTACATAGTATGATAATATAAACACATGAATTGTAAAGTAATATTATATACGATAACATAAACACAATACGATAACACAATAATATAAATTGTAAAGTATACGTTAAAAATATTATGTAAATATAAAAATGACAACATTTTGCACATAATCTTGCTGCTGCATAGGTAACAAATTAGACTTTACTATATATCTTCAATTTTTATAATTGTTGATTAGATGTTGCTTTAACAATTTGGTGAATGCATGTATATGATGTGATGATTTAATAGAATTTGGTAAATCATTCCAATATTTTGCACCCCTATATTGTAGTGTCCTCTGACCAACTGCTCTTTGTTTTCTCTGTATGAAGTAATTATTTTGGATAGCATTCCTAGTGTTGTATGTATGGATTGCATTGATTCTACAAAATTTGTTTAGGAAAATATTTGGAAGTAAATTATGCTTATACCGGAACATAAATTTACATAATTCAAGTACATATATGTCATGTACTTTGAGTACATTTGATAATATATATAATTCTGATACATAGATTTGTCGTAATCCTATCATATTTATACATCGCAATATTCTGTTTTGTATGATTTGAATAAGCTGAGAAGCAGTTTTGGAGCAACTACCCCAGCAAGTTATGCCATAAAGTAAATTTGGATAAATTAAGGTACTAATAAACTTGCATAAGAATTTGCTTATTTACAAATGGTCTTAATTTATATAATAGTCCGCACAATTTTGAAAGTTTTGAAGTAATAGTCATTATATGACTGAAAGTCGAAAATGACATGAGACTAACTTTGTCTGACACAAAACCACAAATTTCAAGGTTAGCTGCACAGTTACAAGGTCAACCATCACATTGATTATAAAAAGATGATTACAAATGAATGCATGAAATATATTTGTTGTACTTATTTCGTATAGGGGTCGCGTATGTTAAAAATTTTTCCAAGGGGGTAGTAAAGCAAAAAAGGTTGGAAACCACTGCTTTAGATGATTGAATGATTAACCAATAAATTTTTTTCTGGAGAATGTTTCAATTAAAAAAATTTTGTATTTGAAGAATTATGAATTAATTTTTAAACAAGCTGCATAAAGATGAGAAACACCAGACTCGAGTTTCGCTCTCATTAGAGCTCGTCAGTGATGCTTATCTCACCGCGAATCGAACCTGGGACTTATAGTTTTCCACGCAGGTTACCATACCACTAGACCACAGATCCCGGACGACAGATGAACTCTAAGCAGCTGTTTAAAAAAATTTTATTAGATGTGTGTTTTAAATTCTTAAATCTAATTTGCTGACAACTGTTTTGGACCCGGGCAGTTATGCTTTATGACAATAATTAAATAATGATCACGCACGAATAGAAAAGCGGAAATAGTGACCTCAAATCAAGTAGATGAAATTGAAACTTATCCAACAAAAGTTTAAAAAGAAATATATATGAGTATAAGAAATAAACATTTAAAAAAGGCTTTTGCTAATATTAAAAGCAAAGTTTTTAAAAGTAAAAATATGATGTCGTTGACAAATATCATGCTTGAAGCCTTCGTTTCTTTCGAGTAGCTTTTAATAAATTGAATAGTCTGAGAGAGTTTAAAAGTGTTAGAAGAGCTTAATTGCTACATTTTAGAGCAGTTTGACTTTTTAAATTACAACTTTTAGCCTTTGGTAAAACTAATTTTTTGTATGTGCATTAGTATAGATCTTCAAAAATGCCAAAAAAATTATCTTTTACTTTTTTTAAACACTAATGATTGGTAAATACTTTTTGTATAGCCATATTCCCCTTTCTGCTTTCTGTTTCAAGCAGAATCACCATTGTGGAGAAACAATGTGGTTCCATTTTGCATTAAACTTGTCTCTTTTTGCTCGCAAGTGAGATTGTTGACACACTTCGCTGTTCCGACCATATATTGGTGATCAATTTTAAAAATCTTTTCTGATTCGTTAAATAACGTATTTAACATATTTTTCTTATTTACTGTTTGATTTTCTGTAAAACGTTTAAGAATTATTTTAATTTTTAATAATTTATTAAAATATGAGAAAAGCAACACAAAATCAAAAATCAAAAACAAACAAACAAAAAAATGTGTTATAAACACTTTAAGTATTTATAGTAAAAAAAGGCTATAATCTTTATTCGATATAAAGTCTAGAAGAATCGATGGATGAGGGATTTTCACAAGTTAATTTTCGTTCGTATGATTTTGGCAAAAGAATTTTTTTGTCAAAAACCTATTTTCGAATCTAAAAAGCTAAAAGCGTTCTTTGTTCCTCCGTGTTTGCCGCTTACAGCTTTTAACGTGGGCAGAGTACAATCTTTTTGAAATATGTATGCTCAAGTCAACAACACGTATACGTGCTTTTACAACCAAAAAATTACGTTCAATGTACGTGCTAAAACAACCGAAAACGTACTTAAGTTTTACGTGTCGGTAGCGTGCCGAGTGGATAGAAGCGTCGTGTTGATCGACGCGGTCGTGGTTCACAATTCAATCGTGTCACTCTGTTGCGTTCTTAAAAAAGATACTTTGGGGCACTTTTCTTGCTTCGCAACCTTAGCCAACAGGTCTAAATTTCCTTTTATTCCTTACATAAACCTAAAAACAAAATATCAAATTTTAACACGGCAGTAAATATCTTGGCTTTCTTTAAATCTTTTTATTTATTGTCTTGACTCTCAAGAAAGTGTCGAATATACTATACATAGTGCAGGCAAACAGTAATGGTTTAATAGGGTGCGAACGAAGCGGCCGCACCGGGTCCCCCTAAAATACATCAAAAAGTGGCCCCCATTCACAGGGCCGGTCTTAACCATTGCAAGGCCCTATGCGAAACGGATTGCGCGGGGCCAAGCCTGGGTAGGAATAAGGCTAATAGTTGAAAATTAAGATTTTGTAATAGAAAATAAATTCGTCTTTGCATTTTATTACTTTTTTACTAAGTACAAAATTACGATTAAAATAACTTTACTTTACGAGCCTTGCGTGTAGCGAAGTCATATAGTATATCATCAAAATTCTGTTTTCTACGTAGGTCACGCTCAATGCAAGAATTGCCAAGTTGTTTATTCTATCTTCGTGAATTGTTGACCTTAAGTAATTTTAGATTAGTTTGAGGCGCGAGAAACTTCTTTTACCAGATGCCACAGTTACAGGTATTGTTAAAAATATTCTGAGTGCAACAAAGTAGTTTGGAAAAGCAGTTTATTTTTCATTAGTGGACAGATAACTCAAAATTTCTAGAGGGATTTTTGCATTATCTGGTAGAATATGTCTTAAAGATTCCACTTCATCAGCTAACTCTCTCTCTTTTTTGGAGCCATTCTTTGGGACTAGAAGCCATTCTTTGGAAAAGAAACTCAAACGATAAAAATGTCAAGACTGCGCACAGGGATGTGGAGGACTTTTTTGCTAAATTTTAGTGTTGTCTGCATGATTTGAAACAATCACTCATTCAAATGTATTTGTTTTTACTTTTATCTTTGCTATTTAATTGCGATTCTTTTTTGGCTATGGTCTACTATTTCATATTAGCAATTAATTCTTTATTTTTAACTTTGTAATATCAACCTCAAAGCAATTATTAATACTAACTTTTTTTAATTTTTTTGTTTTGCTGCATTGCTGGTCTTAGTTTATTTTTTTTTCTTGAATTTATTTATAAAATATATTCTTTTTTTACTATTAATTTTTTTTTATTTTATTTTGTTATCAAATAGATCATTTTATAGTTGTTATTCTATGTATAGATCCATTGCATTTTTTTTCAACTCCATCAACTTCGACTCGCATTATAGTCTTTTATATTGTTTTTTGTATCGTAAATTGCTTGTTTATTGTTTGATGTATTATCTCTTTAAGTTTTGTATATACTCTTTGTATAGTCACCAGATGCATTTAAAAAAGGTTTCTGCACTTGGTTAGGCTTTTTCTTATGGGTGACTTTCTTTATTCGCCTTGCTCGGTTGAGCTAAAATTTTTATCTTGACTAGCTCTGCCATCCATTATCATTACGCAGACTAGTCATGCATTGGTTATACAACGTTATAATTTATTTGACTTTTTTCTTGTGATATTAATTTTTTTTTCTTTCTCATTTCTTATATTTTATATGATTAAGGTGTTGTCCATGCTTTCTACCGTTTTGTACTTCCACTTTCTAATCATCTCATGCATATTCTAACGTCTAACGTTGTACTGCTTCTTCCTTCATTGATCTTTTTAATATTTATGATTTTTTTATGTGAACTGTTTAATAATGATTGAAAGTAAAATGAAATGAAATGAAAATGAAATGTTACAATCTACTTTTTAGGTTTTTGCCCCCGATAAAGACTTTTAGGGGTATCTTTTATTGATCTAGAAGAAAAAAATAACATTCGTTTATTGTACTGTAAGTGGGTTTATTGTAAGTTTTTTTGAATGGGGGTTGGTGGAGCCACTCTGTTTACTTTTTAGTAAAATTATTAACATCACTGCTTTTGCTTCTTCTACCAACTTTCATCTCGGATCGTAATGCCAAAGCGATGACTTATGTAGCAAAATCACCCATCATTTGTGAGACGGAGTATAAGAAGATTTGTGAGGTTAAGCAACTCTTCCGATTATTCGGATTTCTTGGCCAAAACATAGTCGAGGGATGCAAGAGATCATAAATATTGCTGAAAGTGCTTCGTACTGCCAGAAACGTCCATGGTAACTGTTTGTACCGATTAAACAATGTTTATACGCTCAGAGGAAGAGTTTTACCAACAGAGCATAGTCCACGCTTGTTTTGGTGACCACATGGAATAGTCTTTTTTGTTGCTTTCTGATGGCGTAGAAAAAGTCCTGTCCAGTCTCTTTCACATCAGGTGAATTCAGCAGCAACAAAATATTTTCGAGTTTGTTTGTTTAGTAATTTCTTTCTACTTGACACTGCAAAAATTTTATCGCTTAACTAGCATGGTAGCACTGACAAAGCAAAACTTGGTAACTCGGTAATGTAAGCCCCATAGGCGAGAATCAATATTTTAACTTAGAAAACTTTTTTGTGATTTACGATTAAAGATTTTTAGTGTGGAAAATAGTTTATATATTTTTTGTACTAATTGGCTAAACCACAGTTGTGGAGTCGGTGCACTTACGCTAAAAGCGCTGCACATTACGTAGCCTACTTTCCTAAGTTTGGTGTTTTATCAATCAGTTCTGAGTCGCAATCTTTCAAAAATTGAGAATCCAAATGGCTGTAAGAATTTAAATATGACATCTTCTTCTTCTCCTTTTAGCCTTTCCCTTCAGTCAGGAGTGGCCACAGCGTATCATCATTCTCAAAACCTTTCTGTCTTTAACAACCGTTTCCTTTGCACCAACTTCCCCATATCTTCTTTCACCACATCTAAAAATATTCTCTTTGGTATCCCTCTTTTCCTCTTTCCCGGTAACTCCATTTCATCATCTTTCTTCCTACATACTCTTGGTCTCTCCTTATGACATGACATGTCTATACCACCTCAGCCTGCCCTCCCTCATCTTCATTTTTAACCGCTTTACCTTAACGGTACTGCTGATGTGCTCATTTCTAATCTTGTCTTTTCTCGTCACTCCCATAGCAAACCTCAACATTTTCATCTCTGCGACTTCCATCTCGTCTACTTGTTTCTTTATGACTGCCACCGTCTCAAGTCCATACACCGTTACTGGTCTTACCACTGAACTGTACACTTTTCCTTTTACTCTAGCTGGTAACCTCCTGTCGCAGATTACTCCCGATACTCTTCTCCATCCGTTTAATCTTACTTGCACTCTCTCCTTTACCTCCCTCTCACAATCATCATTTTCTTGCACCGTTGATCCCAAATACTTAAATTCCTTTACTCTTGGCACTCTTGTATCCTCCATCTTTACTATTTCGTCATCATTTCCTCCATTTATGCACAGATATTCGGTCTTTGACCTACTTACTTTCATCTCTCTTCTTTCGAATGCATACCTCTAAGATTCTAATCTCGGCTCCACTTCTTCCCTGGTCTCTTTGTAAATCACAATATCATTAGCAAACAGCACCGTCCATGGTGGTTTTCTCCTTACTTCATCCGTTAGCCTGTCCATTATCACTGCAAACGGGAACGGACTTCACCCCGATCCCTGGTGCAGTCCAACCTTAACCTTGAAACTTTCTGTAGTTCCTACTGCACACCTCACCACTGTTTCGCTTCTCTCATTCATATCCTATACTAGTTGCACATACTTTTCCACTATTCCTGATTTTTTCATACAGTACCACAGCTCTTCCCGCGGAAACCTGTCGTAAGCTTTCTCTAGGTCCACAAATACACAATGTAGCTGTCTTTGACCTTCCCTGTACTTTTCCATCAACATTCTTAAATCAAACACGGCATCGATGGTTTCCTTTCCTGGCATAAATCTATATTGCTGTTTGCTGATCTCCACTCTATCCCTTAACCTGGCTTCAATAATTCTTTCCCATACCTTCATGGTGTGGCTTATTAGCTCTATTCCTTATAGAGTTATAGAATTAATGACAAAATTGAAGCCATTTCTCATAACTTTTGTTCCGATAAACAGCTTTTCTTGATAAGCCTAGATTAAAGTAGCAGTATGAAAGAAATTGTAAAATTTCATATGTTGTTTAAGAGCTGCTTTTTATTTGATATGGAAGTTGATATTTGTGTCTTTTCTTTATCTTTATTCATGAACTTGACTCGCTGAAAAATATCAGAGGCGTTATACTTTTTTATTTTCTTTGTTTACATTATAGGCAGTTTATATAAAACAAAAACATTGAAAAAACTTACTTGAGGAAAAATAATTTATAACAAAGCTGGTTATATTTTTTATTATATTTTTGAAAGTATCTATTTACTTGAATAAGTAATTCCAAACTTGCATCGAAAAAATATATATTAATAGCAAGTAGATTTATATAAATGATTTTAAAGTTTTGAAACGAAGGAACGACTTATCGTTTCAGTTTTTCTAATGAAATTTTGTTAGATGTTAAAACCATAGTGAATATAGAGCTGACATGGGAAAACTACTATCCGCGGGCAAAATCTGGCTCTCTTCGTTTATTAATCCTGTCTGCTAAACAATTTAACTTAATCATGACTTCATTTAATAGTATTATTTTCAACTAGAATTTAAATAAACTATTAAACTTAAATGTATCATTGTTTGTGCTTATCTGGCTTGTCTGTCTAAATGTAAAAAAATTAACCAGCAACATAAAATGGTTACCAAGCCTTGATATATGGATAACAGTGGTTTATGAGAAATAAACAAGGAGAAGAATTTTACTTTTATTTAACACTTTTATTCACGCGGTTTATACATAAACTATATTGTTTTTTCTTTGTTTTCATAATTTGGATTAATTTTTTCGAACAACTATTCACGTCAAACCAGTATTGTGGCAAGCTTTTACAAGTTTTTTTTGAACAGCGACTTAATAAAGGGGGCTTAAAGTTTAAATTTAAATAAGGCACTTAAAAAATATGGTATTTTCATAAATAAACATGTTTATATTAAAAAAATTTTTTTCCAAAAAATGTACGAGCCTAAATCTAACTCAAATCAAGCAGATTCTCAGGTTGATCCATACTCAAATTTCTTAAGGATTGTTTCAACAGTGATTTACTATACGTTGTTTGGTTTTGGAAACTTTGATGAGAACACTTTTGAGCTTTTCACCAAACATGGTTTAGGAAATTTCACCAAACACGGTTTAGGAAAAGTAGAAAAGGCTTAGGAAAAGTCTCAATCCTAAAAACGAACTTGGATGAATCAAATGTTGGATTTATATACTGTACTATAATAGATAGATAGATAGGTAGTTTATTTACCAATACGCACGACAATACATATAAATACAAACAGCAAGCAACAAAATTGGCGCAATGGTCGGGAGCATCGAAGAACATGCGTTATCAAATCAGATGCTCCCTAATACAATCAGCTAATAAAAAGTAACACAAGGAAACATGCGCAGCAGAATAACAGAAAACATAGAAATTAACATAAACATTTACATAAGGAATTTAGCCAAGATTTACGCAATAAATTTACACAGACATTTACGTGAAACATGAATGTAGATAGGTGAACAACAACGTGTTCGTTTAACAAAATTCGAATCAAATTAAAATTCCTAATTAATCTTATTCAAAAAGAGATGAAAAAAATAAAGAGATAGAACAAAAACATATCAAAGGTATTTAATCATTCATTAATAAGAAGCTTTTTCTGAGCAAAAGCACGCAGTTAGGAAAGCAAGCAAACGGAAAAAAATTATTATATTACAATGCGAAATAGTAACTTTTCAGCTACACTTCTCTACAAATCGACTCACAGAACAAATATATCCTCCATGACGAAGCAAGTTATAATAGTTTAGAAAAGTTTTTAGCTTTTACAAATGTTTATCTTTTAAAGATTGAGAAAAAAATAAAAAATAATATTTATTTAAAGCACAAGAATCATTATTTATGAGACTTTTAGCAAAGCGAACAAGAAAAAAAGAACTATTGAATTTCAAAGTCAAATTATGACGTAGAGTAATAGTTTCGGCTACATTTCTCTACAAACGACTCACAAAAAATTATTTATCATTATTAAAAGGCACGTTACTTGTTATTATTAAGATATATTTATTATTATTAAGAGGTACGTTAGAGTAGTTTGGAAATGTCTTAGCTTTTACAAAGTTATATGTTGTAAAGAGTTTGAAGATAAAAAATTATTATTCAATTAAAACACAAAGCTAAAGCTAAAAAATCAAAAAAACAAAAGCGACATCAATACTTCGACATGAGATCATCTTTATACAATTTTTTGAACGAAAGCCAATGCTTGCTTTTAATGCTGAAATGAATACTTTTCCAAAGCTTTACACCTCTACAAGACAGTAGTAACTGGCCAATCAATTTGTAACACGGAGTACAAAATAGGTTGATGTTTTAATTAATCTTGTATCATAAGAATGGATCTTATTTATTTTTTTAAAAAAGTTAAAAAACCTGAAGTAATTTATTATTTTCCAGTTGATGCATAAATTTACCTAATTCGAAATTGTAAATATTTGTTACTTTTAGTGTGTTCAAGGATTTGTATAACATTCTGACAGATGTATATATTGATTTGTTAGTTAAGACCCTTAAAATGCGATTAAGTCGAATTTTAACTTTCTTTAGCAGCGAATTAGAAGCTGTACCCCATGATAAGATACCATATTTAATTCAAGAATAAATAGTACTGTAATAAAGAAAGCAGAGGATTTCATTTGAGACATATCTACGCAGTCTAGTGAAAAGTCCCGAATATCTGGCGAGCTGAAGATTTAAATAATCTCCATGTTCTGACCAACTTAATTTATTATCAATTAGAACTCCCTAATATTTAATAAAATTTACTCCTTTATTAAGATTATTGTTTATTTTTAACTTAAATTCATAGTCAAATGTTTTGTTTGGCTATTTATTGAAAATAATAAAGCTGGTTTTTGAGTAATTTAAAGATAATTTGTTTTTTCTAAGACATAAATTAATTATATATAGTTCATTGTTTACTCGATTTATCAACGAATAATAGTATCAGAATCAGATAAAATCATTGCAGTATCATCCGCGTATAATATTGAATCAAAATTAGAAGAGAGAGGCAAGTCGTTGATATACAAAAGAAACAATAAAGGACCAAGACTGGACTCCAAATTGTTAGTTTGTTATTGCTAGAATAATGTCCAAGAATATTAGTATATTGGTAACATTGCTTATAGCCTATAACTTTCAAACAGGTTTAAACATGTGCCCCTAATACTCAAATAGTTATGCAGTTTCCATAAGAAGATTTTATGGTCTACAGTATTGAACGTCTTTGAGAAATCCAAAAATACATAGCAGCTGAAAAGCCATTGTCTATGTTTTTGATTAGTTTATCATATAATGAAGTTATAACAAAAGCAGTGGTAGAATTAGGTCGAAATCCAAATTGATTGTTATTGAGTAATTGTTTTTTTTCAAAATATGAATATAATTGAGAAAATAACATTTTTTCCGTTACAGGTTGAACCTCCTTAATCCGGTATTCTTTCATCCGGCAAAATTTTTGTTTGCCGGAATTTTTAAATTGGCCGGGCCGCCTGAGTAATTTGCCAGATTGCCCCTAGAGCACGGCGGCGCTGTACTGTGTTTTTGAATTCTTGATTAGTACCGCTCATTACAAGCACCACTCCGCCACGTGCATGAACATTTTTTCTGTAATATTGTCTAGCTGTAAAAATAAATCCATAAGTATTCTTTCAACGTGTTTTTTTATATACCTCTATGTGTATATTTTCATGTAGTTCAACTATCATATTTCAAAACAATGCTACAGCTACACTTGTACAGCATAATGCAGGGTAAGTACATGTATATAGAAGGTGTTTAAGGGGCCCACCTATAACTTTTCCATGGTCTGTCAATGCTAAGGTCCAGTGGTTGCCGGATTGGGGAGGTTTAACCTGTATTCTATTGAACTGAGGTAATAACGTTATTGGACGATAGTTGGTAGCTTTATTTATATTACCTTTTTTATATATGAATAATTTTAGCTATTTTCAGACAATTAGGAAAAACATCTTTGTTGACACATAAATTGAATAGATCACTAATTATAGGTGAAATAATTGATTTACTAAATTTAATAAATCTAGTTTCCACCTCATTGCTTCTTATTGCTTTTTTATCATTTAAATTCTCAATTAATTGGACTACTTCATTAGTTGATGATGGAAAAATAAAAAGAATTAGCGGTGGAGGTATGTTGTCGGGAAATAGGTAGTTTTTGAGGAGGATCCGAAATAGATTCAGCCATTTTGTGGCCTATTTATGCAAAATAATTGTTGAACATTTTGCATTGTATTGAGGATCCTCTATAGAGCTTCATCAACAATTTTATTGGGTAAGACACGTTTTTTACTTTTAAGCTTATAAATTTCATTGATTTTTTCATAGACATTGCCAATATTATGTCAATATCATTATTTTCATTTCAAATTCATACCCCAAGGCCAAACAGTGAACCAAACCCTCTATAAAAAGATTCTTCGGCCCCTCGTAAGATCAGTGCGTGACAAGAGGCGGAGCCTTCGGGAAGCCCACGCATGGGCGCTCCATCATGATAACGGTCCTGCTCACACAGCTATGAGTATTCGTCAGTTTTTCGCAGAAAGAAACATTGCAACTTTGGAACACCCCCATATTTCCCCGATCTGGTCCCGTGTGACTTTTTTCTCTTCTCTAAGATCAAATCTGTTCTAAAGAGAACCCATTTTTCTGATATCGATTCCATCAAAATGGCTGCGACGACGGAGCTCAAGAAGATCCCAGAAAATGCCTTTCAAAAATGTTTTGAATCGTGGAAAAGGCGAATGCACAAGTATTTTTAAGTAGAAGGGGATTATTTTGAAGGAATTGGACTTTGATATATTTCGATATTTTTTAATAAAGTTTTTATAACACCAGTCTTGTTACTTTTCGCACATACCTTGTATATGGGAGATTTTTGCGAGTAAAGTGAAAAGAGTAATTTTATTCTAAATTTTTACTATCACACCATAAAATTTTGAGGGCCTCATTTTCAATTTTCCAAAGTTTCAAAACTAACTTAATGGAACAATTAAAAAAGTCAATTTTTATTAATGATTTGAATGACTGTGTGAACTTGACGTCCAATGTATTGTTGAAGAGATTGAAGTGAAAACATCTACGATAGATGAACGAAAATTCTTTTCTCTTGCATTGTAAACTATAATGTTGACCAAGCTAAAAAAAAAACACAATTAACTTCTTTTACAATTTTTGACAGAAATTTTTCTTAGCACTTTTTGAATCGAAAAGTGTGTTTTAGAATTGTGGCATATTTATAAAACAAAACAAGTTTTGCACCGAAACAATGTCGATCATAAACACGACACTCTTAACCACTCGACCACGCTGCGACAAAAAAGCAAACTGCTTTCCATTTTCCAAATTATTATAGCACTTCCCAAATTTTATTACAAATAATTATTTTAAAATTTAAGTTATTCATTTTTATTTTTATGAACAACATCAGCTGGATAAAATAAAATCAAATAAATATTTTAAAGGCTTGCATATTATAGTAGTGAGCGTTATCAAGCAATTATATTTATAATTAATGTAAAAATAAGTTAAAAAATCATTTGAAATTTTTTGTTAAGAATTTAGAGTTAAAATCTCATTTAGTTTTCAAAAATGTGATCAAGTAAGCTATTTAAAAGATCACTCACCTGTTGACCATACTCAAATAAAAAGTTATAATAAAAGGTAAAGTCAGATCTTTGCATGTAATCCATTGACCATAATACATAAATGACACGCAAACGTAGGGAACTAAAAGTATTTACTGAATCACTTTTTTTGACGAATAAGCGGTTAATAGCAATAACTAACAACGTATTATTTGCAATATTGTTTCCTATTTGGTAAATGTATTAAAAAAAAACATGATGTATTGAAAATCTTAATGCCACTAAAATTGTTAGATTTGTAGTTGTGCTACTTGAATAAAAAAAACATTTTTTTGAATAAACATTTGGTGGTACAGAATTTGAAGATTGCTTGAAGTAAAAGATTTTTCTTCCCAAAGCTTTTCATCTGACACTCTTCAGGGGAAATCGTCAGAATGAAGCAGAATTGAAACCGAACTAATTTATAAAGGAAGAAAGTAGAGTTCTCATTGGCTGAAAGAGTCAACCAATGAGAGAAAAGATTAAGAAATTTTCAAAGAGTATACGAATTCTTTTTTGCTTACACAGAAGGGGATTGAGAGATTTAATGAAAGTCGCTTCAAGAGCAGAAACTCTGGTTCACAGAGCTTTTATGATTTGTTCTAAAAGCAAACTGGACCAAGAGCTTGGCAAAATTCGTTCAATTCTTTTGGAAAATGGCTACCCGGAACGTGTAATCAATTCGGCTTTCAAGCAAAAACTTCAACAAATAAATTCTAACCCGGTCCACACAGTAAAAAAGTGCCCTCTCTACCTACACATCCCATGGATTGGAAACGTTTCGATGAAGTTCGAAAAGCAGATTACGTCTGCTGTGAAACGCTGCTTTTTCTCCGTCGAACCACGTGTTATTTTCAACACCCGACAGCTCCTTCCAGCGATTAAGAAAGACGTGTTACCTTCCCATCATCACAGCAATGTTATTTACCAGTTTTTGTGCCACTGCGATAGTCGGTACGTTGGTCGCACGTCTCAACGGCTAGAAGAGCGAATTAAACAACACGTTCCTAAATCCATCACCAATCCTCGTACCTCGGCCAACCGCCAAAGTCTTTCCCGCTCTTGCAAAAACAACATACGCCCACAACAATTTCACAAATCCGCCATTGGTCAACATCTTCTTGACAACGCCCAATGTGCCCTCCATTACAGCAACGAAAAATTTTCTATTCTCGCTCGAGGTCGCTCTTCCTTTCACCTTTCTGCTCTTGAAGCGACTTTCATTAAATCTCTCAATCCCCTTCTGTGTAAGCAAAAAAGAATTCGTATACTCTTTGAAAATTTCTTAATCTTTTCTCTCATTGGTTGACTCTTTCAGCCAATGAGAACTCTACTTTCTTCCTTTATAAATTAGTTCGGTTTCAATTCTGCTTCATTCTGACGATTTCCCCTGAAGAGTGTCAGATGAAAAGCTTTGGGAAGAAAAATCTTTTACTTCAAGCAAACATTTTTTTATTATTATTTTAAATAACAAGAAATTGATCCTTTAGCAATATGTACGAATAGCAGTTTAGTTGATATGTACTCGGAGTAATTCAATTAAAATTTTTATAATGCAAATTAAGAATTTTTTTTGCCGTACATCTAATAGAATTATATTTGAACAAAAACTCCTAATTCTTAAGATATAACAAAACAGGTTGTAGAGACGTGATTATTTTAATAAAATTAATGTATAAATCAAAATTGTGTGAGTTTCAAATTTTTTACAAATTTTTTTAGTTAGATGCTTACCAGAAAAGTATTTCGATATTTAAGTTAGAGTTAGCTCAAAGCAGTCGTATTTCAACTGTTAGATCGTAAAAAATTATTTAAGGGTTAGTTTATTTGCTTCAACTAGCCATTTTGTTTGAGTTTCTTTCGAATTATTTGAATTGTAATGAGCTTCATTCGAAAGCGACTACAAATTTTCTTTAAATAGAATAACTTTCAAACCTATTTCCAAAAAAATTATATTTTTATAAGACTTTAAATTGTGCCTTGACAAGCCCAATTGGAAAATTCTTTGTTCCGGAAAATAAAGTTTTTTTTGTGGGGGTCTGAAAGTTGAATAAATTATGTAAGCAATATAAATACAGTAGTCCATTTTCATTAATAAAGCAAACTTTCTGGCACACAAGTAATTAAACGAACATGCATCAGTAGACAGTGTTAGGCATTTTTTCTTTCTTTAGGAAAGCGCAGTGTAACTTACCCAGTGGTTTTTGAAATTTATGAAAAGAACAATGTATACTATACTGTAACTATATTAAGCGCGCCGCAACGTGATTTTAAAATCAATTAAAACGTAATGTGTTTTTTCAAATTATAAGCGCATCTCAAATGGTTTTCCAATTGCCTACATTGAAAAACAACCAAAATAGATTGTGCTTTTGCAAAATAGAACTATATAAAGCGAAGCCCAACAAAGCGCAATTGATTTTTTAAAGTTTGATGCGCAGCGCAATAAAGCGCAACTTAAAATTTTATAATCATTAGCACAGCTTTGATGCACCGAACTGTGAGATTTTAAGCTGAACAACTTGACAAGCAATAAAAAAGCAAAATCTCACCCAAAGTTAAAGTAAAACCAAGTTGCATGATTGCCACTGTCATAAAAACCTTTATTTCCATTTTCTTTGTTTCAAGATTGCGAGTCATATTTTTGTTTTTTGTATGCAGTTTAAATGCAGTTAAAATACCAACTCCAATGGTAAGACAAGTCTGCAAAAGAGAGATTGTTAATCTGTGATTCTGCTAATTTTGATAAACAAATATAAGTTATTAGGAAGTAAAAATATTATACATCATCCATGTTAGACGGTTTTAACTGATGAGTTTCACAATGGGGAGAGCAAAATAAGATATGTAAAATTTATGAACAGTTATAAATTTTACCGGGCCATTTGTTGACGAGACAAAACTTACCGTAATCTTGACAAATTTGCAAACATAATGAACAATTTAATTAAAGCTATTTTAAAAAAAGGTAAATTTATTGTTAACTAAATGTTATTTTGGACTTGATGATACTTACAGCCTGGGACAAAAGTTTAAGACCACCTTTGGAAAAAGGCACATTTTAGTAAAAAGCTTCTTAATCACCTAATACTAAATATTCTTTTGTCAAAATGCATATTTAGTTTTTGGAAATAAACCTTATCACACATTAATTTTTAATTTTTACTTTCGTTCAATTTTTTAAATGTTTAGCTTAAAAATACAAAATTTTGAACCACGAAAAATGGCAAAAAATCTAGCAGTTAACGTTGAAAAACGTATTCAATTTACCGGTCGTTGCACAATGAAGGTCTCAGAACGTGAAATATCAAGGCAGATGAAAGTTAGAAAAACTGCTGTACCTAACACTATCAAAAATTTCACAAAAAAAGTACTTTCAAGGAAAGCAAAAAACAGGCCGTCTGAGCATTTTTAGTAGTGGAAATAAACGTTTTATTAGGAAGAGAGTGAGTCAATTTCCTTAGAGCTCCGCTGAAAAAAATACAAGCTAAAATGGCACAAGGAAGCTTCAAAATTAGTAAAAAAAACAATTTTACTAATTTTGAAGCTTCCTTGTGCCATTTTAGCTTGTATTTTTTTCAGCGGAGCTCTAAGGAAATTGACTCACTCTCTTCCTAATAAAACGTTTATTTCCACTACTAAAAATGCTCAGACGGCCTGTTTTTTGCTTTCCTTGAAAGTACTTTTTTTGTGAAATTTTTGATAGTGTTAGGTACAGCAGTTTTTCTAACTTTCATCTGCCTTGATATTTCACGTTCTGAGACCTTCATTGTGCAACGACCGGTAAATTGAATACGTTTTTCAACGTTAACTGCTAGATTTTTTGCCATTTTTCGTGGTTCAAAATTTTGTATTTTTAAGCTAAACATTTAAAAAATTGAACGAAAGTAAAAATTAAAAATTAATGTGTGATAAGGTTTATTTCCAAAAACTAAATATGCATTTTGACACAAGAATATTTAGTATTAGGTGATTAAGAAGCTTTTTACTAAAATGTGCCTTTTTCCAAAGGTGGTCTTAAACTTTTGTCCCAGACTGTATTTAGAAGTCAAAAAATAGATTAAATGAACAGTTTTTAATAATAATAATACCTATTTTTGGGGTTGTGAGCTCAGGTCGGTTTTGGTAATGAACGATGCCCTACATAGCTCTGCTCTTTATCTTAATAATATTCAATCGAAACTGATTATCGATTTTTGTGCTAAACAATGTCTTTTTTCTTTCTTTATTTTTTTTATCTATTTTTTGTCGGTGGCAGAATCGGCTTTATCTTTAAGCTGCTTTCTGTTTAAATCCCGGAGTCAGCATTTTAGGTAAACAGCAAACCCAAGCGGAGAAATTTGTCGAGCAAAGATTTAAAAGATAAATCTGTGCTCGACAAATTTATCAATTTGGGGTGCAAGCAAAAAAACCGCAAACTATAGATGTTTGTTTTTTACACTTTTTCTTGAATAAAAAGAAAATAAGGCAAAATTTTTTGAAAGAATCGAGTCTTACCTGTGACCTTGATCATTTCAAACTAATGCCAAAAGTTATTTACTGTTAGAAGCCTCATTTTCACAACCTTAGTCATTTGATACGCAACAAAATTTTTACTTCTTTGATAAATATTTCTCGTCAAAAATCTGCAGCCAAAAAATTATTTTGCTCGCCAAACAACAGAATTATGAAAACGACCTTTAGTTTTTCTCGTAGTGGGTTTTTTTGGAAACGTCATTTTTTAATTATTTTTGCACACATTGAAAGAAAAAAAAAAACATTATCCGATTTTCGTCAATGAGTGTGAAGAATGTTCTTGTCTAATTAAGTTAGGTTTGATTAAAAAAAGTTCTGGTGTTTAAGTTGTGTTTTAAAAAAATCTCTTTTTTGCATTGTTCTGTACGTTGTATTAGAAAATTTGTTAAAATTAATGTATTATCGTTCTGTCATAATCATTAAACAAACAAATAGATAATATAACTTTTCGAGAATAATATTTTTAATATAATAATATTAATAAAAATAAAACGATTCTTACTAAAGAAATAGAACTTTAGTTTATTGCTTTTTAATTTAGACCGTGATAGTGACTATTGTTTATTTTTTATTGGTTTAAAAATTAGAACAACTGAATAAAATGCAATATCATAAACTAACTGATAAAATTGAATCAAGTAAAAGTTTCAAAATTTCGTGCAATCTGTTAAATTTGATTTTGGCTTTTTCTCTTTTGCTCGACATCAACAAAAAAACTCTAAGACATTTTTGAAAGTCAAAATCAACAATAATGAACTACAAACCTGTTTTTATTTTAAATATGTTATTTCATCTTTGCCCGTGTTTTTTTTTTTTTTTGCTGTGAATATTTGGTGCATCAAAACATACTTTTTCAGGTTTTAATGCCGCATTTCACGAATTTTGTTAAGCTACAGCAATTGATTAAAACATGAATAAAACCTCTAGCTAGTTGCAAATAACATATATTTTTTAGATTCAAACGTCTTTATATTTTAAAAACGATTTTACGATGCTTTCACTATTTTTTTAACCAAGAACCAATCATAAAATTTATTCATTCATTCATTCAATTTTTATTCTCGATCATTATTAAACAGTTTAACCCAAAAATTATAAATATTAAAAAGATCAAGAAAAGCAAGAAGCAGCACAACATCAGACGTTAAAACATGCATATGATAACCATAAAGTAAAAGTACAAGATAGTATAAAGCATGGCCGCAACAAGAAGTGAAAAAAGAAAAAAATAAATAAATAAATAAAAAATACATAACAATATTATTATCAAACAAACTGAACGATTAAATAACCAGTGCATGACTAGGCTGCGTAATGATGATGGGTGTTTTGAGATACACTGTTTTGATTTGAAACAAGATAAGTTATGGATAAAAAAAATGTTTTTAAAATTCATGATCTAGAATGCGCAAATCGTTCAATTTTTCGTACATTTTTTTTTCAAAAATTTGGTTGATTTTTAAAACATACTCCAAATTTATAGCATCATTGGTAACAACTTCACAAAAGGCCTCTAATATATGAATGACCGATGTTAGAATCGAACCCACTTTATTTGGTATCACAAACATATTTATCTATTAAGTATGACTAATTTCAGAATCAAACCAGAGACACACATGAATTTGTCGCGCATAAAGCTTAGCAGATTTCGATTGCTTCACTCAACGTGCTCCAGGATAAAGTTATCATTAAAGTCGCGACCATCTACGAGCAACGGATGACGTCACTACAAGCCATTTTTCAGTTTAGATAGCTTAACATTTTGTTATACCCTTCGTATTAGGACTGGAATCAGCTGTAATAAAAAATTTGTTGGGATATAAGCCTATACTAAAAGCTAAATTGTTATTTCTTTAGCACTTACTTACAACCAATTTTTTATAACTGTATAATCAATTAACGAACCTATTGATAAAATACGAGACACAAACAAACATTTATTTCAGAAGAAATTGCAATTAAACCAACAACCGCTAAATTCCCCTACACTAAAGCTCTGTTGTTGTTTTTGTGATTTCAGACCGTATAATTAGACATAATTTTGAACAAAAATTTGGTATCACAGGAAACAAACTAACTTCGTCTACAGTGTTTTTAACAAGGTCTTGTACATACTCTCAGTATATCTCTGCATATACAGCGGAACTTCGCCGCCTGATTGAAGTGGTCATCATGTAACAATGTAACGTAGCTTACAGTAAATCACTTGAGTTGTTTGATTAACACCAGGGACGAATAAGATTTTGAAGGCCTTAAATCTATAACTTCGGTATAAAAATAATCCATCAAAACAACGATCTGGCATGAAAACATTCCATCAAAACAACGATCGATCAGTCGTGCAACACTAATGTAACACGAAATATTCTGAAATTTCCAATAAGCAGACGCTTTATAAAATGAGTTAATTTATTGAAGACTATCAGCTCTGGCATTTGTTTTTTATCCCTATAAAAACGGAATTATTTTTCATCAACCTTTTGAAAAAACGGCAAACCACTTTTATAGATAGCTAAAAAAAACTCATCTTGAAGCTTTCGTTCGACACTTGTCAGGAGATAAACGTCAGAATGAAGGAAGAAAAATTTGGTTGATTTTGAAATGGAGCTGCTCGAAGATGATTTGTTAAATGAGAGAAGCGTCACAACACATGATTAACGCAAGAGTTTCAAGTTGTAAACAAACTCTTTTTGGTGGCATAAATTTGGCTTGCATGATTTGATGTAAACGGCTTCCAAAGCAGATAAATGAAAAGACGAACGACCAAATGAAAGAATTGTAAATTTTTCATCACTAATTTTTGGCGCAAATAGGGTTATCTAAAAGATGTTGGCCAATCGCAGAGTCACTGAACAAAATTGGGGTTGAAGATTTGCCAGAACGAATAGAAATGTTGCGAGAGTTTGGAATTTGGCCGGTTCTGATAAATTTTGGCACGTATTGGCGAATTCTATCCTTTAATCATTGAGATGTGCGGTCTACGTACCGACTATCACAATGACACAAAAAATTATAAACAACATTGCTTTAAAGCGAAGCAGGCAACACATCCTTTTTAATTGCAGAAAGAAGTGGGCGAGATATAAAAGTAACACGTTGTTCTACAGCAAAGAAACATTTTTCAACACTTGGTTTGATTTTATTTTTAAGTCCAACCAAAAGAGTTCCCAACCAGGGCAGATGAAGATAGACAGGGCTTTTTTTACAGAATGTGAAGTGAGTGATGTAAAAGTTTTTAACATGCGAGCAATTGCTTTCGTAATGACATGATCGGGGTAGCCATTTAGAAGTAGAATTGAAAAAATTTTCCTAAGTTAGGCTTGCAGTTTATAGTCTAAGCCAGTGGTTCTTAAACTGGGTTCGATCGAACCCCGGGGATTCTATGAGTCAGTATCAGGGGTTCGGCGGAGATTAGGATAAGTATACACACGTTATGTGTATGTGTGGCGACCACAATGTCCTCTTTACTTGAGCCGCAGTTCGTGCTCATTGTGACATAGTATAATCTCTTCTTTCTCTTAGAGATCATGCTGTATTTTGCCGACCACACCAGATCAAGTCTATCAAGTTTAGAGCGCAAGCTTTATTGATTTATATATTGAGCAATTAGTTTTTGACTTTATTTTGTCATAATCTTTTAGTTGTTGTGTTATAATGCAGGGTTTAAATCTTCTGTAATTCTGTTTGAAGTTAAACAAGCACAATTAGGCACTAAAGATGCAATTTTTTTCCTTTAATATTTAAATTTAATCTGTTCTAGACATTTGCCTTTTTATATTATTTTGATCTTTTCGTACTAACTATGTCGATAAAAAAGAGTGGTCAGAAAAATATGTACAATATGGATTTACGTATATCACAGAAAGTGATGGGAGTCAGCGTTCTCAGTACATGATTTGCCACGCCAGGTTGAGCAATTGTTGCTTAGTACCGGCAAAACTAAAAGAACAATTTCAAAAGGTGCATGGCGATAGAAAATGCTGGAACACCACGCTCGCTGAATTTAAAATTTAAATTTAAAGAGAGCCAGATTTGATGAAAATGCTACTCTTCCGTTTTTCGACTTTGTACTCATTGACAAATCAATCCTCACAGCATCGTACGAGGTTGCGTACTCGATTGCAAAACAGGAAAAACTACACACCATTGGTGAAAAACTTGTAAAACCAGCTGTGTTAAAGAAGGCGAATATCATATTCGGAAAAGCAGTCGAAAATAAGTCATCCCAAATTCAACGTTCCCTCTAAGAGCTTGCTTAGTGTGCGCGGAATGAAAGACTGTATGAGCAGTGGTGAATATTACCGGAGGCAAGAAAATTTTGGTTTTCTCTCCCAAAATGAAGGTGTTCTCTCAAAAAAAAAAAAAAGTCTTCACTTCGATTTCATCCCCAATTTCCTTATTTTATTCCCAAAATAAAGATGTTCTTCAAAAAAAAAGGTCTTCATTTCGATTTTATTCCCAAAATCAAGGTGTTCTCTAAAAAAAAAGGTCTTCACTTCGATTCCTTGATCCTTGATTTCCTATTTTGTTCCCAAAATCAAACCTTGCCAATGCTTATGCAGCGAAAGCATGTTTTGCCAAAACTTACGCAGTGCGCGGCAAAACGAAAGTACTGCGCGGGGGTTCCCTCGTTACTGCGCGGCCGCGCAGGCGCGCAGCTTAGAGGGAACATAGCCCAAATTCCTCTTTCTAATGGCACCATTAGCAACAACATTGATAAGTTTAAAATTTATTCGTTTTTCTAGTAAAAATCAGCAAGTGAAACTTTAACAAATAACGGAAGGCACAATACATTATCAAAGAAAAACGTAATATACATAGCCGTACCTGCCGGGGGGGAGCAGGAGGAGCATTTGGGCAAGACCAATAATTTTTCGGGCAGGGACATGAAAAATTTGGGCAAAGTTAGGAGGTTTAGGGCATTGACATTGAACAACTGCAAAAACCAGTTACCAAATTTAGGTGAAGACCTTTTTTTGTTTTTGGAGATCACTATGATTTCAGGACGAAATTTCTTTTTCGTCTAAGAATCTCAGACAATTTTTTTGTCCTATCCTTATTGTGCTAGAAAATCATAATTTGGGCAAACGCCACAAGATTTGAGCAAAACTTCATTGCCTCCCCAAATTTTTTTGAGCTGGTACGCCTATGGTAATATATTACGTCTTCTGTTATTTGTTAAAGTTTAACTTGCTGATTTTACCAGAAGAACGAATAAATTTTAAACTAAATAATATCCCTGGTAACAATGTTTACATTGAAATTGATAAGATGAACGATGACATCTTGGCTCAAATAGTTTTAGACTTGATTTCGGACACGGCAAAATTCAGTCTACAATTTGACAAGACTACGAACGCTTCCAATCTTAGCCAGCTTGCTGTATTCATGCGCTATGGGAATAAAGAAGACGTGAAAAAGGAAATTTTTTATTTTGTTAGCCCTTTATAACAGCTAAGGCTGCCGAGGTTAAGAAATTTGCAGATAATTTCTTCAGAGACAATGATCTTTCGTGGGATATTGTTTATGCAATTTGTTTAGACGGAGCTAAAGTCATGTTGGAACAAAATTCTGGTTTTGGTACGCTACTGAAAGCCAATGCACCACACATAACTGTAACGCATCGTCTTTAGTACAGGCATGCATTGGCAACAAAAACCTTCACGCCAAAACTGACAGAAGTATTAAAAATTGTGGTAGAATATGTGAACTATGTGCAAAATATTGCTATGAAACAGCGCATATTCAAGGAGCTGTGTAATGCATAAGCTCTGTATTCAAGGTAGTGTACTATTCTAATGTTTAGTGGTTATCCCGGGGAAAGATGCTGAACCATGTTTTTACTTTGCGTGTGGAATTAGCCATGTTATTGCGAGAGCACCAACAACGTCATGCAGATTGTTTTGAAAATTCTGAGTTTATTCTCGTTTTGGCATACATGGTCGATATCTTCGATGCTCTCAATATTCTCAATCAACAGATGCAGGGGGTGGAGTCAACATTATTGAAGAGGAAGAACATCTGAAGACTTTTCAAATAAAATTACTTAACGGAAACGACGAATGGGGAATGACAACTTGACTAACTTTCCTCTGTTTGACGACTGCACAAGTAAGACCAAAGATGTGTCTGGAAATGGGAACATTTTGGAAATGGAACAGACGTACCGAGAGAACTGAAGCAAGCAATTTCCATGCACTTAGATGAGCTTGCAAAGTCTCTTGATGGATACTTCCGACCAGAGAGTCATATCCAGCATGGGTAAGACAGCCATTCACGTTTAGTGCTGATAAAGAAGATGTCAATGATGAATACCTCAATGAAATCATTGAACTTTAGCAGAACCAGTTTTAACAGCAACTCTTCAAAACAACAACGCTCTCAACGTTTTGGTGTCACAAAATCGTAGCTTACCCTCTACTTGCTAAGAAAGCCCTTGAGATATTCATACAGTTTGTTACAACGTATCTTTGCAAGCACTCCTTTTCGAAGATGACATAAAAACAAAAAAAGGGAACAGACTTTGTTGCATGAGCCTTGCCAAAGTGAAGCTGCGCATTTTTAGAATTGTTTCCAAAATGCAACAGCATAAGACACATTGATTTGTTGTAAATATTTATTGAATTTTGTTTTTGGGTGTAGTTCATGTTTTGTTGGTTTCTTTGAATAATATGATTTTATGTGCAACAGATACACAGTTTACTTTGGGCTCAAGTCCGTTAATAAAAATTTTTGCATTTTAAGGAAGGGTTCGGTGAGTGCCTGCATGAAACTTATTGGGTTCGATACCTCCAACAAGTTTAAGAACCACTGGTCTAAGCAGATCATTAAGGCTCTATGTACAAGGGTGGAACTGATTCAACTGATTTTCCTTTTTTCAGGGCTAAAAGATTTCCAGGCCTTTTTCCAGGGCTAAAGGATTTGGCTAACATTTTATCGGTTATCATGAATCTTTATTGTTTAGAAGAGTGAAGAAACCACCAATGTACTATCGCTACGTGGACGATACTTTTGCTATCTTTCATAGTAAAAATGATTGTGATAAATTTCTTCATCAATTAAACTCATTGCATCCTTCCTTGCGGTTTAAGTTTGAAAAAGAAATTAATCAATCTCTTCCTTTTCTTAATGTACAGGTGGAAAAGGTGGGCTCTAAACTTATTACATCTCCTTACCATAAACCCACATTTACAGAATAATGCATGAACTGGAAATCCTTTAACCCTGAAAAAAGAAAAATCAGTTGAATTTGTTCCAATTTTCCTAAGGTAGTATTTAGCCGTGGCAAAAATATATTTTTTAATAAAGATGATCTTGTAGAATAATGGTGAACTTCATTTTGCAATAGGAAAAAATTTATGAAAGAATCAGGGTTTTTTTGACAAAAAATTATGAATTAGCTTAGCTACTTCAAGTGTATAAATATCCGGTATTTTAAGGGTATTGCATTTGAAAAACAGGGGTGTTGACGGAGTTGTGAAATCTGAAAAATTTATAATTTTTAGTATTTTTTTATGTAATATATGTAATGGTTGGAGAGCTGTGGAATAAGCTCTACCTCCATTGATTATGGAGTATTGTATATATGAATAAACAATACTATTATATACAGCTATTAATGTTTTTAGATCAACATAATGTCTCAGTTTTATGAGTAAATAACTAGCAGCAGACAATTTTTTACATAAATATTCAATGTGGGGCTTCCATGTTAGATTATTATCCAAATAAACTCCTAAATATTTGATATTTCTTTTTTTTGATTACAGGATAGAATTCTCCAATACGTGCCAAAATTTATCAGAACCGGCCAAATTCCAAACTCTCGCAACATTTCTATTTGTTCTGGCAAATCTTCAACCCCAATTTTGTTCAGTGACTCTGCGATTGGCCAACATCTTTTAGATAACCCTATTTGCGCCAAAAATTAGTGATGAAAAATCTACAATTCTTTCATTTGGTCGTTCGTCTTTTCATTTATCTGCTTTGGAAGCCGTTTACATCAAATCATGCAAGCCAAATTTATGCCGCCAAAAAGAGTTTGTTTACAACTTGAAACTCTTGCGTTAATCACGTGTTGTGACGCTTCTCTCATTTAACAAATCATCTTCGAGCAGCTCCATTTCAAAATCAACCAAATTTTTCTTCCTTCATTCTGACGTTTATCTCCTGACAAGTGTCGGACGAAAAGTTTTGAGATGAGTCTTTTGTTAGCTATCTTTAAATTTTGTACAACTAATCACTTGTTTAATCACTTTTATCTTAACATCTTTCACACATCGAGTGCTTGGAAGGTTATAGATCTAAAATTAATAAGAAGAACGTTCTTACCATAATTGCATAGGGTAACAACCAAAACAATCCCACGATCCAATAAAGAATTGTGAAATCATTAGATTTTATTTCTTTAAGGACAGGAGCATAGTTCAAGAGAGAAATCAAATATCCTCCAACTAATTGTCGGGGAAACCAAACTAAAAAATCAAAACCCAACAAGTTATTGTTGTAGAAATATCATTTCTGTTTAAGGTGCGTAGGATATGCGTCTAATTTCCGATTTTGCAAAATGTGACTCAAATATTGCAATGGCTTGCTCTCACTCTGAATCAAACCAGTACGTCATTATGCTTTCCGATATGGAAGGCGATTACCACGAACTCATAGAAAAATTTGGAGTTGGAAACTAGTGTGAAAGTGGCGTGCGGTGACCTTTGAGACTAGTCATGCAATTGGCATACCAAAACCGGCTCATAAAATTGGGTTTACTCAAGACCAATTTTCGTCCTAGATTCCAGGTGATCTTTAAAAAAAAGGTCATCACTTGAAATCCTTCCTAGGTAATGCAGTTTCCGTCCTTAAAATGTAGTGATCTTTAAACAAACAAAAATATTGTCGCTTGAAATCGTTCCGGGTAATGCACTTTTTGTCGTAAAAATGTAGTGATCTATAAAAAAAGGTCATCGCTTGAAATCGTTCCCGGTACTGCATTTTTTGTCCTCAAAATGCAGTGATTTCTAAAAACAAAAAAAGGTCATCGCTTGTAACCAGTCTCCAATTTCTTACTTTTCGTCCTAACTTTACGATATTCTCTAAAATAACACAAATAATAGGTCTTCGTCTCGGATCGGCCTCAGATTTTATCCGAAACAAGTAATATTTCTCATCGAATTCATCGACATCTACCTCATCGCACAAAATTTCGTCATGCAATTCCTAAAAATTTGGTCATGCAACACATGACTTGCATGCTTTGACCACACGCCACTGCAGTGTGATATTATAGAAGGGTTGATTTAGGACCCGAAAAAATGTAAAATTTTTGTAATAATATATCAAAAAAATGAATTGAATAAAACAAAGGCTTAGCGTGTTTTTTGTCTGATAATTTTTAATAAAATCTTAAACAACTGTGGATTTATAAATATTGTTTTGGAGTAAAAAAATCTGCAGTAAATAAAAAAAAAGTTCTAACTTTTTATATAGACTCAAATGATTTTATCTAAAATTATTAAATAAATTACTTTTTAGTTCCGTAAAATATTACTGTTTTTATTGTTTTTATTTCTAAATTAGGTTATCAAAATGAAAAGCACTATCAATATGTTTAATTTACAATCTAGTATAAAAGTAAAAATCTGAATTACATATTTACTGTTTAAAATCTAAATTGACTCTGTGTAGGAAATAAAAATTTAAAAAATCTCGGAAAATACTAACGAGGTACAGTAGAAGAAATAAGGGATAAAATCCAAATTAAGCCCAGTCCTAAAATGACGGCTCTTTTTGTTTGCATTTTATAGCTTAAAGGCTTCATAATAGCATACAATCTTTCCATTCCAATATACATCAAATGGTATATTGAACTAGTGTATCCAAAAATTATAAACGTCATGCAAAAGCTGGGCCAGGCAGTTCCTCGCATTTCGAGCACTTCTTTGAAAAGCTCTTCCATAGTTAAATTTATAGTCCAAGAAAAGTTGTAAGGAACAAAAATCAGCAACTGAATACCTGTTGAGAAAAGGAGAATTAATTTTTTTTAATTTAAACACTTGATTTCCAATTAAACAAAATGCCTACTGTATACATTAGATCTTTTCAACATCCTTTTGTTTGAAAGCAATTGAAAGCTTTAAGAAATGTTACAAAAAAACTTTTTTGATCTGCTTCTTTAATCATATTGGTAAAAGAAATGTAAAGTATTTACTTTAGTAATGTAAAGTATTTACTTTACATTTGCAAAGTACCAATACATTATTGAGTAGCGAGTAGTCACAAAAAATTTGAAATAACCAGACCAACTTATAGTCTCAGACTTAATTTCGATTTTATGACGTGACTAAAGCTAAGTTGGAGTAAAAATGATTAAAACTAATTAGAATTGGTTTTAGTGTAGATTAGCATACAGAGAATTCCTAAATATGTGATTCAAAACTCATTACAAGTCCAATATAATTTACACTTAAGCCAAAGCATTTAAGCTAAATTCAGCTTAAATTTCTTCAACCCAATCTTAATTGTTATACATTAACTTCATATAAAAAATCTAGAAATAATTTTATAGTACAACTTAGAAAAAAACAAATATATTTCAACCGGAAATAAAACCAAAGTACCACAAACCGTTTACCAACGCTTTCCTTGTTGCGCCAGATTGGTTTTGTAATATTTTTAAAACTTTTCTTGTGGCGTTGATTTATTAAATAATACTACTTGGCTTTTTTAAGAAAAAAATTTCCTAACAAATTAGTTTTTACCCATCTATCTTTAATTCATAATTTAAAAACCCAACATTCCATAAATTTAAGTTCTTTATTGGTATTGGAACTTAATCTACTTTTTCTAAATTGCGTTTGTGAAAAACCCAAAACTTTTTTGCTGAAACAATCCCTGAAAAATTTGAGTATGAATTCAACCCGAGAATCTGCTCAATTTAAGTTAGATTTGTTCTGCAACCTAATTTAACCTTTATAAAACATTTTATTGATCACTTTAGGATGAGAAGAGCATAACAAAAAAACGATATGCTGCAAAACTTTACAAGTCTCGAAATACGTTGCTTACTGTTTAGCAAGAAAAGCTAAAAAATGTTTTGTTGTGAAGGAAGATAATACTAGAACTCGGAAAACAGTCTATAGCAGGGGTTCTCAAACAGGGGTAAATTCGACCTGCTTTAAAAGTAAATTTTGTTTGTACAAAATTCACACTTTTACCTACTGTACGAATACGGTCACTTCAGCAGCGTGGGTAATCTGTGTTATTCCTGTACATGAGTGAATGTGGATGTTGACCACAAAGCATGTCAACATTCTTGAAATTGCAACGTTTTCTGTTGTGCAATATTTGTAGATGATATTATTCAGTTAATAAAATTTATTAACTTTATAATACTTATAGCAGTAAATAAAATTATTTCTTAAATAAATAAAGAAAAACAATTCTGCAAATATAATGTTGAAGAAGAGAACCTATCTAGAAATATACGTAGATTTCGGGTTTGATTTCATCATAAAAAAGATGATACAAACAATCCGTAATATTTTTTGGTATCCCAACCATCAGCCTTGCGCGATTAGCAATGCCTTTCTACGAGGCAATGTACAATAGTGATAGGAGACTCAAATCTTAAATTAACAATTACAAAAATTATGAGTTAAAGGAGACTTCTTTCTTAAAAAGTTGATACCAAAGCTGGAGCCTTTTGCGTTGTGATTGCATACTGCATAATACAATTTTTGTTTCCAAAAGCATAGGTCGTTCAAATCTTAAGCAAATAGCAACTTACAAAAAACAAAAATAAAGATAAGATTCAAATAATTATAAATGATATGAGCAGTTTAAAAAAGCAATTTTTGTCAAATTTTATTATTATTATTATTATTTTTTAAATTTTACTTAATTAAAAACATCCACCCAGGTTTAATTTACGTATATTGCTAGAATCACTTATGCATTGGCCAGTAAGCGTGAAATTTGTCAAAAAATTATTCGATTCTGTTATTTGATTTTATTTAATAGCTTTGTACCTAAAAGCTATTCAGATATACGAGTAATCTCGTAAAGTCTCGAGATAGTCTCGTAAAATTACTTATTTGTTTATTGAGTTCTGTTTGGGTAATTTTTCCGGATCATTTTTTGCAAGTTAAAATTTTTGCCCAGCACAATCAAACATCACACCTCGTCCGTTCTGTAAAACACCTCGTATACATTAGAACAAAATATTCCTTCTAATTCAAATGTCTCTTTATTTTACAAAATACCCCGAAATTTAAATTAGAAGGAAATAAAACATAAAGTGCTTGTAACTTTACAATTGAACAAAATTAAAGTAAAAACATCAATTGGAAAGTATACCTGTAAGTAGATCTGCTGTTGCTAATGACACTTTTAAAATATCCAGTTTGTTAATTTTCCTTTTTTTATAACGAAGATATCCAACGGCGATAATGAGAAGATTTCCGATAAAAATCGAGATTCCGAGAAAAACAAGAAGAAACAAAAAAAAGCTTCCTTTAACCAAACTGCACTCCTTGCAGGATTTGATCGGAATGTCCTTGCAACTAACGAAGGCGCCGGGTTCGCAGAAGGGGACATTACCACACAAACGAACGGTGGTGTTAGGCCTAACTTTAGTTTCCTGACTTCTGTTAGTTTCGTTTATAGTAAGATTTTTGAAAACATTATCTTCGTATCCAGAATGAAACACCGAATTTGAGGGATCATCATAATATGTATCATTATACGTATCATCATAATACGAAGGATCAAATTTATTTTCATTATAAGAATACAAATCACTATAATCATCATCATAATAAACGTCCCCACTTCTCCTCCTCCTTCTTTTGTACATCATATTTGATTCTTTTTCAGTTGATGTAAATTTTTTATTTGTAATTTTTTTTTATTTTTGGACTTTAAAACATTATAACTTTAAAACAATTTTTTTGTTTTCAATTCAAATAAACGATTAAATCTGAATAGCAACAAAATAATTCGTGTTTGTTTTACTTGATTTTTTTAGTGGCAATTTTTTTTACGCCTCCATCACAAACTTACCACAACCCTTAAGTCGGCGGATAGCCTGACAGTGTCTCTTTTAGTCATTTTGAAATTTCTTGGACAGGCTTGCATAACTAAAACAACATAAAGTTTAGCCCGAAATTAACAAAACCATTGTGTACAGGCTAATGCTTATTTTGTATTCACTACAAAAATTATAGAAACTACTTTTAAAAACTTAAATATGAAGTAAAATAGTTTTTATTTTTTTATCATTATTTTCGTTTGCAAAAAAAGGTGCCTTTTTTTGATTGCAAACAAAACTTTTTTTGTTGACTATTTTAAATTTTTAACGGTTTTAAATATAAACATTGTTGTTTTATCAAATTAATCCAGCTCGTGTATCACATTTCATGCAAAGCTTTTTCTTCTTAGTTTAATCAAGTTGGCCTGATTAGTGCTTTTTGGTTGGAACGGAGTCATCGTTATAGGTAACCGACATGACGCACTAAAGAATTTGTTGTAAAATGCTTTTCCCAACGGAAATCATTCAAGTAGAATGAGTATCGGACTCACTTCCTTTTAGTTACAAGTCGGAGTGTTATCACACTGTGCTACAACTGCGACCCTGTTGAATAAACCTGAAAACAGTTAACTGTATATACTGTACAAATATGTTGGATTGTTTATTTACATACATCCGGAAAAGACTTGAAGAACGCGCAAAAACAGCCCAGACGGAAACACTTTTCTCAATTTCTAAACCGAGGTGTCAATAGGCTACTTGGGTGCACCCAAAATCAAAAAGAAAGTCATTCACTAAAACAACACTGACTTAGAATGATTCGGAAAGGAATTTTTTATTTTATTTTATCTTCGTATTTATTCTTCTTACTTACAGGAAAGCAATGGAGGTTTTAATACATAGGGCAAGCAATTACCCCGACTTGCTTCTGGAGATGCTAAGATATTACGGTTCGATTGAAATTTTTTATTTTGTTTTTTTAGTTTTATAGAAATATGACTGAAATTTTGAACTGCTTGCCAAGATCACCAAGCAGGAGAAAGTGCCGTAAAATGTCTTGGCCTAAAAACAGAATGGTGCGAGTAGACTTTGCACTGAGATTATGTCGATCACAATCACGGCGCTCTAACCACTCGACCACACTCCCGAAGACGTACATGCTTCATTCTGTGTGTTCTTGAAAGAACAATTACAGTACTTACCGCTTGGGGGTCTTAGCAAGCAGCTTTCAGTCGTGTCCCTTAAACCAATATATTAAAAAACAAACAATAAATCTTCAACCGAACAATCGTATCTTGGTATTGTTGGGTTAATCACGTGACGGTTGTTCTCAGTATAACGCCACTGACGTTGTTAAGATTTTTTCTTCTTAGCACTTTATAAATACGTTTTGGATTTTTAAAATACTTTTAATTCCAAAAGGCTAAAAGAGAGCCAATTTTTTCACGATCGTTTAAATGCTGTTTAAGAATCCTGTTAAGCTTAATTTGTATTTTTAATAAACTTTCGTTTGATTTCTTTTTTTTTTTACCATATTCGAAAGCAGTAAAAACTTAAGTTATATAATATTAATTAGCAGGATGTGACAAAATACATTGAATTTCCGCTTGTCTATGTGCGTTGTGCACCGAGGTTTTTGCCTTTTTTGCGGGAGATAATTGCTAATAAAAAACTTTCTCGCTTAATATTTTAAAGAGTTTTATCTCAAACAATATTTGTTTGCGAAATTTTACGAGTTAAGCATTAAGCTTCGGTAAAAAATAAATTTAAGATATCTTCGAGATATCCGCAGGTCAACAAGACTTTCAGAAAATCAAAAAAATAATGATATTTTTACATTTTTGGAATCCAATATGTTAAATCCAGTGTTAATTTCAGTTGTAAAATTATGATACAAGAAAACAGCTTTTTTCTTTCGATACTCTGTTTATCTAAACCAAATTGAAAAAAAAAAAGACAAAAGATTTATAGATTGTAACATAACTTATAACAGAAGCCTTTTTATTGTTTCATGCGATAATTTCTTTTTTATTCTGATTTTGACTTTTAAGACTGTTGCTCGAAGAAGCCGAAAAATAATTTAGGTATTGGCATTGCTATATGTACGTATAACGCACCTAAACGAAGTATTAAAAATTTTTATGAACAAATGTTGTTGCTAAGAAAATAGAGCAAAACTGCAATGGTTATTGTTTCGGTTTCGAACCTGCGCGTAAAGTGATTCGTCTTGTATAAGCTAATTATTGTTTACGTCATAATTTTACCTCGAATTCCTGAAGCGTTTTAGTTGATTGTCTTTTTTTCTACACTTCTTACATTTTGAGAGGCAAGGCCACTTTTTAGTATTGAGATTGAAAACACGAAGAGATAAAAAGAACCACGTTGATTTAATACGAGTAAGATTTTGGCCGAAGTGCATCCAATTATTCTTGAACTTCGGAACTACGTTGTCGCATTTATCATAATAACATTTATTTTGACTCCTCTCCCCCATCAACTTCTGTAAGTAATTTTATGTTCTGGCGTGTGTTTGGACCAATTTTTATGTTGATTTATGTTACAGGATTACAAGTAAAATCAAAGTTAAAAGTTGTATAATAAAGGATACTTGTCGATTAAGTTTTAGAGGGGAGAGAATTAAGTAAATCCAAAACAGTTATTAAGTATTCATGTTTGTTTTCAATAGAAATGAATTAATGATTCATTTTTTCCACCACAGCAATTTTTTATTTTTTTATAAAAAAGGAAAACAAGCTAGGCGTGAGATAGATATCGGACACTTCACTAAATATTCAGAAGATAAATCATTAAAAACACAAATAATTATTTTTTTCTATTTTTAAAGAATTTTAGTTTGTTTTTTTTTGATTGACTGACTAGCATAAGCTAAAGACAAAACACTGAAATAATCTTAATGTGACAATTTAATCTAATCTTTTGTCAGTTGTCTTAAAGCTGTTTCAAACTACAATAAAATCTTTTATTTGTATAGGCAGCACAAGAAGCCACAAGACCACAGTCAAATTATCCCTTTGATAAGTTTAATTCAAAATTAAATCTAAAAACGAACGAAAACAGTTTGTAATTAAGCAGATACATGAAACGGTTACTTCATTCGGTCCCGTTCAAAATCCCAAAAGTCGAAATCCCGAAAATCAAAATCCCGAAAGTCAAAATCCTGAATGACGTAATCCCGAAAATCAAAATCCCGAAAATCAGAATACAAAAGTAGCCATGGTATTTATGGTACACATATGATATGGTACACATATGTACCAATGTCCCTCAAAGGATTAAACAAGTTGACTCGAGTTTAAAACTTGTTTATCAGCACAAATGAAAAGCAAACATAAATAACGCCTTAGCAGATCTACATATAAACATTCAATTAAAGTTTTCCCCATTTTCCTATTTTAAATAAATCCATCTGGTTGGTTCAATAAGGATCGTGTGAAAACAATATTTTGGGACTTTACACATATGAACATATAATATACTAATGCATTTATATCACTTAAACCAAAAATTTTACTTTTGGGGATTTTGAACGCTGGGGATTTTGATTTTCGGGATTTTGACATCCGGGATTATGTCATTCGGAATTTTGACTTTCGGGATTTGGACCTAGACATTAATTTATCACGTATCAGGAATGAACAGGATTTCGCTCAGTCAAATGTATTTATTAATTTTAATCATATATGAAAGCAACAATTATTACAAAAAACTAGCTGAATGATTGTGAGTCAAAAATGTTAAAAAATATACGGGACAAAAAACGTTTTTTATGACTATAAACCACTTTTTTTTATGAATTTTTTTGCCGCACAATTTTATATGAAAAAAGTAATAAAACAAGCAACATTTGTTTATAATACTGTAGTTACTTAGCATGTATATCGCTATTTGTCCTTTAACTTTCAAAACAACTCGTCTGCATTACAAAAATTGTTTTTACTGCAATTATGTCGACAAAGTTGTTACAACTACAATAACTAAAAATGCGTTTTCAAGGTCTGAAGAAAATTTTTTGGAAAAAAGTTTTGTTCGAAAAATTTTTAGAAAGTACATTATTTTACGCAATCGGGAACGATGGTTTACTAATCAAGCACCACTATGGGTTCAATGCAGTGTGTTAACACTCAGATTTAAAAGTGAAATGACAGCTTATGTTCCAGTTCAACATTAAGCCTACCTGAATGATTTTAGAAAAAGCACTTTACGATAAATTTCTTAATGTGTTGAAACTGCTTTTCTACAACGGTGACTCTATCTAAACCAGAAACCACCAAACTGCTCAGCAATACAGCCTCATTACGGCCATACAAAAAAGTGTTAACCAATTAGTGCATATAAAAAGTAAACAATATTTTTTTTGGATTCATGCAGATCCACACAAACTCTTATAGAAAAAAAACTAGTTTTGCCGAAGGAAAGGTATCCTGCTTTAAAATGTAATATGCCGCTTTAACACTTTTCTTGCCGCGAGTTTTTTCTCACTCAAAACTGTCAGACTACTCAATTCTCTCGCAAAACTAATTCAAAAGAAACAAAAGCTACGAGCATAAAGTTTGTCAACAAAATCATATTTCCACTTTTAAAAACCTCGTTTTTAATACTAGTAACAGCTTTTTTTTAATGAACTACTTTTCAAACTTTTTTTGGACGAGTTTCACTTTCACATATTTGGTTCGACGTCACAATTTCCGTGTTTCTATTTGTGCGTGATCATCATTCAACCATCGTCATAAATAACCTTTATACGCCAGCCCGAGTCCAAAACTATAATTAATAAACAAAATTCTTTTGTACTTTCACATAAAAATTAATTAAAAATTAAAAAAAAACTAACAATTTTAATTGAAGATATTTCTCTATTACACAAATCAGGTTTAGCAATTACTTGACAGTTGCTTTAGTTAAGAATTATGCTGGTTGCTTAGTTAAGAATATAGACAAGACACAAATTTTTTTGTTGTTTGTTTTATTATCAAATTTTCATGAGCAAGCAAGTGTCACTCAATATAAAAATTTCAAGCGTTTTTTTTACTTTTACTTTTCTTTGGCAGCTAATAAAGCTAAAAATTAGCCTTATATGTAAAAAAATCTTAAAAATCTAAAAGAATAATAAAGTTAAAAAAGGTCTTACAACAGATCTCACACATGGTTCCTTAAAAATGCCTTGGAGATTAAAGATAAAAAAGATCTTTACATTCTAGCAAATATTTAAACAAAACAGTTAAAAATCTCTTCATTAATTCATGTCTAAGTATTTTTTCCGGAATTAGGAAAGTTTGGTGTAAAATATAACATATAAGATATAAGAAATTATAAAATTTAGTAAAATATAAGAAATTAGTAAATATGCCTTGGAGATTAAAAATAAAAAAGATCTTTACATTGTATCAAAGACCTAAACAAAACGGTTAAAAATTTTTTTATTAATTCATGTTTAAAATAATTTTTTCGAAAAACACGTTGAGAACTACAACTCGCGTCATTTTGTTGTGTCCTTGAGAAGAAAACACCTTACGGCAGTGTCCTACGCTTTGTGGTCTTATCAAGCAGCTCTAAATTTCAGTTACATTTTTAATAAAAACTAAAAAACAAATAAATGGTTTAAATCGGATAAGCAATTGTTGTTGGCATATCCGAAAGCAGATCAGGGTAATCGCTTGACGGTTGCCCAAAGTATAATGCTTTTGACCTTTTTCCCGAGTTAAGAAAATAAATAAAATATTCATTCAAATAAAAAAAGAAAAAATTTACATTAAATTCACGATTGCTAATGCATGTCGAAGTTTTTATATAAAGGAAATAGTTGTTACGCCAAAAAACACATTTAGTGTTTGTAACCGTGAATCACTAATGTCTTCTTCATATTTAGTTCATATTTATATTATTATTTAATTCATAATTTACCCCCGAGCCGCATGTGGCCCGCAAGAGAACAAATTGGTTTGACAAAATCAACCTCCTCAATTTTAGAATATTAAAAGCAAGCAGCTGGAGTTTGATGTCTTTTCTATCGCTTTAATGTTACACCCACTTCTGCTCCCCTGAGCTTCAACTCGAATTCATAAAACTACAGAGTGATGACACGCTGAAAGCGATGTATCTGAAACAGCGATTCCTTGAATTTTAATTGTGTTTATATATCATCCAAAAAATTTCCAAACAAGATTACAAGTTTCCAAATGTTCATCAGCTTTCGGAAGCATGTACCTATACGAGCAATTCTTTTCTACATTGTAATCACACAAAGTCATTATAAATCAAGGCTGACAGACAAAAACCTCAGTATGCTGTTGAGTTGAGAGTTGCCACATCGTCAGTTGGACCTAATATATAGCGTTTAGTACAGTAAAAAAGTTTCTAAAAATTTCACTTGTGGTTATATTGGTAGAAATAATTTAATCTTTTATTAAATGTTTTTTGTTACTTTGTAATATTTCGTGCTTCAATACCGTGTCAAATAACTTCATTTCTATAGTTCGCGTGGATTTTTCTACGATTCCATGTTTATTTTTGTAATTTTGATTTCTTGCATTTTATAAAGAAATTTTTAATACACCCACCCCAGAGTCTTTGTTGAATGGCAGTAAAGGCCCGTTTCCACTACGAGTGTTGGTGTGATTATTCTTTGTTTGTTTAATAATTTTTTTACTTTGTTCCGCAATTAAGCATTAAAGAGAAGTAATAAAACAAACAAAGAACTGAATAGCATAACTAATAAATGCAGTATTAATAAATTTAATATACTGCAGTATTTAATATATTAATATATTTACAGAATTTAGCTTATGTAATTAAATTTAATGGCCTCTTCAAAAAGACTTAAATTAGACCTTAAGTCTTTCCAAAAATCCTGGACAGTAGATTTTGGTTTTGCTTCTCGAGGCGAAAGAGCTGTGTGTGCGCTCTGCTGTAAAAACATTGTTAGCCAAACATCGAGCATAAAACGACATTTTAACCCTATTCTCCTCAAGCTTTTTCGAGCTGTTGACTCCTCAATGGCCGGGCTTCAGAAGCCCACCACTTTAACGATTTATAAGTCCAAAACTACTTAAGTTATCTTTATGAAATTTAAGCAGAGTAAAGATCATTTATTTAACTTTAGTTAGAGCAAAACAGTTTTTGAAAATTCATTTGATAAAGTATGCAAAATTGCAATTTAGCAAGGTCACTACAATTTTTACGTTTAGACGCTCATTTAACTATAGCGTGAAATGCGATTGTAACGGATTCGCTGTTGTAACAGTCGTAAACTTAATTAAAAATTGGACGTAAAGAGTGACGTCAACGCGCACGACAACTATAAACAATGAAGAAGCTACAGGAAGCTTGCTTCATTGTTTTGGTCAAAGTATAGAATTTATTTTAGACTGGTTTCAATACTGGTTCACATATTTGTCCACATGTTTTTTTAGTTACCAATAGTTATTGCTGCTTTTTAAAAAAAGTATAAAATAATGAAAATAATTTTTTTTTTTACATAAAAGAATTTGAAATAGGCTATATTTTAATATTTAGCAGTATTAGAATATTGACATACCAATGCTGTAAAACCAACAAAGCTTTATCTTTTATATAATTATTATCGTTTGTATGCATTTGTTTTGTTTTTTCGCAATGTATTTCACCGCCACAAAAAGAGTTTTTATTTATTGAAATAGAAGTACACCGTTGCATTACTTAAAAAAAAAACACTTGAGAAAAGCAATATTACTCTATATAATTGTGACTATTAATCGTGGAACATATCTCGGCATCGTTCAAAGCATAAAGTGCAAATTTGTAAGCAGTGCCGCAACCTAGGCGATTTTAATTAATAATTTCTTAGAAATAGTGATCTTATGGAACAGTGTGTTTATTCATGCCAGCACGTGAGAAATTTTCCAAATCTTTTGGCAATAAAATTTAACAAAAACTTTGTTTGCTTTCTATAAAATTAAGGAAAAAATCAATTTTATAATATATTTGTTGACAGCATAGCAAGAGGTTGGGAGTGGCAATTTGATGGGAACGGATCAGGATCGTATACGTTCGTTTTTGTCACATTTTATTAGAAAAACATTTTACGGCACTTTCCCTACTTAAAAGTCCTTGTTAGAAACTCTAAATTACAATTATATCAGTTAATAAAAATTAGAGTGTCCAATAAAAAAATTTTTGAACAACAATATTGTGGCATTTATGAAGATTCGAAATTCACATTTTTTATTTTGTCACTAAACTATTACAAATATTTGCATATCTTGTAATTGAGATTAAATATAGGACAACGTGACTGGAAAATAACCATAAGGTGTCTTGGTCAAGCAGTTACTTTTATTGCATAATTTAAAATAACAAAAAAATTAAAATAAAATAACCATTTGAAAACAAGTTGCGATAAGGCAAAAAAGTAGTTAACAAATAAAAACCTAAAAGCAAAACTAGAAAATAAGCAAATCTGGATAACAAAAGTAAATTTGTTTTTTTATTTTGCAATATGAAAAGTTTCGGATAGAATACGGGATAAAAAAACACATTTTGGTTCCAATATATTTAATTAAAAAGTGCGTTTTTTTGTTTTACACTTTGGAAGATTAGATTGATTATCTTCAAAAGATGCTAATCACCACAAGACTTCTCCAAGATGACTTAGAGAAGGAAACGTTAAGCTATAAAAGCCTTTTTTTAACTTTACATAAAACAGGGCAATTCTATGCCGAAATTGTTCTAGTATTTAAAAGTATCCACTTTAAGTAAAGCAAATAAATAGGACTGGCCCCATGGTTTATTTATTTACTGCGAATTGCTATTGTATTGCCTGGATTAAGTACTGTTAGTGATGCACCAAGCCACAACCGTTTTTTTTTATCCAAAACTGTCCAAATTTGTGCTCCTTATAATGCCTAATTCATATGACACTTCTATACAACTTTATCTCTGTTTTGTGCAATGACGCCACATTTGCAATGAGAGAAAGTAAAGAGACCATATTTGTCCATGCACAAATGAAAACACGCAACTTTGGTTCGCAGGCAGAATGGGCTAACTGGTCGCAACTGACTGGACTCAATCCAGCTAGACGCAGCCGACTGGTTAGTTGAACTGCGGCCAGTTGGCTGAGGCCAGTTGTCCTAAACCCGTCCACAAGCATTTAAGCATAACTCAAACTGTTCTGAAAACGCTATTTCAAACGAGCCTAGCACAGCCAAAGCGCTGGTAATAAAAGCATGGAGCCGGAATGTACTACCACAGTACTCTGTGTTCTATGTATGATTCTTGTACTGGGCAGTAGGGTACCTAATTCGGCAAGATTGTTCAAGTCTTTGCAAAGCAAGTGTAAACAAGCTTTTAGACCTTCGTGTTTATCGGTAGGCATTTGATAACCGACGAATAAACCAAAGTCAGGATTTACAGCAATGCTTTGTAACTCGTAAGCTGTGAAAAAACGGCAAACCTAATCTTTCGAATAGATAGAAAGTTATGTTTTTTGAAGTAGCAACCAATAAACTTAAAAAATTCATTGTACAGTACATCTCATTGTAAAATGTCATGACTTTTTTTTGGTCTTTACTAAATTTTCATATGAAACTTTATTTTGTAAACATAAAACTCTTTACAAATAAATTGATAGCTTTTTTTTGATCAATTTTCTCCCAGGCTGGATTGTGCTTGATATGCGCAAATTGGTAATTTCAGATGAAAAAAAGTCATCACTTTATTTTTAGAGTTCAGATTAAAATATTTAGGCTTTCTATGGCAGCCAAAGGAAACTTCAGGTAACGGAAAGCGGTGAAAATTTGGCTCTTCACCTGGTCCAGATGCTCTGCAAATTTTTGAAACCTCACTAAGTGTGTCACAGGTTTGAAAAAATAACAGAGCATGTCTAGAGTACTATCTCTAGCCAAAAAGAGTATCGCTTCTTGTTGTCAAAGCTCAGATGGCTGGATGTCTGTAAAAATTGGTAAGTGGTCAGTTGGAGAGGGACGGAGGTATTCAGTGACTACGCACAAAGCATTATTCAAGACACAGTATATAAACCAAGTACGTGCGCTGCAAAAACAAACAAGATCCAGTACTCGGCTATTGAATAGACAAAAATAGGAGCGTTATTTCTGATGTTTTGGCCAGTGACGGATATTCAAAATTAGGGCCGCGAAGCAAGGATTCGCAAAAATTGATGTTCTCTAAAAAAAGGGCATTGATCTCGTATTTCCTTTATTTTTCTTAAACTCATGGTGATCTCTAAAAAAAAAGGTCTTCACTTCGATTTGATCTCTCATTTTTTTTATTTTTCTCTCAAAATCATAGTGATCTCTAAAAAAAGAAGGTCTTCACTTCGATTTGATCTCATATTTTGCTATTTTTCTCCCAAAATAATGGTGATCTCCAAAAAAGCATATACAGCAAAATGAAACTATATGCAATATTTTCAAGAAGGGGCCCGAGGTAACTGCCTCATTCGCCTCAACCAATATCCACCACTGGTTTTGGCACTAGCTCCCGCCCTAAAACCGCAAGTACTTCAGTGCCGGGACAACAAAGAAAAATTTTTGCGCACTGCAAACGGTGGTGACGAAACGTGGGTGATTTATTTAGTTTTACCTCAAGATAAGTCGAAATTAAACGCAATGATGAATGTTGATTATTGTAAACTTTTAGCTCACAATATATTTTTAATCTGAAGATTGTGGAACGCAGATTATACTTCTAGATGTTAAAAAAGAATCAGTCGTGATTGATTTTGGATGAACACTGTTTCTCTGACACCCGAGACTGTTTTGCTTACTGTCGCCGTTAGAGTAAAACTTTTGTTGTGAACTAGTTTCATAATCATTTAAACCATATTCTTATCCAGCAGAAAACTCAGTAACTTGCAGTTAAAATCAAGTTTGTATGAAATAACAGTTTCATATGCAGGTGTCAGATTGACAAATAGCACTGGCATTTTTCTTAGTCTTGAAAAAATCGTCGATGATTTCTATGATAACAGAACGACTTGATCCACGGTTGACTTTTTGCGTCAATTAGCTCGTTGCGAGCGTACGTAAACGTCTCAAATTTCTCCTACGGGACACAAAGTTGATAAATTTGTTAATAACTTTTTGGATCTCTACAGCCTTCTTTGTCTTTCAAATCGCGACTAGAAGCGCTCTTCCGTAGATTTTCCAAATTAGAATTGACGCAAGCAGGAAAAAGAAAAATGATTTAATCAAGATTTTGAAATAGCTCTGACATGGATAATAAGCTCTGTGCACATAAAACTGGGGCCTGGGTTTTATCTGGTTTTACGTGGAAGAACCCTTTTGTAAACAGCCTAGGTCAAGCGTAAGTAAACATTTAAGTTGATTTTATTCAGAGGTTTCAAATTAGTGAGTCATTTTAAAACTAAATAGACGTCAAAATATAATAGGATAATCATATTAGATCAAGAGTTATATCAAACGTTTTTAAAAATTACATTTTGATTCCAAACATAAAATTTATTGCGAAAGGCAAATAAAAACCAAAAAATGGTTATTACGTTTACAAAAAAATTTTTTTTGAATTTCCAAAGTGGAGCTTTTTTAGGTTTTTATTTAATTTTTGCAATAAATTTGTTAAACAGTTTGCAATAAGTAAGGACCATTTTTTATACTTTGACTTGAACATTTTTTGGAAGGAAAGAAGTCATTTATGTAAATCTAAGAGGTTAGAGCCCTAATGAATTTATCCAACATGCACATAAAATTGGGGCCCAAAGCTTTATCTGGTTTTACGTGGAAAAATCCTTGTAAACAGCCCAGATCATCCGTAACTAAGATATCTAAGTTGATTTTATTTAGAGGTTTCGAATTAGTGGGTCGTTTTAAAACAAAAAAGACGTCGAAATATAATAGGATAATCATATTAGACCAGGAATCATACCAAACTTTTTTTAAATGACTTATTAAGTTTAAACATAAAATTTATGGCGAAAGGCAAATGAAGACCAAAAATGGTCTTTACGTTTACATAAAAAGTTCTTTTTAAATTTCCAGAATGGAACTTTTTTAGGTTTTTATTCAAGTTTCGAAATAAATTTATTAAACAATTTGCAATAAGTAGGGACACTTTTTTAAACTTTGGCTTGAAAATTTTTTGGGAGGAAAAAGTCATTTGTGTAAATCTCAGACTTTAGAACCGTCATGAATTTATACAAGTTGGAATCTCTGTTTTATTAAAATTCAATCGTATCAAACGTCTTGTTTTTATTCTATGCTTTCTGTTTGGAAAACCCACATCCAAAAGCTATAAATTTTTTCACAAAACTTAAACAGGTATACTTGTATAAAAAAATACGTCAGATTTTTCATTGTTAGGAAAATTTTAACATAAAAACGGCCTGTTACTTCAAATGCAACGTCAAATGGAATTGTAAAAATCAGGTGTTGTTTAATTATGAGAAGGCGTCAGCATAAGAGCTAAAATGTGAACTAGTTAATTTAATTTTTTTCCCACAAATAAATAATAAAAAGAAAGTTATATAAAAATGCTTATTGTAAAGATTAAATTTTGTCCGCTTGATTGGTATTCAAGCAGCCCAACAGCAATTGTTTTATATAAAATATTGTGTATGTGTGAAATGTTTCCAAGCAATCGCCAAAAGCTCAAAAAAAGAAAATGCAATTTACATGAAATAAGTTCTACATCACCTAAGGCATATTGGCGTCGGGAAACGACGTAATTCGCTTCGACACGCAAAGCCAATTATTGGTAAAATTCATGTCACGTAATAAAAGCGTGAAATTGAAACTTCACGCTCTGCTTGCGAAAACTAGCAAAAATTCACAAATTTGCTAAAAAACGTCTGTTTTAACCGTTAACCCTTGTTCTGGGGCACCTAAAAATAGTACCATCTTATTATGCATTTCAAATTAGGAAAAGTCAAGAAATTCCAGAATTTTATCTAAAAAGATGAAGTAATTACAAACGTTTTTGCAAGGGCCGGGCTTCAGAAGCCCGGCCGTTGAGGAGAATAGGGTTAAAACAAAGCACGAGAAATCCTTCAAGAACGATGCAGAGAAGATTGAATCGCTAAAAAAAGCGATATGATACGAAAAACGATACGAAAGCGATACGAAAATTACTTTTTAGGTCATCACCAGATTTTTGACCTAGAAACGATCGCTTTACGAAACAGTAACTCTGAAAAACGACTCTGTATAACTTTTTTTGAAAAAAAGATGCCTTTTTAAAAAACAAGGTCCTTTTTTTGAATGTTGCCTTCCAAGACAAAATGGCTTTCTGGAGCTTCTGTTAAACATTTGGTATTACAATAAAAGGTGACGACTTTGAATGTAACATAGTAAGAAACAGTTATAAATTTTAGAATAGAATAATATGAAAAAACTTATATTTTAATTTGTTTTCATTTTTCATTCAAGGTTTAGCGATTTTTTTTTTCATAATAAGTATTGATAGCAATAATTTGTAAAATCTGTAAAACCTTCAAATCGTTGCTGCTGCATGAAATCTAGACGTCGGAATCGCCAGACTCACAACTTTTTTGTTGGGTCCTAGTCCAAGCTTGAGTCCGAGCTCGAGTCCAGCTATCTTGCACCGAGATGACGAATCCCGAGTCCGAGTTTGCATTTCTATTTAAAACTGTTTCTAGTTTTTTTTATTTTCGTCCCAAAAGATTAATGATTGATGAATGATCGAAAGATTGATGAATGGTTTCCCCAGTAAATGGCTCGTGGCCCCCTTTTGAAAAAACTTGCTCTAAAGCATGGTTTCTCAATTGGAGGTAAATTTGCCTCTGGGAATTATACTTACTAAATCATAAATAATAGCAATATTTAAGCAAAGTACACATATTTGAAGAAGCGCTCACTTAAAAAAATCAAGGAAAAATCAGTTGAGGGGGTTGGGCTTCATTGGGGTGGTGATTGATGAACAAATGATACAATACTTTGGTAAGCATTTTGTAATAATGTTTTTCCATACTAATCCGAACAGATTTGGCTGCAAAAATTGGGTATTATTACGGAGTGATTACTATCTTAACCAGTTTGAGACTTATTCCAGAGCCTGTAAAAAACTAGGAGAGCAGCAAGCCTTTTAAGCCTCAATCTGTGTCTACTTATCTTTTGATTGCAAAAACCCTGCTTTTCATTGTGTTTATTTTAACCCTTTAACAGTCCGGTGCATCACATGTGATACACAGGACATTTAACTCAGAACCTTGAAACCTCCTTAGACTGTCAAAGGGTTAACAGTTTTTTACGTCTGATTATTTACTGCGGAATTTGCTCGAGTAGAAAGTTTGTGTTTTGGTGACTTTACGTGAGGGCCGAACGGTAAATGTCTCCTGATAGGGTCTAAACTTGTCAGAAAGAGATTCTTCAATTACTGCTCAGGTGGTTACGTGCCGTAGTAAAACAGAAAGACAATAGGAGCTAAATTTTAACAACATTAACTCCACCAAAATGGTTTAAATTTTAAATTTAAATTTGAACAGTATTAACTCCACCAAAATGGGAAACGCGACAAGAAAAGGATCAATTGTAGTCTATTCACCCAACTGCTTCAACTGATACAGTCGAAATATTGGAGGTGTCGATTTTTTGAAAAATTTATTTCCCAATACGCTATGCGTGCTTTCTTCGGCTCGTTTAGCTTTTTAAAAAATTATTTGTTCAATTGTAGCTGGCTAGTTGAAAAATACGAGTTTTACATTCTCAGGCTCTAATGGAAAAAGAATCATTAACAGAAGTGTTAATCTACATCACTCTGGCAAACTGAAAACTCAAGGATACCGTACAAGATAAAAAAATAACTTAGGAAAAAATTGTATTTTATTTGTATTCTTGACTAGTACAATAAATGAATTTTTTTTTATACGAAGGGAGTTTTGTCGCTTTTTAATTTCTTTTCCAGCTTTGTGCCGAAAAAAGTGTTTTCAACACAAAAGAAAGCAATAAAATGTTTTTGCAAAATGTTACTGGTAGTTAGTGATGCTGCTTTAGAACATTGTTCCTGTTGTAAAGGAACAAAAAAGTAAACCTTAAAAATTATTATTTAAAGGCAAAACTCTGGCAAAAAAATACGAACCACTGCATTTTTAAGGTAATATTGCGTCATAAAATGCGAAACATTTCACACTTTTGTGCTAAGTTAGAATTTTTACGAAAATCTCAGTCATTGCGATTTGGTGTTTTTTATAAGCGGACAAAACCGAAGTTAAGGCGATAAAGAAAAATTATTTTTCGAAAAATCTTTTTAAGTCACTAAGAGTCGCATTTCATTTTTGATCCTAATCTTAATTCTATTAACCTATAATTGATTTTCAGTATTTTGCAGAAATTTTAAGCTTTTGATCATGACGTCGTCTTTTCCATTGTTACGTAGTGATTACGCAAATGGTACGTCACTTTCCTACTTAATTGATTTTGTTTGTAATTAAGTTGTTTTTAAAAGTAATTATAAAGATTACTGTTTTATCCAAAGCGCATTGATTGGCTAAAATATTAAGACATTTGCGCAAACAATGCGGCAGTGTTGACATAGTTTTTAGTACCCGTATGATCTACTTGTCTAAAGCAGTGTTTCTCAACCTTTTTAAATTTGCGGGCCGGTAATATTTTAAAGCAATCTTGCGGCCCGGTAATCTTGTTTAAAGACAAAATTGTAACAAACGCGATAACATGATAAAAAGAATTTTAATAAAACAAAAGGGAGTATTTAACACCACAAGAACTCTATTTGATGTGGAATTTGCTGCTGTCTTCTTGATATAATACGTAATAAAAGTGGCTCTATTGAGTTTTTAAAAGGCAAAGTCAGGGGCGCCAGAAGCGGGGGTGCACAAGCGGGCAAATAGTGTCTTTTGAATTTGCAGTTCAAAAGCATTGGGTTCAATTTGTCTCTAAACTTATATAAATTCAACCGGAATTAAACTAAGTAAAGTTTTTAAAACAGTGATTTGACAACAGCAAAAAACCAGTAAGTTAGCAAGGGCGCAAAATCGAAGAAAAGAAGCACTCTTTTGGTTGATAAAGTACTCACGATAAATGTAAAATATAAAAACCTTTCTGAACATACATAAAAGAAAACCGAAAGTACATTAGGTGAACAAACTACCAAACAGGAAATAAAATTTCTTTTTTAGTCAGCAAATAATTTTCCAGGTCATGCATTTGCGTACCTGTTCAAACTATATTTGAAAACCACAAAAAAAAAAGAATAGGTGGTAAAATCAGAGTGATTTTTCTGAATGTGTACAAGAAAACCAAAAGTTCCTTGAGTAAACGAACTGACGTAAGTAGGAAATGAAATTTCTTTTTTAGTCTTCAATTGCCTTTCCAGGTCATGCATTTGTGTACCTGTTGAAATATAGTTGAAGACATTACAGGGAATTTTCACTCACGTAAAAATTTATTTGCTTGTCTTAAATCACAAAAACGCGCAAGATGCGTCCTCCGAAAACTGTATCACTTCTGCATAAATGATGTTGTAAACCAATGCTCTGATGGTAGGTGCTTTCACGTAGCCTGGGCTGTGAGTAAGTCTGTTCATTAATTTAAAATGACAGACCGAAACCGAACCTACCAAAACGAAAGGGTATCCACCCATTCCGATGTTGAGTGTGAGTCTGCTAATCGGCAAACATCCTTTTCAAAACGGGGCAATACTAGGATAAAACTGCCCTTTTCAGGGCACATTGCCAACAAGTTCCGAAGACCCACTATTCTTCAGCTGAATATCGAAGGCCTCAATGCAAGCAAGATGAACGTTCTTCATCACCTCGCTATGCAGTCTGAGGCACTCGTCATCCTACTGCAGGAGACCCACTGCACTGATGCAGAGAAGTTGGTACTACCACACTACCAACTAGCTGGGTCTTCTTTAAGCAGGAAGCATGGCCTTGCCACGTTTATCCACGAGCGACTGAAATACACACTTTTGGACCAATCTCCACCAACATCGGAGATCGAGTGGTTGTGTGTGGACGTTGATGGGTATAAAATAGTCAACGTCTACAAACCACCGCCAACGCGTTTGCGAACCCTGGATCTCCCAGTGTATCCTCACCCCTGTCTTTACGCTGGCGATTTTAACTGTCCCCATGCTGACTGGGGTTACGACGACAACAGTCCGGACAGTGAGTGCTTGGCTGGATGGGCAAGTATTAATTGTCTTGCCCTCCTATATAATGCCAAGGACGCTGCCAGTTTTTATTCCGGCCGCTGGAACACTGGCACCAATCCGGATCTAGCTTTCGCTAGCGTAGGTCCAAACAGTCGCTTACCGGATAGACGTGTCCTTGAAAAGTTCCCCAGGTTACAACATCGACCTTCGCTTATTACACCACCAAGGTTTGCTATGGCAGTGCCAAGCATGCCTGTTAAGCGATGGAACTTCCGCAAGGCCAAATGGAGTCACTACATTGCTTTGACGAATAAATTCGCAAAGACTTTGTTGCCGCCTGATTCACTTGATGTGGATGCGGCTTACCAGGACTTCTGTAACACCATTAAGAAAGCAGCCAAAAAGACTATCCCACGCGGGTATCGAAATAAGTACGTATATTCCGTGTTGGGATACAGAGTGTGAATCCCTCTATAAAACTTTTCTGCAGTCTCCTCAGGGAGACGACTCAAGTTTGGCTGCTACAGCTCTGCTTGCCAAGCTTGACAGAAAGCGGAGGGATCGATGGTCCGAAGCAGTTCGGAGCATTGACTTCTCACACTCTAGTCGAAAAGCGTGGAGTATTTTGAACAACCTTACTGGTAGGTCACGACACTCTCCTCGTCACTGTCCCGTTTCATCCGATGCTATTGCATCTCAGCTGGTTAGAAATAGGAAATACGAGGCTGTTGATCGCAAGTCATCTCGACTTGTCTTTCAAGAAGTGTCTGACCTTTGGAGGGCCACAACACCAGACGCAGTAAATATCTCTGACAATTTTTCACAGAGAGAATTTACTGCTGCCCTTCAACATTTAAAACCAGGTAAAGCTCCGGGTCCTGATTCCATCTGCCCGGAGCTTATACTCCATGCCGGAGCTGCTTTGAAGTCCTGGTTATGTGACTTCCTTTCTTCCTGTTTGGGCCGACTCAAAATTCCCAAGATCTGGAGAAGAGCGTTTGTGGTTGCGATCCCAAAACCAGGAAAGCCCGTGGGGGACCCAAAGAGTTATCGACCGATATCTCTGCTTTGTGTCCCCTACAAGATCCTCGAGAGGCTTATCTACGCCCGCGTTGAACCATTAATCGATCCACTGCTCCCTAAAGAGCAGGCTGGGTTCCGACGCCGGAAGTCAACCGTAGATCAAGTTGTTCTGCTAACCCAGAACATCGAGGATTCTTTTGAGGCTAAAAAGAAGGCCGATGTCGTATTTATCGATCTGACAGCTGCCTATGACACTGTCTGGCACCGTGGCCTTACTTGCAAGCTGCTGAGACTACTTCCGGATAAGCACATGGTCAAAATGATCATGGAGCTTGTCCGAAATCAAAGTTTCACCCTTACCACCGGTGACAGCAAGCAAAGCAGGCTACGCCGTCTTAAAAACGGCGTTCCTCAGGGATCGGTCTTGGCTCCCCTCCTATTTAACATCTATACGTACGATCTTCCTTCCATGATTTCCAAAAAGTTTGCTTAAGCTGATGATTTAGCATTGTTGCATTCTTCTGGAAACTGGAAGGACTTGGAGGGGACTTTAAGCGAAGACATGTCCACACTGTCAGCGTATCTCCAGACTTGGAGGTTGAAACTTTGTCACACTAAGACGGTGACGGCAGCCTTTCACTTAAATAACCGAGAGGCCAAGCGTGAGCTAAAGGTCTACAACAACGGTAGACTTTTACCGTTCTGTCCAACCCCTACTTATCTTGGGGTAAAACTGGACAGATCGCTCACGTTTCGTCACCATTTAGTGGCATTGCGCAAAAAACTATCCTCGCGCGTCACACTGCTGAGGCGACTCGTGGGCTCGGGATGGGGTGCTGGTGCTAAAACACTACGCATAGCCACCTTGTCTCTAGTCTACTCAACAGCTGAGTACTGTGCACCAGTCTGGTGTCGCAGTGCTCACACTCGCCTCATTGACAGTGTCTTGAATGACGCCTTGCGCATAGTTACTGGATGCCTGCGTCCCACTCCAACAGACCACCTACTTATACTCTCAGGCATCCAGCCAGCTGAGCTTCGCCGAATGGGAGCGACACTCTCCTTGGCTTACCGTGGATCTCTTTACCCCGATCCTATTTTGCATGGTCTATTAAGTGGGTCCTCAGATACTCGCCAAGTGAGACTAAGATCCAGACGCCCGTTTGTGCCAGGTGCGCGGAATCTCTTGGATAATCTTGCCAGACTTGGCATCCGCGCCTCTGAATGGACAAATCTTAAATGAAACGCGGAGTGCTGTGAAGGTGCTTCCAGGCTCCGTGCTTTTGTGCCCGAGACCGGTGCCAGGCCTGTTGGGATGGGCTTACCCCGAGTAGCTTGGGTTAAGCTCAACCGCCTGCGGACTGGTGTTGGGCGATTCGTTTCGTCCATGCACAAATGGGGTCTCGCTCCTTCACCGAATTGCGAGTGCGGTGCCTCAGAGCAAACCGCAGACCAGGTACTAACAGCGTGCCCTATACATCGGGCACCACATGGAGCACGAGGTCTGACGGTTTTGGATGACGAAACTCGATGCTGGCTTAATGACATCACTGCCAGCATTTGACCCAGGCAGTGCAGCAGTCTGGGGTAGTAAAAGGATAAACCCTCGGACCCAGTCCTGTTTGTGTCTGGCCTGGAGTGGATACCCTTCAAACGACGACGACGACGACGACAACAACCAATGCGCTCACACAGTGCCTCAAAAACCCTTAAATGCAATGCATGGTTACGAATTCAATTCAATTCAATTCAATTTTATTTGCGATCAAGGTATTACGTTTTGAAGTTTTTATTGGAAAAGTGATTGCGAAATAAGAAACAGCGGCTAAACAATATACGTTATTACACGCACAACGTCAATTGTGCGTGGTCACCGTACCTTTAAAACGAAGTAGCTACTGTACGTTAATTTAAAAAAATAAAAAGAGAGACAAAAAGAAAACAATTAACTTAAATTTTTTTTAAAAAAATAAAAAAAATAAAAGTGTATATCAAAACGCAAAAGGTAGTAAAGATACTTTATCACAATAAAATATACACATCCGAGCCATATAAAAAGAATGTTGCACAATCATGGGTGGGAGAAAAAACAAACTCTGTGACCAAAAGCGTCAGGACCCAAAAGGGGTCAGAGGCAGGAAAAGAAACTCACCAAAAGAACTCCTGCCGTGGGTCAAAAGGACCATTTCAAATGTATATGGCCGGCAAAAAAACAATAACTAAAATTAAATTACAAAAACATTTAAAAAATGGTGTGCATCACATAAAAAATTTATTAAATTTTCATCGTGATTGGTAAATTTCGTCATTGATTTATTAACTTGATTTTCTTGTGGAATGTCTTGAGCTCGTACTTAGTTTTTTCATCAAATTATTCGAAGTTTCCTAAAAAAAGAATAGCAACCAGCAAAAATTTTTTTTGAAGAGTTTGTTAAATTCGTTTTTTTTGAAAGCTTATTTTTCTATAAGATACTTTAAAAATTCTTTACGAAAATTTTTGTAAGACCCAGACTCCCTTAATCTATGTGGGACATTATTCCGAAGGAGTGGACACCTATACTTTAACGATTGTTTGGTCACATTCAATCTAGGAAAGTAGGGTACGTAAGGTGCAGCGCTTTTTAACCAAATACACAACAACATGACAAACAAAGAAAATGAACAGAAACTATTGTAATTACACGGAACGTTTCGTTAATATTTGTAGTTTTAAACCTAAATTCACCAGTTAAATTTGAAATAATCACTGCAATAAGTAGAAATTCAGAATTATTTACTGTCCTTGATTGCAAAAATAAAATGTATTTAATTCCCTAAAAAACTTTTTAAATTGTCACCGGAAATAGATGAAGTAATTTTCTTTTCACAACGAAGCGGAAACTAAATGATGCTGACTAGGTTTGAAGAAATACTGCTGGTTTAAAACAAGTTTACGAAAAATGTACAGCACTAAAGAAACTATCCAAATTATAAATCTACGTAGACAACGAGAAATTTAGTCAGCAATTTAAAAATTTATTAAAATTGTAAATACAAAAGAAATAACGCGAAGAAAATAAAAAAAAACGGTGAATATAAAATCTTATTAGAAATCTTAACTATAAATTTATTAATTTAACTGCGGAAAGTCGTGCCAACAAATCTAAATTTAAGAAATTGAATAAAACAAGGAAATAAAGGAAAGAAATAATGTTGTTCGCGAAAAAGCATTAGTCGAACAAAAATCAGTCCAAGCTAAGTTTTAAACTAAATCTAGCCAAAACAGTGATTTCACAAAAATGCTAAATTACCAATAATTAATGAAACTAAAGTCTTTCGCCAGACCGCATATCGCAACCAACTCCCTCACCACAAACTGTGAGCCTTGGTACTATCTCCAGCAGGGATCGGTTTTCGCGTCTTGAGTCGCAACATTAAATTTTTTTTAAAAGCTTTTTCAAAGTTTTTTTTCTGCAAACTATTTTTGCAACTGCTTTAAAATTTTTGATTCAGTATAACGGAACATTACAGGTTTTTGTTTGACTTCTGGCTTACTTTTTGGTTAAAGTTTTACAAAGAGTTCTATAGATTAATATTTTGTTGTTTGAATTTCTCAGTAAAAAAAATTTAGTTTTTTTTTACAAAATGCTTTATTACTTTATCTGTCCCTAAAGCATGGATATAGAAGTACAGGATTGCATACTATTTGTACTAACGTCCACATGACTGGAAGTAGTAGCTTACTCCAAATTCATCCAGAGAATGACTATGATCAGCGGGATAGCAGGACTATTGGCCCTCAAATCTTTATACGAAATGCACTCCCTATAACGGGGTCGCTCTCTCAACAGCAGGTTAACAAGGTTTATACGTTGGGTTAGATACTCTTTTTAGATAGTTAGATGCCGAAATCATTTTCCGATGACAAGATCATAATTTGTTATAAGTTTCAAAGTTCAAAGTAAATTTGCCGGTTTCTGCTTCTCAATTAGAATCTTGACGATGGCCGGGAAAAATAAAGAAATCATTTGCTAAGAAACATACTTACATCAATTAGACTGGGAAAAATTTTTTTCTTCACATTTGCATTTTATCTACTAAATCTCAGGGTTAAACAGCATTTTACCAAAAGGGCTAATTTTGTATTTTTCCGCCCTTGGATTTATTTAGAATATCCAACAGGTAGTTACAGTGATGACTTCAGTACAGTGCGAATGGAGCGGCTGCACCAGCCCCCCCTAAAAAACCTCTAAAATTGGCCCGCCTTAAGCAAAATATTGCTCTTTTTTTCATAGTAGCACCATGACGGCGGTACCCTTAAAGTGATAACTTTTTTTTAGAGATCACTTTGTTTCGAAACACTAAAAAATGGCCTGCTATTTTTCTTGCATCAGACCTCTCTTTTTGTAAGATCATCACTGGGAATTAAGCTACGCCTCTAACTAAAAAAAATGTAGCTTGCCGCTGAGGTATAACATTGTCATTTTAATTTTTTTGATAGAAAGAAATGATATACTGATGCAAAGTTTTTACAGGTTGGTTAAGTTATCAAAACAACATTATTTGAGTAGCAGTTTTAAATCTTAGTTAAATTTTTTCATTTTAAGATCTGATTTTGCAACTAATTTAAGTTAAGTAAGTTTACTTATTAAGTAATTGTACAAAAAATAAGCTATAAATACCTCTAATTTGATTTTCATGTTTTTAATTGAAATTAAAGATTGTACATTTAAACGGATAAAACTAATAAGTTAATTGGTTTATTTAAAGCGTGGGTGCCCAACCATTTGCCCATCGAGTGCGAAAGTTTTTCCTGCCAATCTGTTTAATATTGAAATAGATGAATTTTTGGCAATAACTGTTCTATAAATCAAAGTGATGAAACTTTTTTGGTTTAATTATATTTGCAGTCCTAATTCTAGTTATTAAGAAGGTAAATTTAAAAATTTTATCTTAAATTTGAAGTGAAGACCAGAAAATAATCTTTATATAGGTCTTTGCCCAAAATCCCACGTATATTTCCTAACTAAAGGGTAAAAACCTGTTCTGGCTCTGAAATTTTTGAATTAATGAAAATTTGCAATTGAACAACTAATTAAAAATTGAGCAAGCTTTTGATTAAAAATTCTTTTGCGGGCCGCACCAAAAACCTTTGTTGGCTACATACGGCCCACAGGCATTTGATCTGGAGACTAACACTCATTTCTTATGAGATACTTTGCGAAATATCTCGAAGATTTTTTATTGTGTTTTTGGCTTTACAAATCCATGTTTCACTCTTTAATTGCTTTTTTTTGTGAAAAGCTGTATTTTTGAAAAATAAATGGGGGTTTTCATGGTAAATTATTTGAGCTCCAGAACGAAGTAAAGCAGTTTTTATTAAACTAGAACAAGCACGAATGTATAAACATCTTGAAGACAATCATTGGATTGCTAAACTTGCTTACATGGCTGACGTATTTGAACACAGGAACGAGCTCAATATAAAAATGCAAAAAAAAGTGAAAACATATTGACATGTTCTGACAAGTTGTATAGGTTCCAAAAAAATTCTACTCTGGTAAAATGAGTTAAGACCAGAATGTCTGGAAAATGTTTCCAAGAAGTTATAAAAATCAAGAAAATTTTGAAAAGGTTTCGTGTTAAGTTTAGCCGAAGAAGACTAACTTTAATACAGCAAAAATAAAACAAGTACTTTTTATGACTAGATCCGAATCCTTTCTCAACTAATGCTGAAATGTCAACGAAAGAATTGCTCTTGCGTATTCAAGAAAATTTCTTTGAATTAAAAAACGACAGAACACTGAGACTGAAATTCAACGAAGTTCAACTTGATATGTTTTGGATTTCAATCAAAAAAAATATCAGCAAATATCCAATGCAGCTATTAAAATTTTACTCCAATTTTGCACAACTTATATGTCCAAACAAAGCTTTTCCTTTTTAATACTCATCAAAAACGATAAACGATCCTGCATAAAAACTATTGACGACAAACTTCGAGTTGCTCTTTCAAGTATTGAGCTAAATATAAAGTGATTGTGCTCATTAAATCAAGCACAACTATTTCATTGTTGTACGAACATAAATCATATTGTTTTTTTACATTTCTTCTGTTTTTAGTTACATTTTTTGTTGTGGTATGCCGCCGAATTTTAACAAGTTTTACAAGTGTGCCGCGGTTTAAAAAAGGTTACCCAAAATTGGACTTTACTACTCTTTAATTTTTTTCAGATTATATAAATTTTTCAGATGATTAACACTAGAAAGACTAAAATTTTGATTCATCTAGAACAGTGGTTCCGAAAGTGGGCGCTACCGCCCCCCAGGGGGCGTTGGCGAGATTTAGGGGGGCGGTAAGAAAAAGGGGGCAGGTAGGAGGCGGTAAGAGAACAAGGGGGCTATAGGAAACAATGGGAAGAAATAGGAAACAATGAGAAGAATTTGGGAGAAAAATACCAAATTTACAGATGAAATCAAAGTGAAGACCTTTTTTTTTTAGAGATCACCATAAATTTGGGAGAAAAATAGCAAAATAATATTCTTTTCACTTAAAAAAAAGAACCGAGGGGGCGCTGGGAATCAAACTAAAAACCAAGGGTGTGCCTGGCTGAATCTGACTGAAAAAGTTTGGGAAACACTGATCTAGAAAGACGGAGGGTGTCATTTTGACACCCATGTAGTTTTAAGTCCAAAAGTCGGTTTTGTTTAAATTTTTTTTAACAAAACAGCACAAATAAGTCAAACCTAACTAAACATGTGATATATATAGGCAAAACATAAATCAATTTATTATGGCAATATGCAAGTATTTTATTCGCAGCTTGTGCACAAACGTTGTGTACTGGCAGTGCATTTTCCACAAAGGGATTTTTTGCATTTATGGCATCTCCAACAGAGCGGTTCTTTTTACAATTGTCTTTGACTTGACAGTTTCGTGTTGCTGCGTGTTGAAAGTGCTGATCTGGATCTGCATCTGCTTCTTTTGTTGTATGAGGAATAGTTGAACTTTTCACAAAAGGCATTCCGAGTTCTTCTGCCAAGTTTTGCAAAAACTGCCGTCTTGAGATTTTTATACTATTGATTGCTTTGTATAAAATCCAAGCATTTATAGCTGCAAGATCCAACGTATTTTAAAAAGAATAGACAGGCCACCTTCTCGTCATTGTCCTGACAGTGTACTTGCGAGCCATTTGGTCTACCACATCCACACCATATTTTGTTTCGTTGTAACACTTGACTGTTTCGCGTGTTTTATTTTGGTTATCTGCTATGGCAGCATTTGTATGTAAAGTGCTTAGCAACAAAACATTCTTCTTGGATTTTCCCTGATACACAGTGAGCAAAATATCTTCAGATTTATACATCCTGGTAGCTTATTGCTCGTCTCCCAAGTTCCTTATTTTACAGGGAACTTCTCTTCGATTTTTGTTTAGCGTTCCTAATAGGCTCGTGGTTTTGCTCTTCAAAAGGTTTGCTAGTTTTACTGAGGTAAAATAGTTGTCAGTGGTTATATTTTTTCCTTTTTTTAAATATTGTTCAGCTAACTTCATCACAATATGGTCAGAAACACTTTCATTTGTTGATCGCAACTCATCTTTTCCAATATATGGAAAACCATTTGCAACATACTTGCTATCCTTTGCTACTACTAGCCAGTACTTTTGCCCATATTTATCCGGTTTAGATGCCATGAATTGAGTGAAAGGGCATCGAGCTTTACTTGGAAAAAGCTGCTTGTCCACTGTTAGAAAGGCTTCAGGCTTATAGCATGCAATACAGTTTTCAATAAATGGATTCCATACTGTTGAAAACAAAGCAAATTTGTCAGTTTGTAGTCTTCTTCATCGACTAGATTTTTTGTCGAATCGCAAAAATTGAAAAATCTCCTTGAAGCGATCTCTGGATATCACTTGCTTGCAAAATACAATATCCCAATTTTTATTCCAAAAATCGGTCAACGGCATATCATTTTTTCCCGTCACCCCACGTACACACATAATGTTAATAAAAGCTTCTAACTCTTCGATAGAAAGAGTAAAATCTTTGCATCTTGCTTGTCTGTGAGCTTTGGTTATAGTACAACTTTGAATATGTTCAAGAATAAACCTATCAATGAGCAAACGCTATGCACGAGTGGGACTGTTTGTTTTCACATTTTTTCAAGCATAAGAGGTTGCTCCAGGACATTCTCTTAGGATGTTTTGCTGCAAACGTCTGCCTCTTGAGTTTGTTCCATGCCATCACGTGCAACTAATAAGTTACTGCTTGGATCTATGTGAGATACGTTTTGTTAGCTTTGCTCCATTACAATAGTGGTATCAAGAACAGCAATATTTGATGTCTCTCCATACTCATCAGAATGCTCGGTACTTTTTTCATGAATTCGCTGCTGTCTTCCATATGCTCCTACGTTTACCAAGCGTGGTCGTTTACCTAAGAAATTCAACCAACAGTTACCACCAATTTTACAAAGAAATAACCAAATGATTAAAAAAAACGGGCCTTATTTGCTACACATAATTAAGTTCTATGCGTATTTTGGCTTATTAATTTGGGGAAATAGAATTAGAGTTAGTAGGGTTAGGATGGGGTTTGAGTTAGTGGTTAAGTTATATTTTGGCTTGGACTTAGGGTTTGCATACTATAGTAAATTAGGCTAATCAAAAACCTAAACTTTACCTCAATTCTACTTATACTAATCCTAAATCTAATAAAATTAACCCTAATCATGTTAAACCTACCTTAGTCCTGATCCTATCCCTAACCATAATGCTAACCTTATTTTTTTAATTAAAAAGCCAAAAATCTCCCATAATGAACGAAACCCAAAGAAATTTTAAGAAAATTTACTTGGTGTTTCCTGTACGTCGTCATCTTCACTTTCAGAAGAACTGATAACCAGAATAAACTCATCATTGTCTGACTCTATGTCAAGGGGTTCTTCATTCCCACGTTCAGATATATCTTCGGGTATGTCTCGTAGAACAAATAAAACTTGCTCAACTGATAATTTTTTTGAGCCATTAGTTAGCCTACAGCTTGCACAGTAAAAAAAGCTATACTAGTCAGAAAAACTTATCCACAATATATTGTTTGATGATGAAACAATACATCTATTATAGACGAGGTATTTTAGAATGTCATATCATAAAAGAATTAAAAATTTATCACTATTAAGAAAACTGTACATTGGGTGTCAAAATGACACCTTCCGTCGTCTAAGGTAAATTACGAAAATTAGATCACTTTTTGTTATCCAAACAAAAAATGTTTGCAATACTAAATCAAGCTTATTAAAGGAATAAAAGTCACAAAAGGAAGCGGTTCCACAGCAATCGCTTTTGAATTAGTTCTATTTTTTTTTGAAAGGTGTCAAAATGACACCCTGCGTCTTTCTAGTGTTAAACAACAAACTTAATTATTATTTCTTTAAATTTTAGTTTCATTGAACAACGTCCTTGTTTAGATTTGTGCCAACTACCATTAAAATGTTTTTTTTACTTCACGGTTAACTTATGAAAAGTTGCAATAAATGCTTTCTCTGTTATTGTGTTTAGATTTAATATCTTCATTTTTACTTAACTTTTTTGGGCTATTGACAAAAAAATATAAATTAATTACTATACATAATTATAAAATTAATGACAAAATTGAGGTCATTTCTCATAACTTTTGTTCCGATACACAACTTTTCTTGATAAGTCTAGATTAGAGTAACAATTTGAAAGAAATTGTAAAATTTTGTATGTTGTTTAAGAGCTGCATTTTTATTTGATATGAAGGTTGACACCTGTGTCTTTTCTTTATCTTTATTTATGCTCTCGACTCGCTGGAAAACATCGGAGGTGTTATACTTTTTTATTATAACAAATGAAGGAACGACTTATCTTTTCAGTTTTTCTAATAAAATTTTGTTAGATTTTAAAACCATAGTGAATATAGAGCTGACATGGGAAAACTACCCTCCGATGGCGAAATCTAGCTCTCTTCGTTTATTAATCCGGTCTGCTAAACAATTTAACTTAATCATGACTTCATTTAATAGCATTGTTTTCAACTAGAATTTAATTAAACTATTAAAATTGAATGTATCATTGTTCGTGCTTATCTGGCTTGTCTGTCTAAATATAAAAAAATTAACCAGCAACATAAAATGGTTGCCAAGCCTTGATATATAGATAACAGTGGTTTATGAGAAATAAACAAGGAGAAGAGTTTACTTTTATTTAACACTTTTATTCACGCGGTTTATACATAAACTATATTGTTTTTTTCTTTGTTTTCATTATTTGGATTCATTTTTTTTGAACAACTATTCACGTCAAACCAGTGTTGTGGCAAGCTTTTACAAGTTTTTTTTGTACAGCAACTTAATTACGGGGGGCTTAAAATTTAAATTTAAAGAAGGCACTTAAAAAATATGGTATTTTTATAAATAAACATCTTTATATTAAAAAAATTTTTTTTCAAATAACTCCCAAATAATTGTTGTTGAAAATTGCAATGGGGGAACAAAATATAAAAAAACGACAAATTTTAATTTAGAGTAATTTTATTTTGTTTAAAACTACAAAGCACTTTTAAATGATACAGAACATCAAAATAAATTAATTTATAAATTGATTCATGAATTTATTTCTTATCTAACTGTAAAATGTTAATATTACCGAAGTTTACCAGCATTGCCAATGAGCAATAATTACACTAATTTAGCTTTGTTAAAAAACAACTGTGCTGTGTATTTTATCAGGGTAAGTGCTGCGTCAATAACAGAAATAGTTTTAAAAATTTCGTTATCAAATGCAGATGCTAAAGACCGAAAATTTAAGGTTATGATGACTTCATTATGATTGACTTTAAAGTAAACCCTGTGCCAAAATATTTACTTTCTCAATACATTTTTTTTAATGTTTATAAGAAGTCTCAGATTTTTTTCTGACATTGAAACAAGCACTAACCTTAATAAAATTTACTCAAACTTCTTGGTAAATGCAATGACAAGCCATAAGGCTGTTTTACAATAATAGCGTATATTGATTGCTTAACCAGAGTTTTTTCCTAAATTTGGTCACAAATCCTTAACCACTAGATAGTGCAAAGAGATTTCTTAATTCATTTTTGAAAAAAAATTTATTCATTTGTTTGAAAATATAAAGGTTTAATGGTCCTACTATTGTGCAGTCATTGTTTTCATTAAAAATGTTTAAATCTTTTTTATTCTTATGAGCACATTAAAACACACACTGGACATTGTTCAGCGCTTACACTATAGCTATTTTGCTCTATCTTTGAGCTAAATTGATTACTTGACTGTGTTTTGTGCAGTAAGTGCACTGATTAGAATTGACCAAATTAAGCTGTATTTAAATATAAGGTATTTTAATCAAAATGGTGTTTTGAATTGATCTCAAAAATCCAATTGCTATACAATCAGCTCATTACATGTGATTAGCAAAAGATGTTTAATACTTCTTTACCTGCTATGAAATGTGCTTGCCTGGAATGATCAATAAACTGCTGCAAAAGGTTGACTTATGTAGCAGCTTAAATCTAAATCAAATCAAGCAGATTTTTGGGTTGATCTGTACTCAAATTTCTTAAGGATTCTTTCAACAGTGATCTACTATAGGTTGTTTGATTTTGGAAACTTTGATGAGAACACTTTTGAGCTTTTCACCAAACATGGTTTAGGAAATTTCACCAAACACGGGTTAGGAAAAGTAGAAAAGGCTTAGGAAAAGTCTCAATCCTAAAAAAGAACTTTAATGAATCGAATATTGGATTTATATACTTTGTTAGATAGTTTATTTACCAATACGCACAAAACAATACATATAAATACAAACAGCAAGCAACAAAGCTGGCGCAATGATCGGGAGCATCGAAGAACATCCGTTATCGAATCAGATGCTCCCTAATGCAATCAGTTAATGAAAAGTAACACAAGGAAACATGCGCAGCAGAATATCAGAAAGCATAGAAATTAACATAAACATTTACATAAGGAATTTAGCCAAGATTTACGCAATAAATTTACACAGACATTTACGTGAAACATGAATATAGATAGGTGAACAACAACGTGTTCGTTTAACAAAATTCGAATCAAATTAAAATTCCTAATTAACCTTATTCAAAAAGAGACGAAGAAAAATAAAGAGATAGAATAAAAACATATCAAAGGCATTTAATCATTCATTAATAAGAAGCTTTTTCTGAGCGAAAGCACGCAGTTAGAAAAGCAAGCAAACGGAAAAAAAAACTATTATATTACAATGCAAAATAGTAACTTTTCAGCTACATTTCTCTAGAAATCGACTCACAGAACAAATATATCCTCCATGAAGAAGCAAGTTACAATAGTTTAGAAAAGTTTTTAGCTTTTACAAATATTTATCTTTTTAAGATTGAGAAAAAAACAGAAAATAATATTTATTTAAATTAAAAGCATATTATTATTAAATAAATATTTATTTAAATTAAAAGCACATGAATCATTATTTATGAGACAATTAGCAAAGCAAACAAAGAAAAAAAGAACTATTGAATTTCAAAGCCAAATCGTGACGTAAGTAATAGTTTCGGCTACATTTCTCTACAAATGACTTACAAAAAATGTATATATATATATACGTATATATTTATCATTATTAAGAGGCACGTTACAGTAGTTTAAAAATGTCTTAGATTCTACAAAGTTATATCTTGTAAAGCAGTGGTCGGCAATCCTTTTTTTTGAGGGCCCAAATTCTATCTATAAAAGTTATTGAAGGCCCAGCAGTACACTTGAAACATACAGTGGTAGTGGCGTACGCAAAAAGTTTCCAAGATTTCGTCTCCGACTTCGCCACTTCCTCCCAAAATAATGGTGATCTCTAAAAAAAAAAAAGGTCTTCACTTCCATTTCGTCTCGAATTTCTCTATTTTTTTTCCCAAAATCATGGTGATCTCTAAAAAAAAAAAAAGGTTTTCACTTCCATTTCGTCTCGAATTTTTCTATTTTTTTCCCCAAAATTATGGTGATCTCTAAAAAAAGAAAAAAAAAAGGTCTTCACTTCCATTTCGTCTCAAATTTCTCCATTTTTTTCACTACACTACGCATTTAAAACTACCATGCACGAACGGCCAGCATGCGTCCCACAAAGACTTTGTAAAACCAAATAGCCCGCGGCCCACGAAAGATTGCTAAAAGGCCCACATTTGGGCCGCGGCCCACAGGTTGCCGTTCACTGCTCCAACGTTACAAAAATGTTTCAAAGCATTTAATCTGGATAAGTACGCGGCCCCTCAACGAACTCCTCACGGAACGGCACTGGGCCGCGGCCCGGTGGTTGCCGACCACTGTTGTAAAGAGTTTGAAGATAAAAAATTATTATTCATTTAAAGCACAAAGCTAAAGCTAAAAAATCAAAAAACAAAGCGACATCAATACTTTGACATAAAATCATCCTTATGTGATTTTTTTAAGGAAAACCAATGCTTGCTTTTAATGCTGAAATGAATACTTTTCCAAAGCTTTACACCTCTTTTATAAGACAGTAGCAATTGGCCAATCAATTTGTAACGCGGGGTACAAAATAGGTTAATGTTTTAATTAATCTTGTTTCATATGAATTGATTTCATTTATTTTTTTAAAAAAGGTTAAAAAAACAAGAGGTAATTTATTATTTTCCAGTTGATGCATAAATTTATCTTATTCGAGGTTGTGAATATCGATTACTTTTAATGTGTTTAAGGATTTGTATAACATTCTACCGGTGTATATATCGATTTGTTAGTTATGACCCTTAAAATGCGATTAAGTCGAATTTCAATTTTCTTTAGCAGCGAATTAGAAGCTGTACCCCACGATAAGATACCATATTTAATTCTAGAATAAATAATACTGTAATAAAGCAAGCAGAGCATTTCATTTGAGATATATCTATGTAGTCTAGTGAAAAGAGTCCCGAGTACCTGGCGAGCTGAAGATTTAAATAATTTATAATCCATATATTCAACTTAATTTACTGTCAATCAGAATTCCTAAATATTTAATAAAATTTACTTTTTAAAAATATTATTGTTTATTTTTAACTTAAATTCATAGTTACATGTTTTTTTTGGCTGTTTATTGAAAATAATAAAGCTGGTTTTCGAATAATTTAAAGATAATTTGTTTTTTCAAAGCCATAAATCAATTATATACAGTTCATTGTTTACTCGATTTATCAACGAATTAATTTAGAATCAGATAAAATCATTGTAGTATCATCTGCGTATATTATTAAATCAAAATTAGAAGAAAGAGGCAAGTCATTGATATACAAAAGAAAAAATAAAGGACCAAGACAGAATCCTTGTGAGACTCTAATTGTTATTTTGTTATTGCTAGAATAATGTCCAAGAATATTAGTATATTGGTAACGATTGCTTATATAACATTCAAACAGGTTTAAACATGTTCTCCTTAATACCGAAATAGTTATGCAGTTTCCATAACAAGATTTTATGGTCTACAGTATGAAAAATCCAAAAATACACAGCAGCTAAAAAGGCCATTGTCTATGTTTTTGATTAATTTATCATATAATGAAGTTATCCATACCACGACCACATATAACAGCATAAATACATTCATCCTAACATAAAATTACTAACAAAATATAACATAAAAAAAAAAAACAAAAGAAACCATAATGAACATTTTCGGCTTGCGTCAGCCCTCTTCAGATAATGATTTAAAGAAATAAGTACTGTAATTTAAACAAAAAAACGAAGTCAATGATCTGAATTACGCAATTGTTCAACAAATCTTTTCTTCTCGCACGCGTTTTTTCTCTCACAAAGGAAATTAATTCAAATTTACAATGCAATCGCCAAAATGACAACAACAACGCCGATACACCAAGCAAATCCAACTGACACAAAATAATAATCTAAAATATATTTAATAAAAATGATGATCCATTAGCAAATAATTGTCGGTAGAGTTTGAGGTTATGCTTTTTTATCAATAGAGCTTCATGAATTTTGGTTTCAAAATTGGAACTAAATTTTTTAATTATTTCAAACGAATTTACGTTGAATTTAGTATTGGAACAAATATCATACGACATGATATGTTCCTTGACGGAGCTCTCAGTCTTCAACTGGAAACCTAAGTGTTCACCCACCCTAGTGCTCAAATGACGGGTTGACATACCGATGTACGTCAGATTCGAATCAAACGAACACGAAAACTGATAAACAATGTTTGAACACAGTGCGGGGGGAACACGAGTCTTCAATTGAAAATAATGTGAAACTTTAAACGTTTTATAAATAGGATTAATTTTCAAAGTTGTTTTAACTTTAGATTTGATAATGTTTTTTAGTTTAATTAAAAAACATCTGGAGTCATGGCCAAAATAAGGGATAATAAGGTCATAAACCTAATCAGGAGACGAAGAATGGGAATGCACAATGCACAATTTGTTTATCAGTTTTTGTGTTCGTTTGATTCGAATCTGACGTACATCGGTATATTAACCCGTCATTTGAGCACTAGGGTGGGTGAACACTTAGGTTTCCAGTTGAAGACTGAGAGCTCCGTCAAGGAACATATCATGTCGTATGATATTTGTTCCAATACTAAATTCAACGTAAATTCGTTTAAAATAATTAAAAAATTTAGTTCCAATTTTAAAACTAAAATTCATGAAGCTCTATTGATAAAAAAGCATAACCTCAAACTCTACCGACAATTATTTGCTAATGGATCATCATTTTTATTAAATATATTTTAGATTATTATTTTGTGTCAGTTGGATTTGCTTGGTGTATCGGCGTTGTTGTTGTCATTTTGGCGATTGCATTGTAAATTTGAATTAATTTCCTTTGTGAGAGAAAAAACGCGTGCGAGAAGAAAAGATTTGTTGAACAATTGCGTAATTCAGATCATTGACTTCGTTTTTTTGTTTAAATTACAGTACTTATTTCTTTAAATCATTATCTGAAGAGGGCTGACGCAAGCCGAAAATGTTCATTATGGTTTCTTTTGTTTTTTTTTTTTTATGTTATATTTTGTTAGTAATTTTATGTTAGGATGAATGTATTTATGCTGTTATATGTGGTCGTGGTATGGATGAAGAAAACATTATACTCTCTCCCTAAATTATAATGAAGTTATAGCGAAAGCAGTGGAAGAATCTAAATTGATTGTCATTGATCGAGTAATTGTTTTTTTTCAAGCTATGAATATAATCGAGAAAAAAAAAATGATTTTTTTTCCATTATTTTATTGAACTGAAATAATAACGCTATTGGACGATAGTTGGTAGCTTTATTTATATCACCTTTTTTATATACAGAAATAATTTCAGCTATTTTCAGACAATTAGGAAAAACACCTTTGTTGACACATAAATTGAATAGATCACTAATTACAGGCGAAATAATTGATTTACTATATTTAATAAATCTAGTTTCTACACCACTGCTTCTTAATGTTTTTTTATCATTTAAATTCTCAATTAATTGGTCTACTTCATCCGTTGATGATGGAAACATAAAAAAAAAATTAGCGGTGGAGATATGTTATCGGGAAATAGGTAATTTTTGAGGAGGATCCGAAAGAAATTTAGCCATTTTGTGACCTATACGTGCAAAATAATCGTTAAACATTTGGGCAATGTATTGAGGATCCTCTATAGGGTTCGGGTACGCTTCGATGCCACCGACTCGATGCCAGCCCAACTCGATGCCAGCCCAACTCGATGCCAAGCCAACTCGATGCCAACTCATCGCAGAAACCTACTCGGACTTTTTACGTGGCATAGCGCATAATTTTAACTAAACATTAATTCAGCTTACATCGTTCTTTCTTGCTAGAATTTTTATATGTTTTTATTAATAAAAGAACTTTTCCATGCATTTTTATGTATTTTAGTTAAAAAAAAATATTGCTGTCATAGTGTTATATGAAAATAAGTCTGGCATCGAGTCGGCGACATCGAGTTGGGCCGTTTCCCTCTATAGAGCTACCAGTTTCATCAACAATTTTATTAGGTAAGACACGTTTTTCACTTTTCAGCTTACAAATTTTCTTAATTTTTTTATGGAATTTTCCAATATTATGTTTATTTTTGGTTAAAGTTTTGCTGTAATAATTACGTTTAGCACATTCTAATACTTTATTGAGAGTGCTACGATATTTTTTGTATTGAGTATATACCGAATAATTTGAATAATCAAGAAATTTTTTATACATTTTATTTTTTTGTTTAATTGATTTAAGTAGACCTTTAGTTAGCCAAAGCTTTTCTTTTAATTTTTTTCTTTTTTAGTGGTACATCTATAAGGTGCATGAAGGTTAATGGTACGGGAAAGCTAATTAGTTAGGAGGAGGTTCAAGAAAAAGCCAAGTAAAATATTTTAATATAATTCAGCCAAAAAGAGAGTTTAAAAAATATCACAAAATCAAATTAGATGTGCCAAAAAAATAGGTTTGTAGGAAACCTCACAAAACAAATTAGACAAAAATAAGTTTCATCTAAATAAACAAATCTAATTAATGCAAACAGACTAACATTTAAACAGAGATTTGCAATATACAAAATAATGTAATGATCCATTTATTGTACCATAGGAAATAAATGATTTGTCAAATCACATTGGAGTTAACTGAACACAAAGCAAAAAGCTATGTGTCATTTATGTTATATAGTACAAAAACACATGTCCGTTGTTTCCCACAAGTAGTATCCAAAATATTTTGTCTGAAAAGTTACAAGAATAGGAAATTTGGAAGGTCATTGAAGACAAATACACTTAACAAGTTGCAGTTTAATATCTCCTTTTATCATTCTGTTGTCTCCTCAGAAAAGAAACTAGCGGATCTAAATTAATGTAGATCTACAATTATGTCTATATACAAACTAAAAAACTTAAATAAAAGTTTTAATCAAAGAGCAGTATCTTAGGATTTTCGATAGCAGGTCTGGATGATCGCCTGATGGTTGCCTAAGCTTATTACCGTTGTCAACGTTGTCAATGTTGTCTTGCAAGTCAGAGGATAAATAAAGATGAGAAATAAATGAATGAATAAATAAAAGTTACTTCTAATAATATACGTACTTGCCAAATGAAAAAAATCTACTTAAGCTAATGACATTGCTCTGCAAAAGCAATCTGGAAAAACATGGAAATATCCCCGCTAACCCTGCTTCCGTTGCCCCTGGGTGGGGGTGAGTATAGTTGAAAAATAAAGAAATTTCAAAATTATCATCAAGTAGACTACTAAAGTAGCTTTACAAGCTTTTTTATATTTAACCATTTCTAAAGCTATTTATTTATTTATTTTTAATTTTTGGTGTACTAAAATGTCTTGCTCCCCTGATTTGGCTTCTGGGTGCATCAAAGCTATATTAAATAATAGTAAATATACGTACTTGCATATAATGTAAAAATTCTTTCAAAGTTATTCTGTTATAAAAACAACTATAGTACAGTAAAATATTGACGATACCATAAAAAGAGTGGTACACTAAATTTTAAGAGGGGTACACGAGGTGTGTGCAAAAAGTAATGAGACTGATGTTATAAAAACTTTATTGAAAAATATTGGAATATAACAAAGTCAAATTTCTTCAAAGTAATCCCCTTCCACTTAAAAACACTTGTGCCTTTGCCTTTTCCACGATTCAAAACATTCTTGGAAGACATTTTCTGGGATCTTCTAGAACTCCGTCGTCGCAGCCATTTTGATGAAATCGACGTCAAAAAAATAGGTTCTCTTCAAAACAGATTTGAACTTAGGAAAGAGAAAACAGTCACACGGGACCAGATCAGGGAAATATGGGAGTGTTCCAAAGTTGCAATGTTTCTTTCTGCGAGAAACTAACGAATACTCAGGGCTGTGTGAGCAGGAGCGTTATCGTGATGGAGCGGCCATGTGTGGGCTTCCCAAAGGCTCCGCCTCTTGTCACGCACTGATCTTACTAGGTGCCAAAGAATCTCTTTTCATTTCGAATTCCTACCCCAAGGCCAAACAGTGAACCAATCCGTCTATAAAGAGAAGGGAACCCATTTTTCTGATATCGATTCCATCAAAATGGCTGCGATGACGGAGCTCTAGAAGATCCCAGAAAATGTCTTCCAAGAATGTTTTGAATCGTGGAAAAGGCAAATGCACAAGTGTTTTCAAGTGGAAGGGGATTACTTTGAAGAAATTTGACTTTGGTATATTTCGATATTTTTCAATAAAGTTTTTATAACATCAGTCTCGTTACTTTTCGCACATATCTCGTATATGGGAGATTTTTGCGAGTAAAGTGAAAAGAGTAATTTTATTCTAAATTTTTACTATCACATCATAAAATTTTGAGTGCCTCATTTTCAATTTTCAAAATTTTCAAAATTAAGCCCTCCTAATTTAATGCAACAATTAAAAAAGTCAATTTTGATTAATGATTTGAATGACTGCGTAAACTTGACGTCCAATGTGTTGTTGAAGAGAATGAAGTGAAAACATTTACAATGGATAAACGAAAATTCTTTTCTCTTGCATTGTAAACTATAATGTTGACCAAACTAAAAAAAAAACACAATTAATTCATTTTACAATTTTTGAAGCATCATATATTTCACAAATTTTTCTTAGCAATTTTTGGATCGAAAAATGTGTTTTAGAATTGTGGCATATTTATAAAACAAAACAGGTTTTGCACCAAAACAATGTCGATCATAAACACGACGCTCTTAACCACTCGACCACGCTGCGACAAAAAACCAAATTGCTTTCCATTTTCCAAATTATTATAGCATCTCCCTCATTTTATTACAAATAATTATTTTAAAATTTAGGTTATTTATTTTTATTTTCACGAACAACATCAGCTGGATAAAATAAAATCAAATAAATATTTTAAAGGCTCGCATGTTTTAGTAGTGAGCGTTTTCAAGCAATTATATTTATAATTAATGTAAAAATAAGTTAAAAATTATTTGAAATTTTTCGTAAAAAATTTAGAGTTAAAATCTCATTTATATTTCAAAAATGTGATCAAGTAAGCTATTTAAAAGATCACTCACCTGTTGACCATACTCAAATAAAAAGTTATGACAAAAGGTAAAGTCAGATCTTTGCATGTAATCCATTGACCATAATACATAAATGACACGTAAACGTAGGGAACTAAAAGTATTTACTGAATCACTTTTTTTGACAAATAAGCGGTTAATAGCAATAAATAACAACGTATTATTTGCAATATTGTTTCCTATTTGGTAAATGTATTGAAAAAAAAACATAAGCATTTATCTTAATGCAATTAAAATTGTTAGATTTCTAGTTGTGCTAGATGAATAAAAAAAACATTTTTTTATTATTTTAAATAACAAGAAATTGATTCTTTTAACGATATGTACGAATAGCAGTTTAGTTGATATGTACTCGGAGTAATTCAATTAAAATTTCTATAATGCAAATTAAGAATTTTTTTGCCGTACATCTAATATAATTATATTTGAACAAAAACCCCTGATTCTTAAGATATAACAAAACAGGTTGTAGAGGCGTAATTATTTTAATAAAATTAATGTATAAATCAAAATTATGTGAGTTTCAAATTTTTTGCAAATTTTTTTAGGTAGATGCTTTTCAGAAAAGTATCTCGATGTTTAAGTTAGAGTTAGCTTAAAGCAGTCATATTTCAATTGCTGGACCGTAAAAAATTATTTAAGGGTTAGTTTATTCGCTTCAACTAGCCATTTTGTTTGAGTTTCTTTCGAATTATTTGAATTGTAATGAGCTTCATTCAAAAGCGACTACAAATTTGTTTCAAATAGAATAACTTTCAAACCTATTTCCAAAAAAATTATATTTTTATAAGACTTTAAATCGTCCCTTGACAAGCTCAATTGGAAAAAATTCTTTGTTCCGGCAAATAAAGTTTTTTTTGTGGGGGTTTGAAAGTTGAATAACTTATGTAAAATATATAAATAGTCTATTTTCATAAACAAAGCAAACTTTCTGGCACACAAGTAATTAAACAAACATGCATCAGTAGAAAGTGGTAGACATTTTTTCTTTCTTTAGGAAAGCGCAGTGCAACTTGCCCAATGGTTTTTGAAATTCAATGAAAGAGCAATGTATACTATATTATAATATTTTAAAACTATATTAAGCGCACCGCAGCGTGATTTTAAAATCAATTAAAACGTAATGTGTTTTTTCAAATTATAAGCGCATCTCAAATGGTTTTCCAATCACCTACATCGAAAAACCCAAAATAGATTGCGCTTTTGCAAAATACAGTAGAACTATATAAAGCGCAGCCCAACAAAGCGCAATTGATTTTTTAAAGTTTGATGCGCAGTGCAATAAAGCGCAACTTAAAGTTTTGTAATCATTAGCAAGCTTTGATGCACCGAACTGTGAGATTTTAAGCTGAACAACTTGACAAGCAATAAAAAAGCGAAATCTCACCCAAAGTTAAAGTAAAACCAAGTTGCATGATTGCCACTGTCATGAAAACCTTTATTTCCATTTTCTTTGTTTTAAGATTTTGAATCATATTTTTGTTTTTTGTGTGCAGTTTAAATGCGCTTAAAATACCAACTCCAATGGTAAGACAAGTCTGCAAAACAGATATTGCTAATGTGAGATTCTGTTGATTCTGATAAACAAATATAAGTTATTAGGAAGTAAAAATATTATACACCATCCATGTTAGACGGTTTTAACTGATGAATGTCACAATAAGCAGAGCAAAATAAGATATGTAAAATTCATGAACAGTTATAAATTTTACCGGGCCATTTGTTGACGAGACAAAATTTTACCGTAATGTTGACAAATTTGCAAACGTAACGAACAATCTAATTGAAGCTATTTCAAAAAAAAGGAAATTTATTGTTAACTACTGTAAATGTATTTTAAACTTGATAATACTTATTTAGAAGTCAAAAAATAAATTAAATGAACAGTTTTTTATAATGATACCTATTTTTGGGGTTGTGAGCTCCGGTCGGTTTCGCTAATGAACGATGCACCAGATAGCTCTGCTCTTTATCTTAATAATATTCAATCGAAACTGATTATCGATTTTTGTGCTAAACAATCTCTTTTTTCTTTATTTATTTTTTTATCCATTTTTTGTCGGTGACAAAATTGGCTTTATCTTTAAGCTGCTTTCTGTTTAAATCCCGGAGTCAGCATTTTAGGTAAACAGCAGACCCCAAACTGATAAATTTGTCGAGTACATAAAAGCACGATGCAAGTAAAAAAACCGCAAACTATAGATGTTTGTTTTTTACATTTTTTCTTGTAATAAAAAGAAAATAAGGCAGAATTTTTTGACAGAATCGAGTCTTAGCTGTAACCTTGATCATTTCAAACTAATGCAAAAAGTTATTTACAGTTAGAAGCCTCATTTTCACAACCTTAGTCATTCGATACGCCACACAGTTTTTACTTCTTTGATAAATATTTCTCGTCACAAATGTGCAGTCAAAAAATTATTTTGCCTTCGCCAAACAGCAGAATTATGAAAACGACCTTTAGTTTTTCTCGTAGTGGGTTTTTTTTGAAAACGTTATTTTTTAATTATTTTTTGCACACATCGAAAGAAAAAAAACATTATCCGATTTTCGTCAATGAGTGTGAAAAATGTTCTTGTTTAATTAAGTTTGGTTTCGTTAAAAAAAGTTCTGGCGTTTAAGTTGTGTTTTGAAAAAATCTCTTTTTTGCATTTCTGTACGTTGTATTAGAAAATTTGTTAAAATTTATGTATTATTGTTCTGTTATAGTCATTAAACAAACAATAACTTTTCTAGAATAATATTCTTAATATAATAATATTAATGTTAAAGTCTTTTATCAGAAATCTAATTACCCTTTTTCCAGTAACGTTACATTGACAATTTTATTTAACTGATCAAATAGTGATGCATGAATTTATTAATAAAATCGGTCAACTTTCAATTTGATATAGAAAATAAAAGTTACTGATGATGACCTTTATAGGTCGAAATCGATTTTTCGTAATAATACTTTTATCTTTTATTTTTAAATTTTTAAATTTTTAAAAAATTTTTATCTTTTATTTTCTATATTAAATTAAAAGTTGACCGATTTTATTAATAAATTCATGCATCACAATATATTAATATTAATGAAGAAATAGAACGATTCTTACTAAATAAGTAGAACTTCAGTTTATTGCTTTTAACCTAGACCGTGATAGTGACTATTAGGGTGGAGTGAAAAAAATTTTTTTTTGAAATCGAAAAAAATACCTAATTGAATACCTGCCTTTGCTCTCAAAACTTTGCCGAAAAGTGATTTTGGCATGTTGCCCCTTGTAACCAGGTGGCAACCTCACTCCAAAGGTCATCGGAAGGTCAAATTCCTTAAAAATGATGTAACTCAAAAACCATTGGTGCTAGAAGCTTCGTTTTGGTCTTAAAAGTTGCAGAATATGTACTTTCCTTTCTGTTGTAAGAAAATACGCGTATTTTTTTCTATTTCAACCAGAAATCAAGTTTTTTAGTAAAAACTAATATAATTGTCAATTTTTGTGAAAACGATTATATTTTAGATTAAAAATTACTTTTTTGCCGTCTTGCATTAAGTTAAGCAGAAAAGCAGTTTAAAATACTATTTTTTATGAAATAACATTTTGTTTTATTAATTATATTATCCATTGAATTTAATGTTTCTGTCATACTAGACAATGTGGACAAACTAAATCAAAACATTGAAAAATATAAAAGCAGCACCAGAAATCAGTTAACTTTTAAGTATGAAAAGAAAGCATACAATTAAAGATACATAACCATGTTATTACAGAATTATTTAATAAAACATAAAACAGTTTAACATATTAGTTTATGCAATTGCAGCATGTAGACTAAGGCAGAAGTCATACTTTAATAGATTTTAACTGGACATTCATTACAAGGAGCAATTAAGATTGAAACTGTCGTTTTGTATTAAACTGCTTCATAATATTTTTTGATTTAATTTGTTGTCTAATTAACCCATCACGTCTTTCAAATCCAGACACTGATGCAGAAACTTTTGTTACTCTTTTGATGTGTCATTCGACAGTTTGGTTGTGAGAGAACTAATTTTTGCATTGCAATTCTTTCAGTCTCCATGTTTGAAATGTTTCGAATAGCAGAAGGTTTATAACTTTCTTCCAGATTTAAATTTACTAATTTGTAGAAAACTTTTGCATTTTCATTGATGGTAGCATTTTAAACTTCCTCACAGACCCAGACACTTCTCCAGATTTATCTTCTTCCCCAGCTGACTTATCTTCCATTGTAACATCTGCTTGATCTTTGGATGCCTCAAATTCAGTTTCAATTGAGAAATTGGACTTAACACACATACTTAGAATTTTACTAACTGCTAAATGACGAACCATTTTGTCATCATCTGCTAGCATACTTAAAAGAATGTTTTCTTGGTGTGCAAAAACCGCGTTTTGTTTCAGAACTTTCAATGCAATCTGTGTGACTTTTTTATTGGGGAATAGCAAAACTTTTTGAACCATGTTGTAAAATTTTTTTGCCCCATCTGTAATTCTGAGCTTATTTTTAATTTCAAACCAGTTTGGAAAGTATACTTTAATGCAAAATTCAGCCAGTGTAGCTAATGATATCGATGGGTGCTCTACAGAAATATAGTATCGAAGAATACGGCAAGCTAAAGTCAGCCATCTTGCGTGAGAAACCCCTCCAACCTTCAAAAGTTCCAGATCTTTGTTTATAGCAGAAGGACCCATCATAACAGCCATACAAATCCTATATCATTATATTGGTCTGCACTTAATTCATCGATGACACTAGTAGGCACAAGAGGGAAGTTCTGATTGCAAATAAGTTTAAAGTTGGCAACTTTCCAATCTGAAATAGTTCCATTTAAATGGCTTCCAATAACTCCAGCAAAAGAATCTGTGCTTTTAGTAGTCCCGTCCAAAGCCTTGAAGACATGCCGCAAAGGTAATTCGTTACAATGTAATAAACATATCACCCATTGCAAAGGCCTCTGGAGTAAAGCTTCCAATGATGCAATGCAACCTCGAGTGGGACCTGTCATTGTTGCAGTTCCATCTGAACCAATGATACTCAAATTTGATTCAAGTTCTGTATCTTTTACAGCCTTGTAAATTGATTGTGCAATGTACAGACCAGTTCTTGTTTCAGGTGTCACATGAGATAAATAAAATTCTCCTGGTTCTCCTACGATACCATAATGTTCTTCAAGGTCTGTTTGCATATACATTTTTCCATCACTATCTGTCACCACCAATGTGGCATCTTTTCGTCCATCGATATATATTCCATCAACGATTTCAAATAGGCCTTCTTCTGCTTTTCTAATTTCATTCCTGTATTTTTGACGCTCCCTCCTTAGTTTACTTCTATCAATTACCAATGATGTCAGTTACAACTCTAAACTCCAAAAGTTTTTAATGTAGCACTTCCAATAACTGCAGCTGCTCTGTTTGAAATCAGATATCTTTCATACATCATGGCCAAATTTTTTAAAGATTGTCTGTTTTGTTGACTGTCTTCAATAAGTTTTGTTCTTTGTTGCTGTGGTGAAAAATCTGATGATGATGAAGATGATGATGAACCTGGATCACTTACATTGCTTTCCAAATCTAATTGTTCAATCACAGAAGACTGAACTTCAGTATCACATATTATTTGCTTCTGAAAAACTCTTTTTTAAAAATTAATATTGCTGCTGGAAGGATTCTCTACAACTAACAGACATTTGCGTATTCTTAAACTATTTTGGTCATGGTAGAATGCTAAATCAGAATCGTTCATTCTCAATTTGTGCTCTTCTTCTTGAATCCGCCTTTGTTCTCTATCATGGCAAAAAATATTAAACAGCGTATCAATATCTGACAAAAAGTTATCAAGATAAATTTCAAAAGTTTTGCCTCTTTTTTTCGTCGAGTAACTATTCACAAACTTAAATTTCTTTGTTAATTCAACAATTTTTTTGACACCATTGTTATGCTGACAGTGTAAACATTGCACCATAACCAATGTTCTTTTAATTCTTTTGTTACGAGATCAGTTTCTTGCTTAGTTCTCCATTTGTCTTCACGAAGTATACGCTGCAAAACTTCTTTCTTTGTAGGTAGCATACCTTTGTCAGGAAAGCACTATTTGCTAACAAATCAGTACTTCCCTTGAAGTACACAAATTCTTTTTATAGAGGTCTGTCTAGTCGCCATTAACTCAGAAATTAATTAAACAAAACTAGTCACTTGAAATATACCAAATAAATGCTCTAATATATTCAAAACAGAAATGTTTTTAAATTCTGAAAAATATAACAAGTAACATAATCTGATTGATCTATCTAAACTTTCTTATGACACTAGCAAACAATAACGCAAACCTGTTCTTGTATGGTTATCCTATATAAAACAGTCACACGTGATTATCTGTACCCTGTATCAACAAAATAACAGCACAACACAAGGACATGGAAACCTAATACTTTACTAGTTGACTACAAATAAATTAACAATATCTGTAGCATAACAACAAACTATCTGTAGCTATCACCAAGCTTAACTAACTGTAACTAGCTATTAACAACTTTACACAACTGAAAAGTGGGAGTAATCTTTAGTACATGCTTATCAATAACTACTGTGATTACATTGTAGGGAGTGTTTGACAACACAATTTAATGAAATACTGAATGAGATACTGTAAATATTCTTCTCTGCTACTTGTGCTGTCAAATTCGTAGGCGATTTTGATAAAATTAGACCAACAAATGAGTTTTTTTTAATAACTTGATTTTTGATTGAAATAGAAAAAAATATTGTCTTACAACAGAAAGGAAAGTACATATTCTGCAACTTTTAAGACCAAAATAAAGCTTCTAGCACCAGTGGTTTTCAAGTTACATCATTTTTAAGGAATGTGACTTTTCGATGACCTTTAGAGTGAGGTTGCCACCTGGTTACAAGTGGCAACATGCCAAAACCACTTTTGGGCAAAGTTTTGAGAGCAAAGGCAAGTATTCAATTAGGAATTTTTTTCGATTTTAAAAACAAATTTTTTCACTCCACCCTAGTGACTATTGCATATTTTTTTATTGGTTTAAAAATTAGAACAACTGAATAAAATGCAATATCATAAACTGACTGATAAAATTAAATCAAGTAAAAATTTCAAAATTTTGTGTAATCCTTTAAATTTTATTCTGGCTTTTTCTCTTTGGCTAGACATCAAAAAAAACTCTAAGACATTTTTAAAAGTCAAAATCAGCAATAGTAAACTATAGACAATTTTTTATTTTTAAGATATACAGACTGTTGTATCCTCTTTGCCCGTGTTTTTTATTTTTTTTTTGCTGTGAATGTTTGCTGCATCAAAACATACTTTTCCAGGTTATAATGCCACATTTCACGAACTTTGTTAAGCTACTGCAATTTATTAAAACATGAATAAAACCTTTAGTTAGTTATAAATAACATAATTTTTTTAGGTTCAAACGAATTTATATTTTAAAAACGATTTTACGATGTTTTCACCATTTTTTTAACCAAGAACTGATCATAAGATGTTTTGAGATATACTGTTTTGATTCGAAACAAGATTAGTTATGATAAAAAAAATGTTTTTAAAAATTCATGATCTAGAATGCGCAAATCATTGAACTTTTTTGCATATTTTCTCTTCAAAAATTTTGTTGATTTTCAAAACATACTCCAAAATTATAGCATCTTTGGTAACAACTTTAGAAAAAGACCCTAAAATATGAATGAACGATGTTAGAATCGAACCCACTTTATTTGGTATCACAAATACATTTATCTCTTAAGTATGACCAATGTCAGAATCAAACCAGAGACACACATGAATTTGTCGCACATAAGGCTTAGCAGATTTCGATTGCTTCACTCAACGTGCTCCAGGATAAAGTTACCATTAAAGTCGTGACCATCTACGAGCAACGGATGACGTCACTACAAGCCATTTTTCAGTTTAGATAGCTTAACCTTTTGTTATGGTCTGTAATTACCCTTCCTATTAGGACTGGAATCAGCTGTAATAAAAAAAATTGTCGGGATATAAGCCTATACTAAAAGCTAAATTGTTATTTCTTTAGCACTTACTTACAATCAATTTTTTATAACTGTATAATCAATTGACAAACCTATTGATAAAATACAAGACACAAACAAACATTTATTTTAGAAAAAATTGCAACTAAACCAACAACCGCTAAATTCCCCTAAACTAAACCTCTGTTGTTGTTTTTTGTGATTTCAGACTCTGTAATTAGACTTAATTCTCAACATCAGCTTGGTATCACAGGAAACAAATTAAACTTCGTCTATAGTGTTTTCAAAAAGGTCTTTGTGTATCTCTGCATACATAACGGAACTTCGCTGCCTGATTGAAGTGGTCATCATATAGAAATGTAACGTAGCTTACAATAAATCACTTGAGTCGTTTGATTAACACCAGTAACGACTAAGGTTTTGAAGGCCTTGAATCTATGATTTCGGTATAAAAATAATCCATCAAAACAACGATCGATTAGTCGTGCAACATTAATGTAACACAAAATATTCTGAAAGTTCCCACAAGCAGACGCTTTATAAAATGGTTAATTTATTGAAGACTGTCAGCTCTGGCATTTGTTTTTTATCCCTATAAAAACGGAATTATTTTTCATCAACCTTTAGAAAAAACGGCAAACCACTTTTATAGATAGCTAGCAAAAAACTCATCTCGAAGCTTTTCGTCCGACACTTGTCACGAGATAAACGTCAGAATGAAGGAAGAAAGATTCAGTTGATTTTGAAATGGAGCTGCACGAAGATGATTTGTTAAATGAGAGAAACGTCACAACACATGATTAACGCAAGAGTTTCAAGTTGTAAACAAACTCTTTTTGGTGGCATAAATTTGGCTTGCATGATTTGATGTAAACGGCTTCCAAAGCAGATAAATGAAAAGACGAACGACCAAATGAAAGAATTGTAAATTTTTCATCACCGTAATTTTTGGCGCAAATAGGGTTATCTAAAAGGTGTTGGCCAATCGCGGAGTCACTGAACAAAACTGGGGTTGAAGATTTGCCAGAACGAGTAAAAATGTTGCGAGAGTTTGGAATTTGGCCGGTTCTGATAAATTTTGGCACGTATTGGCGAATTCTGTCCTGTAATCGTTGAGATGTGCGGCCTACGTACCGACCATCACAGTGGCACGAAAAATTAGAAACTATATTGCTTTAAAGCAAAGCAGGTAACACATCTTTTTTAATTCCAGGAAGAAATGGGCGAGATGTAAAAATAACACGTTGTTCTACAGGAAAGAAACATTTTTCAACATTTGCTTTGATTTTATTTTCAAGTCCAACCGAAGGAGTTCCCAACCAGGGCAAATGAAGATAGACAGGGCATTTCTTCACCGAATGTGAAGTGAGTGATGTAAAAGGTTTTAATATGCGAGCAATTGCTTTCTCAATGACGTGATCGGGGTAGCCATTCATAAGTAGAATTGAAAAATTTTTCTAAGTTCAGCTTGCACTTACAGTCTGAGCAGATCATTAAGGTTCGATGTACAAGGGTGGAACTGATTCAACTGATTTTTTTTCCAGGGCGAAAGAATTTCCAGGCGTTTTTTCCAGGGCTAAAGGATTTCCAGGCGTGGATTTCCAGTCTAAAGAATTCGGCCAACATTTTTGTCGGTTATTATGAATTTTTATTGTTTAGAAGGGTGAAGAAACCACCGATATACTATTGCTACGTGGACGATACTTTTGCTTATCTTTAATAGTAAAAATGATTGGGATAAATTTCTTCATCAATTACACTCCTTGCACCCTTCCTTGCGGTTTACGTTTGAAAAAGAAATTAATCAATCTCTTCCTTTTCTTGATGTACAGGTGGAAAAGGTGGGCTCTAAACTTATTACATCTCTTTACCATAAACCCACATTTACAGGACAATGCCTGAACTGGATTTGGTTGTTCATCTTTTCATTTAATTGCTTTGGAAGCCGTTTACATCAAATTATGCAAGCCAAATTTATGCCATCAAAAAAAGTTTGTTTACAACTTGAAACTCTTGTGTTGATCATGTGTTGTGACATTTCTCTCATTTAACCGATCGTCTTTGTGCTGCTTCATTTCAAAGTCATCTGAATTTTTCTTCTTTCATTCTGACGTTTATCTACTGACGAGTGTCGGACGAAAAGCTTCGAGATGAGTTTTTTGTTAGCTATCTTTAAATTTTGTACGACTAAGTTACTTGTTTAATCATTTTTATCTTAACATCTCTCACACATCGGGTGCTTAGAAGATTATAGGCCTAAATTTTTTGAAATGATGAAATTCGATGCTTTCTCAACTCCAATAAAAATCGACTAAATCGCCCGTGGTAAAATGACAAGCCCTCTAACTCTTTCGTTTTAATTTTATTTCTATATTTATCCTCCTGACTCGCTGGAAAGCAACGGGGGCGCTAATACGTAGGGAAAAAAATTACTCCGACCTATTTCCGAAGATGCCAAGATATTGCTGTTTGGCTGAAATTTTTCTTTTTTAGTTTTATAGAGATATAATAGAAATTTGCAACTGCTTACGTACCAAAACCACCAAGCAGGGGAAAGTGCCAGAAAGTGTCTTTCTCAAGGACACAACAGAATGGCGTGAGTATGTTTTGAACCGAGACCATATTGATCACAATCACGATGCTCTACTTGGCCACTCGCCCACGTGATTTGTTTCTTTTTATATAATCTTTATTGGATGCCCTTCAGTAGAATACATAAAAAAATTATAAGAAGAATATTCTTACCATAATTGCATAGGGCAACAACCAAAACAATCCCATGATCCAATAAAGAAGTGTGAAATCATTAGATTTTATATCGTGAAGGACAGGAGCATAGTTCAAGAAAGCAATCGAGTATCCTCCAATTAATTGTCGGGGAAACCAAACTAAAAAATCAAAACCCAAAAGTTATTATTGTGGAAATATCATTTCTGCTTAAGGTGCGTAGGGTGTGCGTCTAATTTCCGATCCTGCAAAATGTGAATCAAGTATTGCAACGGCTTGCTCTCACTCTGAATCAAACCAGTACCTAACTATGCTGCCCCCATGAACTCATAGAAAAATTTGGAGTTGGAAACCAGTGTCATATTATACAAGGGTTGATTTAAAACCCGAAAAAAGGTAAAATTTTTCTAAAAATATACCAAAGAAATGGTTTGAATAGAACAAAGGCTTGGCGTGTTCTTGGTCTGATAATTTTTAATAAAATCTTTGATTACTGTGGATTTATAAATATTGTTTTGGAGTAAAAAAATCTACAGTAAATAAAAAAAAGTTCTAACTTTTTATATAGACTCAAATGATTTTTATCTAAAATTATTAAATAAATTACTTTTTAGTTCCATAAAATATTACTGTTTTTTTGTTTTTATTTCTAAATTAGGCTACCAAAATGGATAACACTACCAATGCGATTAATTTACAATCTAGAAAAATATTAAAAATCTGAATTACATATTTACTGTTTAAAATCTAAATTGACTCTGTATAGGAAATAAAAGTTTAAACAATCTCAAAAAATACTAACGAGGCACAATAGAAGAAATAAGGGACAAAATCCAAATTAAGCCCAGTCCTAAAATGACGGCCCTTTTTGTCTGCATTCTATAGCTTAAAGGCTTCATAATAGCATACAATCTTTCCATTCCAATATACATCAAATGGTATATTGAACTAGTGTATCCAAAAATTATAAACGTCATGCAAAAGTTGGGCAAGGTAGTTCCCCGCATTTCGAGCACTTCTTTGAAAAGCTGATCCATAGTTAAATTTATAGTCCAAGAAAAGTTGTAAGGAACAAAAATCAGCAACTGAACACCTGTTGAGAAAAAGAGCATTAATTTTTTAAAATTAAACACTTGATTTCCAATTAAACAAAATGCCTACTGTATGCATTAGATCTTTTCAATTTCTTTTTGTTCGAAAGCAATTGAAAGCTTTAATAAATGTTACAAAGAATCTTTTTTAATCTGCTTCTTTAATCAAATTGTTAAAAGAAATGTAAAGTATTTACTTTAAAGCTTTAATATCATATTTAAAGCTTTAATAGTATTTACTTTAATATTCTAAAACACCAATACATTATTGAGTAGCGAGTGGTCACAAAAAATTCGAAATAACAAGACCAACTTATAGTCTCAGACTTAATTTCGATTTTATGACGTGACTAAAGCTAAGTTGGGGTAAAAATGATTAAGGCTAATTAGAATTGGTTGTGGATTTTCGCGCCCTGTTTGTTTAGATAAAGTTGGGAGCGACGTCATTTGTTTGATAAATGGCTTGACCACGTCGTCGTCCGCGCTTATTCGCGCGAAACTAATCGTAAATCGTTTGACCGTTTGGACTTTTTCGCTTCGAACAAAATCATGTGACAAAAACGCTTTGTTAGCTGCGTCTTAAATAGATCGGCCCCGAAGAATCAATAGTATTAATAGAAATAACAGCAAAACTGGTTTACTGAAATATTGAAATATTGTTTGTAATTTGGCCACAAAAAGTTGAAAACCGTTATTCATCAATTGCTCGTTATCGTGTTGGAAAATTTGTGGAATAAATTTTTTGGTGGCTTGCGATTTGTGGTGGATAACGCGTTCTGATCCTCAACGACTATAAGGCCATTCCAGTTTTAAAATTTCTGTGCGAGTGCCGCGTGGCGTGGTACTGCACATCGTTTTCAACTTTTTTGGGATCTCTGTCACGTGGGGATTATCGTCATCAATCTCTCTGTTGCGTGGAGAACAAAGTTTTTCTTGGTTGTTCGTGATTGGATTCTTCGGATTCCCGGACAAAATTCTGAAGTTCTTGGCATCAAAACTGGCATCGGTGTCCGATCTTTTCAAGGTTTTGTAAAACTAAACTCTCCTGTTTCTATTTGTAGTAATTTCTTTGTGATAAAGCTTGAGTTGGCTTAATTGTTGTGTTTTCTCTCGAAATCAAATTGAATAGTGTGCTTTGTTAAATTTAATTGAAGTCATAAATTTGAATTATTATTTGTATTTTAATTGTATTAGTTACTTAATTATCGTAAAATGGCAGTTCATAATGATGATATAATAATTAGTCTTAGAGCTTTAAAAGCCAAATATTTTGATGCCGAAAGATTAATGTGCGCGGAAGAGCCGGTTAATATTAATCGTTTACGCTCTAAATTGCATGATATTAATGTTGAATTTGATAATTTAATGTGCTTAGCAATTAATATTGATGAAAATGAGACTATGCCTGGGACCATGTCTCATAAAGTTGATGTTATTAAGCAAAAGGGAAAGCTCCAAGATAGAATAGAATCTTGGTTGCGTGATATGGAAGTGTCTGGTGCTGATGGTGTTAATGATGTGAGTGTTATGAGTTAATGATGAAGCAAATACCTGTTACTGCTTCATGCAGGAATGTGCGAAATGATCTTAAAGGATTTGACCACTTAAAGGATGTAACGTTACCTGAAATACCTAATGCAACTGTTACGCTGTTGATCGGTAATGATAATTACCTGGCACAATTTCCGTTAGAAGTGCGAGGGGACTGTGGTTCAAACACCAGCCTATGTGCGATAAAGACTCCTTTAGGATGGATTCTGAAGGGGCCGAGACCTTGCACCAGTGCAACACTTGCGGAAAGTGGTCGCAGTTTCTTGCTGCACCATGGTCAACTGCCAGACCATTTGAAAGATGTAAGTGATACAATAGTTACGGAAGATGGAGAGATCTTCCCTCGGGATAAAAATGCCGGTATTGGGGATGTAGACAATTTAATGTCATGGCTGAGGGCAAACACCGAAGTCCTGGAGTTTGGATTAAGATATTCATTGGAAGATGTTGTGTCTTATGAGCTCATGAATAAAGCAATCAAGTTGGTCGATGGCCATTTTCAGCTTCCACTGTTATGGCGTAATAGTGGAGTGACTTTGCCGGATAGTCTGCCCATGGCAAAACGCAGGTTGGAAGCGGTTAAAAGACGTTTAGATCGCGATCCAGTCCTAAAAGGCTTGTATATTTCTGAAATGCAAGCGCTGTTAGATGAAGGCTACGTCGAAGAGGTGCCGCAAGATGATAAAGAGAAATCCCTATCAACCGCAAAAAGGGTGTGGTATGTACCACATCATCCTGTTTTAAATCCTAATAAGCCTGGAAAGGTGAGAATAGTATATGACTGTGCCGCACAAAGCCATGGTACATCACTAAATGAGAACTTAATGAAAGGTCCCGATTACGTCAATTCTCTGATGGGAGTGTTGTTGCGTTTTCGTGCCGGTAGAATTGCGGTAGTGTCGGACATAAAAAAGATGTTTTACCAAGTTCGTTGTGATCCAGATCACCGAGATGCATTACGCTTCCTTTGGTACCCAAATGGGAGGTTTGATCTTGAACCGTTAAAATATCGAATGAAAGTTCATTTGTTTGGCGCCAAATCGTCGCCTAGTTGTGCTGCGTTTGCGTTACTAAGGACGGCGAAAGTGTATGGTAAAGACTATCAGCCAGATGTTTCTACAGTGGTAAAAGAAAATTTCTACGTTGACGATTGTTTGGTCAGTGTAGATGATGCAGAAACGGGAAAGCGTTTGGTTAAAGACTTGACTGAGTTGTTGTCTAAAGGCGGTTTCCATCTGACAAAGTGGTTGTCAACTTGCAATTCAATCATGGAGAGTATCCCGGTGGAAGAAAGAGCAAAGGTGAAGAATGTGATTGATTTGAGTGGAGATGTAAATGAGAGAGTGCTTGGTATGAAGTGGTACGTTGGTGATGATTGTTTTGCGTATGAGGTGACGTGGCCTGAAATGCCTGCCACTCGTAGGGGCCTTCTTTCCGCTTACAGCTCACTGTTTGACCCTTTGGGTTTAGTTGCGCCTGTTGTTTTGGAAGCGCGTTTGATATTTCGAAGTGTGTGTTTGGAAGGGTTAGGATGGGACAATCCTCTTCCCAAAAATAAAGCAGCGCGATGGAAAACATGGAAGGAGGGATTAGCCACTTTGAATAAAATTAGAATTGCTCGCTGTGTCAAGCCGTTTGGGGCCTCTTGCGGCATTCAGTTGCATGTGTTTGCCGATGCTTCGAGCTACGCTAGGGGTTGTGTGTGCTACCTTCGGTCGGAAGGAACCGATGGAGACGTGATATGCTGCATACTGGCAGGAAAATCTCTGCTTGCTGCAAGAGCAAGTACTATTCCAAGACTGGAGCTTGAAGCCGCTCTTGATGCAGTGAAGCTGGCTGAAACTGTAAAGCGGGAGTTAAAACTCGGTCACTGCCCTTGTACATACTGGACTGATTCGACAATCGTCTTGCTTAGTCTGCATGCAGACTCTAAAAAATTTTCTGTATACTCCCGGAATCAAATTTCGCAGATTCAAGAAAAAACGTGCATAAATGATTGGCGTCACGTACCTACAAAACTTAATCCTGCCGACGACGCTTCTGCTGCACGAGAAGATTGGCCGTTGGGAATAATTTTTAACACTTACCCTGAAAAACATGGCGTGGTGAGGATAGTAGATGTTAAATCCAAATTGGGAATATTACGCAGACCCGTGACGAAGTTGTGTGTTATAATAAAGTCTGATCAGTGAGGCGTGAATGCATTCTGGTTGTGTATCGCGCGAAAATCCTTTGTGTGTGTGTGACGTGTGTACTTTACAGTTCACACTGGGGGGGAGGATGTGGATTTTCGCGCCCTGTTTGTTTAGATAAAGTTGGGAGCGACGTCATTTGTTTGATAAATGGCTTGACCACGTCGTCGTCCGCGCTTATTCGCGCGACACTAATCGTAAATCGTTTGACCGTTTGGACTCTTTCGCTTCTAACAAAATCATGTGACAAAACGCAACATCATGTGACAAAAACGCTTTGTTAGCTGCGTCTTAAATAGATCGGTACTGAAGAATCAATAGTATTAATAGAATTAACAGCAAAACTGGTTTACTGAAATATTGAAATATTGTTTGTAATGTGGCCGCAAAAAGTTGGTGAGTTTGTTTTTTATTGGTTTTGTTGAAAGGATTTATATAATTGTGTTGTTTTTTATATATATACTGTAGTTGCAAAATTAAATTATAGCTTAGTCGAAAGTAATTTATAATTAGTAGCTTGAAATATATATATAAGAACTGTTTTCCGGCTTAATAGTAAATCTCAAATTTGTGTTTTGAAATTTTAACGTTCGTCTCGCATTGCTTATAAATTAATATGTAAATTTTAGAAAACCGTTATTCATTAATTGCTCGTTATCGTGTTGGAAAATTTGTGGAATAAATTTTTTGGTGGCTTGCGATTTGTGGTGGATAACGCGTTCTGATCCTCAACGACTATAAGGCCATTCCAGTTTTAAAATTTCTGTGCGAGTGCCGCGTGGCATGGTAGTGCACATTGGTTTTAGTGTAGATTAGCATACAGAGAATTCCTAAATATGTGATTCAAAACTCATTACAAGTCCAATATAATTTACACTTAAGCCAAAGCATTTAAGCTAAATTCAGCTTAAATTTCTTCAACCCAATCTTAATTTTTATATATTTATTTCATATAAAAAATCTAGAAGTAATTTTATAGTACAACTTAGAAAAAACAAATATATTTTAACCAGAAATGGAACCAAAGTACCACAATCCGTTCACCAACGCTTTTCTTATTGTGCCAAGCTAATCCACAAGAGCCCGGCAAAAAAGTTGATAATATGACAATCGAGTCGAAAAAGACATTACCGGACTTTTAATTTTAAAAGATTTGACATCCGGTACTAAACCTTAAATATTAAAAAATTTGGATTCCTGTTTCGGACCTCTAGCCACTGCCAAATTAATATATCACTTGGTTGTGCCGTAAAAGACAGCAGTTAATTGTTCAAAATTGTCAAAAATAAAATATGAACGAAAGTATCATTTGACAAACGTACCAGTAAGTAGATTGGCTATTGCAAGTGAAACTTTTAAAATATCTAGTTTTTCCATTTTAATTTTTTTTATGACGAAAATATCCGACTGTAGTGATGAGGAAATTTCCAATTAGAATACAAAGTCCAAGAAGAAAAAGTAGAAACACAAATAAACTTTCTTTTATTAGACTACACCGCTTGCAATGTTTAATGAGAGTGTCGTTATAACCATCAAATGCAGATTGCTCACAAAATGCCAAATGACCACACAAGCGGAAACTAATGTTTCTAATTAAAATTTGCTGACTTGAGTTAGATTTTTTTAGATGAAACATTTTCAAATCGTACTTCATCTCCAATATGGCTTATAACCACTTCCAGAATAATTTGGGTGGAAGTCATTAGGTAATAACCGAGATCTCCATTTCTTCTTCTTTGATAAGCCATTTTCGATACGCTTTAATGATTAATTTTTAAAGTAGTGCTATAACCTAATAATTTTTATATTTCTAAGTATAAAAAAATGTGAGAATCTGAGAAATTTTTTCTTTTTTTATATAATTGATAAGTGATATGACGGAGTTATTTTTCAGTTGTTTATAGCAAATAGTTTGTCGGTATTTTGCATCCATGGTTGGTTACCTTTTTTAAATTATTTTGAAAATCAACCAAAAGCTAAACATGCAAATGAAAAGTGATTTTATATTATTAGAAATCAACGCCTAAAGAAACACAACCTGAACTATTCTCACCAAAAAAAATAGGTAGTTTCAAAAAATCTCAACGTAAAATTAAGAAAATACCACATTGCCTTTCTCAAGAGGCTTAAAGCAATATACTGTAAACAAAATTTTTGTTTACATCCCATAACAAAATCAGTTTTTTGATATTTTTTAGACATATTTGTAATAAGCTTTTTAGTTTTTGATTAGTTTAACTGATTTTCATCATTGACTAGTTCTTTTGAATATAATTTTACAAAAAAACTCTAGATTGTATGAAAGCCATAAAGATTCACATTTCAAAAACTTTGAAAAAGAAATCAAACGGCATTTTTTAAATCCACTCGATTCAAAAAAAGATATACGATACATTACAACAAAAAAGATTCAGCAACTTTTAAAAATTGAAAGAACAATTCCGTTTACAGACAAAACTTTAGAAGACTAATAACTGAAAAATTTAATTATTTAGCTTAATTAATCAAAAGCTTTTGTATTGTTTTTTAGCATGTCAACAACAAAAAGTTGTTCTATGATATAGCTTTGTTATCATCTTTGATTCACTATTTTCAATAAATTTGTTTAAAAACAAGTTTGGTAGCTTTTATTGGTATTTAAAAAAAATCAAACTAAACCTAAACGTAGATAATTTAATATTTTTAGAATTTAAATTAAAAAAATGGTTTAAGCTACATTGCTTACTCTGTCTTATAGAATCTACTGGTTTTTTAATATCCATTTCAATCGATCAATTAATTGCTTGCTATATCACGGTTTAAGATGATTCAGTTTCGCACATTACAAAGCATATTTTTGCGCTTTTTTGCGTCATAACATAATCTTCATTCAAATTATAATTGACTATCTAAATCGAAATTTTAAAATCGATTTTGTTGTCTGCTTATTAACTTTAATTGCCGAAAAAACGCGCTTTAGTTAATGCCATGTAAAGACAAAAAATATTGTCTCTAGTTTCAATTCAACAGTATCTAATTGTTTAAATTTTTACAATAAACGAAAAACTAAGAACTTTTATAGTTAAAATCCGATTAAAGTTTGACGTATAAGCGAGGGAATTTTAAAATATCGAAGAGACTTTTAAATGTCTCTATTTGGTCAATTTGCTTGAGTTGTTAATTCAACAAATATTTATTGCTTTAATATTTTCCATTACAATTATTTTCGTAATCATTTTCGATGTTGAAACAAGTTTCGCTAAATAAGTTTTCTTTTAGACAGATGTTAATCATTCGAAATCGTTAGACAATTGCTAAATTAAGTTTTCTTTTCCAATAAATTATGCACTAATCTTTTAGATATTTTGTTAAATTACGATATCTTTTTTAATAAATTATGCACAAGGTACTATTGTTCTCAACTTGGCAAGTCCTTTTTTTCGAATTTGTTTTTGTAGCTAAAACATTTGGGGAATATGATCGTAAAACAGTCAATTGCCAATGTATTTATTATTTATTTATTTATTTTATCTCTATATTTATTCTCCTGACTCGCAGGAAAGCGACGGAGGCGTTAATACATAGGACAAATAACATCTGCTTCCGGAGATGTCAAGGTATTGCTGTCCAATAAAATTTTTTTATTTTTGTTTTATAGAGTTATGATTGTAATTTAGAACTCTTTGCCAAGGTCGTCAAGCAGGGGAAAGTGCCGTAAAGTGTCTTTCCCAAAGACACAACAGAATGGCGCGAGTAGGGTTTGAACCCAGACCATGTCAATCACAGTCACGGCGCTTTAACCATAATGGTTAAAATTAAATCAGATGTTAGAAATTATTAAAAGCAATTAAATAAAATCAATTTATTAAAATAATTTTTGTAAAAAAATCCGCATTTTGCTAATTTTTTGAAAAAACCTTTATTTTTGCTATAAAAAATTCTCGAATGCAAATCAATGTTAGTAATAAAAAGTTTTTTCAACTTACGGAGAAAGTTTATGTTATTAATGTTTTATTAACATTACCAACAACAGCAGGTCTTATTACCGGGCAATTGTGATTTTTTAAAGCGCAAAAAAAATGACAGCCGATAATAATCAAAACTGACTTTTATTCAAAACATATTTATCATGATTTTGAAAAATTATCAGAAGTTTAACTGGTAAAAAAAAGTCATATATCACATACTTAGTGGCTTCAATAGGGTTTCTTTCAATTATAGCGAAATTACAAGCGCTTTTTGGCCCACTTTTTTGTATAGAAAGGACTACACCATTGCTATATAAATTATAAATTAATAATATGATGGAACTATATAAATTAATTGAAACTGCGGCAGCACGCTTGTAGTGACGTGGTCGTGTTGTCGCGTCTAAATATTTTTTCGCTTTTTATTCATAAATATAAAACATAAGCAAGTGAAATTATTGTAAATTAAGCATGTTTACGTTAAATAGTGATCTACAGTATGTAGATTTAACTCTATCACTTAATCCCAGTTTTTTATCACTGAAAACGGTCTGTTTATTCAATTCGTTAAAATTGATGCGTAAAAACAAACAAGACTTTGCCATTTCTGCCAAAAAACTTTATTAAAAAAACGTTTTGCAAACTTCTTTCCCTGAGAGAAAGTTTTAATTTTTCAGGATTATACAGTCACTAAAGCCAAAAAATTTGGTAGACAAGAAATGCTGTAATGTGATTTCGGAAGAAAAAAAACGAAGCCGAGAATTAAGATTGATTCTTATGCAAAGCAAAGTTAACACGACTTTAAAATTTAAAAAAATATATGACAGGTAAAAAAGTTCCTACCTATCTGCATTTATGACTTTGATTCTCGGCTAAGTTAGTCGGGTTGTCACAAAGGCAAATAAGCAAAGTTGAAACATTACTCAAAAGTTTAAGAAGTTTTTGAAGTTGGAATTATATGAAAGTATTGTTGCGTTTCCTTGCATGCAAAAAGATTAAAAGTTGTGATCAATAATTAATCCGACATTTTGCAAGTTCTACAATAGGTTGTCTTACTTAATAGACCAAATGCAAACGTTTTTTTACACTCACATCACATCATAAATGTATGATAAGCTTGCAGTGCTCCTCGTTGCAACATTGTGCTTGAGTAAAACAACCATTTACGTGCGTCTACAGCGGTGGTGGCAAGATTGTATCAGATATAGCCTGCCCGGGAATCAAACCAAGATTTCCGACGCCAGAGCTTCCTTAGAATTATAGCAAAATCTCATGTTTTCGACTCACATGTTTGTTTTTCTAAATAATTTTTTCATTTTGTTCTTTAGCCATAAAATGCTTTTTTAATTTTTACAAAAACAAACAGTAATAAAAAGAAAAAAAAGTTAAAATTTTTTAAAAATGATTTAATGGTGTCAATTTGTACATGTGCAAATTCATACATGCAAAAACAAATTATAAAAAGAATCATTAACTTTTTTAAATTTTATACTAATCTAAATTTAACCACCAAAGAAAAAAATTTTTTCTTTAAGTTCAATAAAGAGAGTGGTTGAAAAAGTTTACATTTTTCAAATCCCTTAATCTAACAACACAATTTTTTAAAAGTAATTTGAAATAAAATATCCTCAAGACAAAAAATATGTAATTTAATGTTAAAAACTTAAAAAAATTTATGCTTTTAATTAGAGCAACAACTTTTTTTAAACGTTTTTAATTTTTTTAATTTTTAAAACACTTTTTAATTTTTTTTGAGCAAGTTCAATTTCACACACCTCTTACAACATTAAAATTTTGGCCTCATTTTTGGGTGTCATTGATCTTTGATTCGTCATACAAATATAATTATTTCACGAGTCCCAAAGTTTAAAGCTGATCTTTTTCCAAACGAAATTCCTTACTTTAATTAGGCATACAGAAATTGTCAGAAACTGAATAAAAAAAAGCAACTTTGATCAATGTTTCACCAGTTAAATTTTTTCGGTTAAATATTTAACCCAAAATGAAAAACTGCAAAAGTCTTATTTATGAATGCAAAAGGTAGAAAATTCTTTATCGATTGTGACGTCAACAGTTTGGTAGTTGAGTTTTATTGTTTAGAATAGGGTTTCTCAAACTGTGTTCCGTGGAACACTTTTGCTACGCGAGTTTACTTAATGTGTTCCACTGACTGAACAATGAACAAGACGATTTGCAAGTACATCTTAATTAATGAGCGGGCATAACCTTTACATATTTTTTAAATATTTTTACATTCATATTTCATATGTCACGTTCTGTTTTGTCAGTAATTTAAACAACTTTAGTTTATTTGATGTGAAAAATTGCTTTAGAAGTGCTTAAATATAAAAAAGCTTGTAACGATATTTTTGTAGCCTACAAAATGATATTTGAAATTCTTTATTTGTCAACTATACTTAGCCCACCTAAGAGCACTGGAAGTGAGGGAGAGGGGCAAGCGGAAATTGCCTTGTTTTTCCAAATTGCTTTTGCAGAGCATTGCAATTAGCTTAAGTAGTTTTCTAATTTTCAAAGTATATAATTAGAGGTAACTTTTATTCATTTATTCGTTTATTTATCATCTTTATTTGTCCTCTGACTTGCAAAACGATCTTGAAGGCGATAAACTTAGGGCAACCATTTGACGCGCGATTACCGAGACCTACTTTTGAAAATCCTTAGATATTGCTGTTCGATTAAAATTTTTTATTTAATTTTTTTAGTTTGTATTTAGATATGATTGTAGATCTAAAGAAATTTAGAGCTTCTAGTTTCTTTCCTGAGGAGACAACAGAAAGACGGAAGTAGTTTCTAAACTAGAACTTGTTGATTGTGTTTGCCATCAATATGACCTTCCTACTTAGCTATTCTTGTAATTTTCTATCCGACAAAATATTTAAGTTACTACTTATGAAAACAACAAGCCATGTATCTCTGTACCTAACATTTTGCCACAGAACTTTTTGGTTGGTATTTAATTAACACTAGTTTGATTTGACAAATTATTATTTACCTCTTGCTGTGTAATAAATAGAGTAAACTACTCTAAACTGGAGAAAGATGATACGTTGTCGCTACCACTGATTGTAGGAAAAGGCCGAAAGAAGAAGAAGAAGTTGTATAATAAATAGATCACTGTTTAAACGTTAGTCTGTTTGCATTAATTTGATTTGCTTATTTGTGTGAAGCACATTTTTGTCTAATTTAATTTCTGAGCTTTCCTACAAATGTATTTTTGTCACATCCAGATTGGTTTTGTAATATTTTTTAAACTCTTCTTGTGGCGTTAATTTATTAAATAATACTTCTTGGCTTTTTTAAGAAAAAAATTTCTTAACAAATTAGTTTTACCCATCTATCTTTAATTCATAGTTTAAAAATTCAACATTCGATAAATTCAAGTTCTTTATTGGTATTGGAACTTAATCTACTTTTTCTAATCTGTGTTTGTGAAAAACCCAGAACTTCTTTTCCTAAATAATTCCTGGGAAATTTAAGTATGAATTCAACCCGAGAATCTGCTCAATTTAAGTTAGATTTGTGCTGCAATTTAATTTAACCTTTAAAAAACATTTTATTAATCACTTTAGGATGAGAAAAGCATAACAAAAAACAATATGCTGCAAAACTTTACTAGTCTTGAAATACGTTGCTTACTGTTTAGCAAGAAAAGCTAAAAAATGTTTTGTTGTGAAGGAAGATAATACTAGAACTCAGAAAACAGTCTATAGCAGGGGTTCTCAAACAGGGGTAAATTTGACTTGCCTTGGAGGTAAATTTTGTTTGCACAAAATTCATACTTTTACCTACTGTACGAATACGTTCACTTCAGCAGCGTGCGTAATCTGCGTTATTCCTGTACATGAGTGAATGTGGATGTTGATTACAAAGCAGATGGCAACATTCTTGGGATTGCAATGTCTTCTGTTGTGTAATATTTGTAAATGTCATTATGCAGTTAATAAAATTTATTAACTTTATAATATTTATAGCAGTTAATAAAATTATTTCTTAAATAAATAAAGACAAACTATTCTGCAAATATAATGTTGAAGAAGAGAACCTATCTAGAAATACACGTAGATTTCGGGTTTAATTTCATCATAAAAGATGATATCAGCTAAATAAAACAAACAAAAAATTAACATTTATTGAATTGTATACAGACAGTATTGTGCATCGCGCACGTTGAATCATGATCAGCCAGCGAACTCGGGTTCGGCGTGCGCAATGCACAGCAGTCTACTAACAATCCGTAATATTTCCTGGTATCCCAACCATCAGCCCTGCGCGATTAACAATACCTATCTGCGAGGCAATGTACAGTAGTGATAGGAGACTCCAATCTTAAATTAACAATTACAAAAAATTATGACACATCTTTCTTAACCTTTTTCTTACCATTGTTCCACAAAAGAAACAAATTTTTCAGAGCTGCTTTAACAACCTTACTATTAATTATAGATAGTGTAATGTTGTTTGTGTGTTGTTGAGGAGTTGTTTTGCCATATTGACTTACTTACTGAAAAATACTTTGCGCATAAGAATATTTGTGTGATCGCCATTTTTATGAAAATTGCGTTATCGGTGTAAAGCATACTTACAAATGTATAAAAATCTTTGTCGTTTTCAAAACGCTTCTAGTGTGCTATTATATTTAGTGGACACATTCGGTCACATCCCCATGTAAAAAGCAATCCAAAATATAGATATTGGGTAGGGTAAAATTTAGCTAAAAAATTTTGTTCCCTTTGCGGAACAATGGCAGTTTTCCGGACACAATTTTCTGATTTTCAATCGCAATGTCTTGAAATACATCAAGCTTTGTCTTACGCTAGGAAAGTAGCAGCTTTCATATAAAACTATCCAGCTGTGATTTCAATGCAGTCAACCGAGATTTTATTTGTTTTAGGATTAATTGTTCTATTTTTGTGACGTTTTTTTTTCTATTTTTGTGACATCACAGAACAGGTTATTGAGAAATAACGCAACGGTGTTGCTTTATTTTTGAGCTCTCAGCGAGCAAAGAAACACGTTTATCAACAGTTTGTTTCAAGCACAGTAGCAGAAAAGTTTAGAAAATTGAATCAAACATGGATACTAGAGCTTTTTACGGTGCAAGAAAGGTAAACTATGTATCAACGTTGGCAGAAGTCAACAAAACTATGGAAAATGCAAAAAACGTAGTCAATGTTGTTGTATTGCCGCCGGAGGCAGGAGACTCTGGTAGCCAGGAGAACGATGCTGAAGATGTCGCTGACAGTATGGAAGAAATTTTTGAGCCAGCTGGGGAACTTGAAGTGGAAGAAGACTTTGAAACTGATAAAGAATCAAAAACGGCTCTACCATCAACCAGGAAGAAAGGATTTGCAAAATGAAACAACTTCGATAAGACAATTTTGATTGATGACGATTCCAGTATTTTGAAAGAATGGTACTAACCATTTTTTGTCAACCTTCTCAATACTACGGTTGTCGCTGCATGGAAGATTTACTGTCAGATTGGAGATAAGAAAATAACCCAGATCGGTTTTAGAAGGCAAGTGATGCTGTGCCTACTCAAAGTTCAACAACACCGTGAAATAGAAAGTATTGTTGCTGCTGAATTACCATTAGATGTACGCTTCGATGGAGTGAACCACTTCCTTGGAATTGCAACAACCGAAGGTTGATGTAAAGTGTGCAAAAAAAGTACAAGAAGTATGTGCACAAAATGCAACATTCGTCTTCATGGGAAGCGTGTCAAGACTTATTTAAAAACTTATACTCGTTGCTAATGCGTAAACGCAAATAAAACATAATTTTCCCACAATTTGAGTGTTTCTGTAACCTTTAACGGAAAAACGTAGTTCTAAGTTAGTACAGAAATATACAGTAAAAGTAGTGGTACAGAAACTTGTACAGAAAACATCCAATGTTCCACAAAGGGAACATGACGTAACTTCCGCTAAAAACTTGTTGCGAACCTAAAACTTTGCGAAAAGGTTATTTATTACAAGAATGGTAAAATACTTAAAATCTATAAAAATCCGACCAGAGGAACTATAAGCGGTAAAATAAAGGTTAAAAAGTTGATACCTAAGCTGGAGCATTTTGCGTTATGACTGCATACTGCATAATACAATTTTTGTTTCCAAAAGCATAGGTCGTTCAAATCTTAAGCAAATAGCAACTTAAAGAAAACAAATATAAAGATAAGATTCAAATATTTGTGAGTGATCTGAGCAGTTTAAAAAAGCAATTTGCGCCAAATTTTATTATCATTATTATTTTTTAAATTTTACTTAATTGAAAAAAAATTACCCAGATTTAATTTACAGTATATTGCTAGAATCACTTATGCATTGGCCCGTAAGCGTGAAATCTGTCAAAAAATTACTCTATTTTGTTATTTCATTTTATTTAATTGCTTTGTATCTAAAAGCTATTCAGATATAAAATTACTTATTGTTTATTGATTTCTGTTTGGATAATTTTTCCGGATCATTTTTTGCAAGTTAAAATTTTTGCCCAGCACAATCATACATCACACCTCGTCCGTTATGTAAAACACATCGTATACATTAGAACAAAATATTCCTTTTTAATTTAAATTTCTCTTTGTTTTAGAAAATACCCTGAAATTTAAATTAGAAGGAAATAATTTACAATTGAACAAAATTAAAGTAAAAACATCAATTGGAAAACATACCTGTAAGTAGATCTGCTATTGCTAATGACACTTTTAAAATATCCAGTTTGTTAATTTTTTTTTTTTTATGACGAAGATATCCAACGGCAATGATGAGAAAATTTCCAATAAAAATCAAGATTCCGAGAAAAATAAGAAGAGACAAAAAAAAGCTTCCTTTAACTAAACTGCACTGCTTGCAGGATTTGATCGGAATGTCCTTGCAACTGACGAAGGCACGGGGTTCGCAAAAGGGGACATTACCACACAAACGAACGGATGAGCTGGTGTTGGGCCAAACTTTAGTTTCCTGATTTCTGTTAGTTTCGTTTATAGTAAGATTTTTGAAAACATTATCTTCGTATCCAAAATGAAACGCCGAATTTGAAGAATCATCATGATTACTATCATCATCATTTGAAAAATCATCATGATTACTATGATCATCATAATAATAAGCGTCCAAACTTCTCCTTCTTTTGTACATCATATTTGATTCTTTTTCAGTTGATGTAAATTTTTTATTTGTAATCTTTTTTTATTTTTCGACTTTAAAACATTACAAATTTAAAGCATTTTTTTTATTTTCAAATCAAATAAACGATTAAAACTAAACGGCAGCAAAATAATTTGTGTTTGTTTTACTTGATTTTTTTAGTGGCAATTTTTCTTTTTACACCTTCATCACAAATTTAAAACAACCCTTAAGGTGGCGAATAGCTTGAGAGTGTCTCTTTTAATCACTTTGAAATTTTTTGGACAGGCTTGCATAACTAAAACAACATAAAGTCTAGCCCGAAATTAACAAAACCATTGTGTACAGGCTAATGCTTATTTTGTATTCACTACAAAAATTATGAAAACTACTCTTAAAAACTTAAATATGAAGTAAAATAGTTTTTATTTTTTATTATTATTTACGTTTGCAAAAAAGGTGCCTTTTTTGTTTGCAAACGAAAATTTTTTTTGTTGACTATTTTAAATATTTAATGGTTTTAAATATGAATACTGATGTTTCATCAAATTAATCCTGCTCGTGTATCACATTTCATGCAAAGCTTTTTCTTCTTAGTTTAACCAAGTTGGCCTGATTAGTGTTTTTTGGTTTGAACGGAGTCATCGTTATAGGTAACCGACATGACCCACTAAAGAATTTGTTGTAAAATGCTTTTCCCAACGGAAATCAATCAAGTAGAATAAGTATCGAACTCACTTCCTTTTAGTTACAAGTCGGAGTGTTATCACACTGTGCTACGACTGCGACCCTGTTGAATAAACTCAGTCTATATTTGAATATTTTGCTTAACAATAAAGTGAGATAAAAATCAGACTTAAACAGTTTTTTTGTGACAATCGATCACTCCTAAAATATTTTTGCTAATCAAATCTTCCAATATGAAAGTTATTTTTACGATTCAAAAATTAAGTCAATACGTTATTGAGTGAGAAAACAATTAACTGTATATACTGTACAAATATGTTGGGTTGTTTATTTATATTTTACATCTCCTGAAGCAGGTCGGGGTAATTGCTTACCCTATGTATAGCGCCTCCGTCGCTTTCCTGCGAGTCAGGAGGATAAATATAGAGATAAAAATAAAAAAAATAAAAAAAAATAAAAAAAAATAAACATACACCCGGAAAAGACTTGAAGAACGCGCAAAAAACATCCCAGACGGAAACACTTTTCTCAATTTCTAAATCGAGGTGTCAATAGGCTACTTGGGTGGACCCAAAATCAAAATAAAAGTCAATCAGTAAAACAACACTGACTTAGAATGATTCGGAAAGGAAATTTTTATTTTTTATTTTATTTTATCTTCGTAATTATTCTTCTTACTTGCAGGAAAGCAACGGAGGCCTTAATACATAGGCATGCAATTACCTCGACCTGGTTAGGGAGATGCTAAGATATTACTGTTCGATTGAAATTTTTTATTTTGTTTTTTAGTTTTACAGAGATATGACTGAAATTTTGAACTGCTTGCCAAGATCACCAAGCAGGAAAAAGTGCCGTAAAATGCCTTGGCCAAAAACAGAATGGTGCGAGTAGACTTTGGACCGAGATTATGTCGATCACAATCATGGTGCTCTAACCACTCGACTACACTCCCGAAGACTTATATGCGTCATTCCGTGTGTTCTTGAAAAAAGCAATTACAGTACTTACCTGCTTGGGGGTCTTAGCAAGCAGCTTTAAATTTCAGTCGTGTCCCTTAAACAAAAATATTAAAAAACAAACAATAAATCTTCAACCGGACAATCGTACCTTGATATTGTTGGGTTAATCACGTGACGGTTATCCTCAGTATAACGCCTATGACGTTGTTAAGATTTTTTTCTCTTTAGCACTTTATAAATAAGTTATGGATTTTCAAAATAATTTTTATTTCAAAAGGCTAAAAGAGAGCCAATTTTTTCACGGTCGTTTGAATGCTGTTAAAGATCCTTAAGCTTAACTTGTATTTTTAATGAACTTTTGTTTGATTTCTTTTTTTTTGTCATATTTGAAAGCAATAAAACTTAAGTTACATAATATTAATTAGCAGGATGTGACAAAATACATTGAATTTCCGCTTGGCTGTGTGCGTTATGCACCGAGGTTTTTGTCTTTTTTGCGGGGGATATATGCTAAGAAAAAACTTTCTCGCTTAATATTTTAAAGAGTTTTATCTCAAAAAATGTTTGATTGCAAGATTTTAAGAATTAAGCATTAAGCTTTGGTAAAAAATAAATTTACGATATTTTCGAGATATCCGCAGGTCAACAAGACTTTCAGAAAATCAAGAAAATAATGATATTTTTATATTTTTGGAATCCAATATGTTAAATCCAGTATTAATTTCAATTGTAAAATTATAATAGAAGAAAACAGCTTTTTTCTTTCGATACTCTGTTTAACTAAACCAAATTGAAAAAAGAAAAGACAAAAGATTTATGGATTGCAACATAACTTATAAAGGAAGCCTTTTTATTGTTTCTGTGATAATTTTATTTTTATTCTGATTTTGACTTTTAACCCTATTCTCCTCAACGGCCGGGCTTCTAAAGCCTGGCCTTTGCTAAAACGTTTGTAATTACTTCATCTTTTTAGAAAATGTTCTGAAATTTCTTGACTTTTCCTAATTTGAATTGCTAAATAAGATGGTACTATTTTTAGGTGACTCCGAACAAGGGTTGACGGGTAAAATAGACGTTTTTTAGCGAATTTGTGAATTTTTGCTTGTTTTCGCAAGCAGAGCGTGGAATTTCAATTTTATGCTTTTATTAAGTGACATAAATTTTACCAATAATTGGTTTACGTGACCAAGCCAATTACGTCATTTTCCGACGTCGATGTGCCTTAGGGCCTAGGCGATGCAGAACTTATTTCATGTAACTTAACATCATTTTCTTTTTTTAAGCTTTTGGCGATTGCTTGGAAACACTTTGCTCATATACATTTTTTTTATAAAACAATTGCTGTTGGACTGCTTGAATACCAATCAACAGGACAAAATTCAATCTTTACACTAAGCACTTTTATAAAACTTCTTGTAAGTATTCATTCGTGGGAAAAAAATTAAATTAACTACTGCCCATGTTAGCCCTTATGCTGACGACTTCAGACTATAAACAACACCTGACTTTTATAATTGCATTTTACGTTGCATTTGAAGTAACAGACCGTTTTTATATATACATGATTATAACGAAGGTTTTCTCAATCTATTACCATTTTTAAATTATTTATTTATTAACGCAACTTATTGTGCTAATTTAAATTTTTTGTTTGTAAGTTATCCTACCTAAGCATAATTAACAAAAATGGTTTGTAACAACCTTTAAGCAATATTAATAAAATTATTAGTGTTTACAAGTAGTAAGTACAGTTTCACCGATAGAAGTAAAAAGTTATTCAAGTTTTTAAAAAGCGTTTGGAATGCGAATGCCTTTTTTGATCTGTGACGCGTCAGCCTTCGTTGTCCGCCATTTTATTTGCGCTTCCAGGCCTATAAGTAATAGACGGCTATGGTCAACTCCAATTTCGAAAATCTACGTAAGAGCAGTGGTGGATATTCCAAATTAGGGGCCCGAGGCAAGAATTTTCAAAAATTGATGTTGTCTGAGAAAAAAAAGAGGTCTGATCTGGGCTTGCATATTTTTCTCCCAAAATCAAAGTGTTCTCTAAAAAAAAAAAAAAGGTCTTCACTTCAATTTCATCTCTAATTTCCCTATTTTTCTCCCAAAATCAAGGTGTTCTCCAAAAAAAAAAGGTCTTCACTTTGATTTCATCTCTGTTTTCCCTATTTTTCTCCCAAAATCAAGGCGTTCTCTAAAAAAAAAAAAAAAGGTCTTCACTCCGAATCGTCCTCTGAGCAAACATCTGCAGCGAATCCAAAACTGTATATGCTGTTTTCAAGGGGGGGCCCTTAAAATCGAGGGGGACCCCCAAAAAAAGGGGGGGCCTGAGGCGACTGCCTCATTCGCCTCACCCAATATCCACCACTGCGTAAGAGCGCTTGTAGTCGCGATTTGAAAGACAAAAGAAAGTTGTAGAAGACCCAAAATGTTATTGGCAAATTTATCAACTTTATGTCCCCTGAAAAAAATTTGAGACACTTATTTACGTCGGCAATGAGTCAATTAATGGTTTTGATGCAAAAAGTCAACCGTGGATCAAGTCGTTCTGTTAATACAAATCATAGACAATTTTCTAGAGACTAAGAAGAATGCCAGTGCTATTTGTCAATTTGATAGCTACGTATGACATTGTTATTTCATACAAACTTAGCTTTAACTGCAAGCTACTGAGGTTTCTGCTGGATAAATTGATGGTTCGAATGATTATGAAATTAGTTCGCAACAAAAGTTTCACTCTAACGGCGACAGTAAGCAATGTAATCTCGAGTGTCAGAGAAACAGTGTTTTTCCAAAATCAATCACGATTTTTTTAACAATCTGCTTTTCACAATCTCCATATTAAGAAAAAATGTGTGCTAAAAGTTTACAATAATCAACATTCACTATTGTGTTTAATTCCAATTCATCTTGAAATAAAACTAGACAAATCACTCAAGTTTGGTCACCATCGTTTGGCATTGCACAAAAAATTTCTTTACGTTTCCCGCTGCTGAGGTAACGTGGGGCCTCAGAGCGGGTGCTGGTGCCAAAACATCAGATACAGCTCTCTTATTTTTAGTTTATTCAACAGCCGAGTATTGGAGTCTCATTTGTTCTCGTAGTACTTGGTTTATATATAATGTCTTGAATGAGGATTTGCGCGTAGTCACTGATGCCTCCATCTCTCTCCAACGGACCATTTACGAGTTTTTTTTTTAAATCCAGCCATCTGAGCTTTGACAACTACGTGTAGCAGCAACACTTGTTTTGGCTAAAGGTGGTACTCTAGACCTGTGCTCCGCTACTTTTTCGAACCTGCGGCACACTTTAACCCGTTAAGTGCGCATGACGTATATATCTGTCACAGCCAGACGCTCTCTTAGTGCGTATGACAGATATATACGTCTTGATTGTCGCCGCTTTTCACAGCGCGGATTATTTCGCTTCTCGCATTAGCTATTGTTTCGGTGAAAAACGGAGGAACATTGTTTGCAACAAAAACCGAGCTCCTGCCACAAATGTCATTGTTTTTATCTATATAAATCAAAAAAGCTTTTGAAGTTTGAATGAAATACTTTGTGTCTCGAGGTTGTGCTTATAGCTTAGCCTTAGCGTGCGATCTGACAGAATTTTAGCTAAAATGTTCGATTGTGGAAAGCGCTCTCAAAATTTTAGTAGTATAACCAAATTTGGCGTTTATTATAGAGATCGGTTTTGATATTTTCTTGCGTTTTTCTTCCATTCAGGTCAGATGTGTTTTTTCGTTTACTCAACAATAAAAGTATTTAGACCACTTCTAAAATAAAACTCAGTTAATTGTCGGTTGTATAATTCCAAAGCAAATTTATCCTGCATTTACTTTCAGTTTTCCTTATATATTTGTAAAAGTATTTAGCCTTATACAGGTGGAACGACCAAACGAATTTATTCCAGTCTCAGAAGACAAATTTTTATAACTTAGGGCTCGTTTCCATGACGAGCGTTGACAATTGTATTCTTTATTTTATTAACTTTTTTTACTTCTTTCCACGCTTAAGCGCTAAGCCAAGCAAAAAAAATCAAGAAAACAGAAAATGCTCCAGCTAACGCTCGTAGTGGAACGAGCTCTAATTCTTGATGTCGATAATGATTCGTCCTTATTCGAAAGCTCGGAAAATAAAAGCGCCCACAAAGGCTATTTACCCTATTCTTCTCAAGTTTTTTCAAGCAATTGACTCCTCAACATGGGCTTCAGATGCCCACCAAAGTTTGACGATTCATAACTTGAAAACTACTTAAGGTGTTGTTTCGAAATTTAAACAGAGTAAAAATCTTTTATTTAATTTTTTTTAGGGCTAAAAAGTTTTTGAAACTTTAGCAGAAAAAGTATGTAAAATTGGACTTTAGCAAGGTTGGTTGTTTAAAAAGGATCTCAGATGGCTGGATGTTTAAAAAAATTGATAAGTGATCCATTAAAGAGGGACGGAGGCATCCACTGACTACACGTGAAGGGTCATTCAAAACACTATTTATAAAGCAAGTAAGAGCGCTGCAACTACAAACCGGATCCCAGTACTCAAGACAGCAGTTGAATAGACCACAAATAAGACAACTGTATGTGGTGTTTAACACCAGTACCCGCCCTGAGCCCGCGTTGTCGCCTCAGCAGCGGGATACGCGAAGAAAGTTTTTACGCAATAAAAAAATGGTGATAATGGATCTGTCTAGTTTTACCCCAGGATAAATCTGAACTCGACAGAATGGTAAAAGTTGGTTGTTGTAAATTTTTAGGTCACATTTTTTCATAATCTGGTTATGGTCGAAAGTAGATTATACCTATAGATGTTAAAAAAGAATAATCTTGATTGATTTTGGAGAAACACTGTTTCTCTGATACCCGAGACTGTTTTGCTTACTGTCGCCGTCAGTAAGGGTAAAACGCCTTTGTTTGGGAACAATTTCCGAGCAAGTTTCATAATCATTCGAACCATGTACTTTCCTGCCGAAACCTCAGCAGCTTGCAGTTGAAGCCAATTTTGGAATAGCAGAGCGGCAAATATGGCACCAGCCTTCTTCTTAGCTTCAAAAAAATCTTCGATGTTTAAATAGAACGAATTAATTCACAGTTGACTTTTCTGCGTCAAACTCAGTCTGTTTTCCAGAAAGTAATAGATCAATTAGTTCAATGCAGACATAGGTAAGTGTCTCGAATTATTGCAGGGAACACAAAACAAATATATTTGTCAATAACTCTTTCTTCGTCTTTCTTCGTCTCTTCGATGGCAAGCACAAGCGATCTTCCGTAGATTTTGGAAATTTGTAGTTGACGCAAGCAGGAAGAAAGAAAGTTATTGTATTCAAGACTTCAAAACAACTCTTACATGGATTATAAGCTATAAGCAGATAAAACCAGGGATCCTGAGTTTTACCGGGTTTTGCGTGGAATTTATTGTTTTTATCGACTCACGTGCAGAACGACCTGGTTCGATTCTCCGTAACGTCGACTGAGTGATACTCGTTGTGCCCTTTGGAAAGGCACTTCACGAACATTCCAAGAAATGTGGTCAAGCTGCTTACCTTCAATGGTGACCGCGGTTAATTCACAGAAAGCAGCAAATCGGTGTGGGTGGAACACAACGCCATACGAATGTTTTTTTTTAGATTAAAATATCATAAAGTTTAACAAATCCTGTTAAATCTTTTCCAAAAAATTACTTTAGTTCAAAATACAAAAATTCGATGCACTAAAAATTATTTGTTGGAATTAAAATAAATGTCGTTTGTAATTTAAAAAAACGGATTTATTACTTATACTCTGGAAACTTTCCTTGAATAAATACGCAGAATTTTGATGCCCTAAAAACAATTGTTGCTTGTAAAAGTAAAAAAAAAACATTTCATTGCATAAAACTCTTGATTTCGTTATTGCTAAGTACGTGAGAATGTGGAATTTCGTTGTTGCAAATTGTTGTTTTTAAAAATAGAAAAAACCGTGCTATTACTAAAACTCTGGAAACTCACCTTACGTAAGCATTCAGAATTTCGATGCTGTAAAAACAATTTAAAAGTAAAAAAAAAAAAACGTGTTATCAAATAGAACTCTGTTGCCAATTACGTGAGAATGCGAAATTTCGTTGTTGCAAAAATAATTGTTGCTTTTAAAAATCAAAAAAACCGTGTTATTACTAAAATTCGGGAAAGTTACCGGTTATCTTTGTATATCATAAAATAATGTTATTCTCATTTTGTCAGTTTAATTGGTAGGAAATAAAAAGTTATATTCGAACTTCAAGAGTAGACCTTTTCTTGGTCTCCATTTGATTTTGGAAATAAATTTATTAAACAGTGTGCAATAAGTAAGAAAATTTTTCAGAGGAAAGAAATCGCTTGATTAAATATAAGACTTTAGTGGGTGTTTCTAAACGTTTTTCCACTTGCGGCACATTTTGGGACTTTTTCAAAATTCGCGGCACATTTGGACCAAAGTTCTTGATTTTCGTTATTAAATTAGTGTACTCTAAAAAAAGTCTTTACTTTGAATCTGTCTCGAATTTCTTCTATTTCGTCCTCAAAAGTATTCTTCTCGAAAAAAAAGGTCGCAGAGCAATGGACTAATGTTTTTCAAAAACTTTCGTTGCACACTTGAAAATCTCTACGGCACACAATTGAAAAATATTGCTATAGTACGTCATAAATCTATAAAAGTTGGAACCCCTGCTTTACTGTAATTCAATCGTATAAACATATTGTTTTCATCCTATGTCTTCTTTTTGCAAACATGTAAACTTTTGACACAATATTTCCAAAAAAATAAACTTATACATAAAGAATTCACCGAATTTTTTGGAGTGAAAAAAATTTTAACATAAAAACGGTCTAATATTTTAAATGCAAAGTGAAAAGCAGTTATAAAAAGCCAGGTGCTGTTTAATTGTCTGAGGGCGTAAACATCAGGCCTAACATGTGCAGTAGTTTATTTAATTTTTTCCCACACAAATGAATAGTTACAAGAATGTTCAATAAAAGATGCTCATTATAAGAATTGAATTTTTCCCGCTTGATTGATATTCAAGCTACCTTTGTTGTAGTCAAACAACAATTGTTTTGTCTAACAGAAAGTAAATGTGTAAGCTGTTTCCAAGCAATCGCCAAAGAAAATTTGATCTTACATAAAATAAGTTCTTCATCGCTTCAGGCATGTCGACGTTAATAAAAACGTGAAATTGAAATTTCAGGCTTTGCTGCGATAGGAAGCAATAATATAAACATTTGTTGAAAAACGTCTATTTTACCCGTCAATTCCTGCTCGGACCTTTCTAAAAATAGTACCGTCTTATTCAGCAATTCAAATTAGGAAAAGTCAAGAAATTTCAGAATATTATCAAAAAAATGAATTATAAACGTTTTTGCAAAGGTTGGGTTTCAAAAGTTGATTCGACGTCCGGGACTTTCACGCGAAGCTTGAAACAACAATAATCGATCGAGACGAGAAAAAAAGCGAGACGCGAAATTAAATATGCACTGTAACTCAGATAGCAAAAATTTAATTCAGCACTTAATGGGTTAAAAAGTTCTAAAATTTAGCAGAACACCTGGACCAGGTAAAGAGCAAAATTTTGAACGCTTTCCATTACCTAAAATTTCATTTGGCTGTCATAAAAACCAAAAATTTCCATTTAAACTCTGAAAATAAAGTGATGACATTTTTTTCATCTGAAGTTAACAATTTGCGCATGACGTGCACAATCGAGTCTGGGTGAAAATTGATCAAAAAAAATATCAATTTTTTTGTAGAGAGTTTTTATGTTCACGAAATAAAACTTTATATGAAGAAAAGCGTTCGAAATTTAGTAAAAACCAAAAAAAGATTTTGACCTTACACAACGAAATTTTTTAAGTTTTTAGGTTGCTACTTCAGAGAGATACTTCAAAGAAACTACTTCTGAGAGAACATAACTTTTTTTCTATTTCAAAGAGCATGTTTCTCGGTTTTCCGCAGCACACGAGTTGCAGAGCACTGCTCTAGATCCTGACTGTGGTTTATTTATCGTTTATCAAATGCCTGCCGATAAACACGAAGGTCTAAACGCTTGTTTGCACCTGCTGCGTAAAAACTTGAACAATTTTGCTGAATTAAGCTTCCGTTCTGCCCATCGCATAAATCATAGATTGAACACAGAGTATTATGAGAGTAGCCTACATCCGGCTTCGTGTTTTCATTACCAACGCCTTGCCTTACCCGTTGAAACAGCGTGCCCAGAACAGTTTGAGTTACGCATAAACGCCTTCAGACGGGTTAAAGACAACTGGACGCAGCCAACTGGTCGCAGCTTAATTCAACCCTATTCTCCTCAACCATTTTCGAGTTATTGACTCCTCAACGGCCGGGCTTCAGAAGCCCACCAAAGTTGACAATTTTTAAATCAAAAACTACTTAAGCTATCTTTATGAAATTTAAGCAGAGTAAAGATCATTTATTTAACTTTTGTTAAAGCAAAAAAGTTTTTAAAAATTTATTTGATAAAGTATGCAAAATTGCTATTTAGAAAGGTCACTTCAATTTTTACGTTTAGATACTCATTTAACTAGAGTGAAATGCGATTTTAACGGATTCGCTGCTGTAACAGTGGTAAATTTAATTAAAAATTGGACGTAAAGAGTGACGTTAACGCGCATGACAATTACAAACGATGAAGAAGTTGAGGGATGCTTGCTTCATTGTTTGAATGGTTGAAGTATGAATTTATTTTAGACCAGTTTCAATTACTTGTTTACATTTTTGTCCACATGGTTTTGTAGTAATCAAAAGTTATTGCTGCTTTTTTTTAAAATAAGATAAAAAAAATAAAAATGGTTCTTTTTTTTTTAAATAAGAATTTAAAATAGGCTATATTTTGTTATCTAGTAGCGTTAAAATATCGATAAAAAAATATTATAAAACCAACAAAGCTTTATCTTTTATATATCATCATTTGAAGGCACATCGTTTTGTTTTTTCGTAATGTATTTCACCGCCACCGCAACACGATCAATGGAAATTTTCTTCACTATCAATAGATTCATATTCTTTAATTTCAATTTCATCATTTAGATTTCGCAAAAACTCATCTACAGTTTTTTCAGCAGTATATTGCTGTTTTGACATTTTATATTTAAAATTTGCTATCAAAATATACCAATCTATTCAATAATAAGCCTGAAAAGCAGCTGTAATATAAAATATGAACGTCTATGATGTCAATTATTTTTTCACGTTTTCCGATAGAAATGTAGGTAGTTGAAGCACTTAATTACAAATAATAAAAAAAGTTTTTATTTTTTCAAAAAGCTAATATAAATATGCTCTAATCCTATTAAAAATTACCAATATATTATTTTGAGTTAACAACAGCATTTTTTTATCCAAAAATATGCTGCAAACTTGGGTGTGCAACTTGTGCACCGGTTTATGCAATGGCGTCGAATTTGCAATTAGAGAAAGAAATTAAATCCTTTTTCTATACAGAAATGAAAACGCGCAACTATAGTCCGTAGGGGAATGGGCCAACTAGCTGCAACTGACTGGGCGCAACCCAACTAGGCGCAGCCGACTGGTTAGTTAGGCTAAGACCAGCCGGCTGCGACCAGTTGTCCCAAGCCCGTCCGCAGGCGTTTAAGTATAAATCAAACTGTTCTGGGCACGCTATTTCGAACGAGCTTGGTAAGGCAAGATGCTGGTAATGAAAGCACGGGGCCGGGATGTACTCTCACGGTACTCTGTGTTTGATCTAAGATTCATGTACTAGGCAGAACGGATGCCTAATTCGGCAAGATTAAACTAGTTTTTGCGCAGCATGCACAAGAATCGTTTAAACCAATGGTTCTCAACCTTTTTCTGCTTGCGGCAAATTTTATGACTTTTTTGAAATTCGCGGCACACGTGGACGAGATTTCTTGATTTTCGTTTCTAGTGCTCTTTAAAAAAAGATTTTCACTTTTAATCTGTCTCGAATTTTTTTGATTTTCGTCGCCGAAAAGTAGTGTTCCCAAAAAAAAGATCTTCACTTTGAATCTGCTCGAATTTCTTGACTTTCGTCCTTAAAAAGGAGTGTTTTCAAAAACTAGAAACTAATGTTTTTAAAAAATTTTATGGCACACTTAGAAATCTCTCGGTTGAGAATCACACAGGTTCAGAAACACTGGTTTAGACTTTCATACTTATTGGCAGGCATTTGATAACCGATGAATAAACATTGTCAGGATCAAGAGCAGTGCTCTGCAACTAGTGTGCTGTGAAAAACGACAAACATACTCTTTGAAATAGAGAAAAAGTTATATTTCTTTGAAGTATCAACCTGTTTAAATAAAAAAGTCATAACTTTATTTTTAGAGTTTAGATTGAAATTTTTGGGCTTATTATGACAGCCAAATGAGACTTCAGGTAACGGAAAGCGTTCAAGATTTAGCTCTTCATCTGGTCCAGGTGTTCCGCAAATTTTTGAAATCTTTCAAAGTGTGCCGCAGGCTCGAAAAAGTAGCGAACCACAGGTCTAGAGTACCACCTTTAGTCAAAAAGAGTGTCACTCCTAGTTGTCAAGCTCAGATGGGTTGATGTTTGAAAAAACTTGTAAGTGGTCTTTTGGAGAGAAACGGAGGCATCCAGTGACTACGCGCAAAGCGTCATTCAAGACACTATATGTAAACCAAGTATGTGCGCTGCGAGAACAAACGAGATTTCAGAACTCGGCTGTTGGATATATTAAAAATCAGAGAGCTGAATTGGATGTTTTGGCACCAGCACCCGCCCTAAGCCCGCAAGTTAACCCAACAGCGGGACACGCGAAGAAAATTTTTTGCGCAATGCCAAACGGTGGTAACGAGATTTGAGTGATTTGTTTAGCTTTATCTCAAGATAAGTCGGAACTACACACAATAATGAATGTTGATTACTATTATATTATATTATAAACTTTTATTATAATTGTATTATAAACTTTTAGCTCACATTTTTTCTTAATCTGGAAATTGTGGAAAGCAGATTATACGTCTAAATCAGGGGTTCTTAACTTTTTTAACACTATGGCTCAAAAAACTTGAAACGCAAGTGTTATGGCTCAAAATGTCTAGTCTTCACTTTTATTCCAAACCCCATTTTATCAACTTGTTCTTGTCAACAAAAACCAGCCTCCGTACGTATAATTTCAACACTTTTTCACACCATTGTGTGTGGCCAACCAGTTGAGAACTTCTACTCTAGGCTTTTACTTTGCATTTAAATTCAATAATGGTTGATCAAAACCTTCAATGTACCCATATAGAAACATCATTTATAAACTGTTAAAATAAATGCACTATACAACTAAATCTTTAAGTCAAAACATTAATCTATTATAAGTAATATCTAAACTTTAAAGAAGTTTAATTTTTCAGCAAAGACTCTCATTGAAAGTGTATAGTTTAAATTAAATTTAACCAACTTTGTAAATTCATTAAATCATTTTTTTTCTATTTTCGAACAAAAAAATAAATAAAACTACAATGGCTTAAAAATTCTTTTTTCCTCATTTATTAATGATTATACGAAAAGATGAAAGAAAACACAAAAATACAATCTTTTTGAAAGATATACAAAAAACTTATATCATGCTCCCACATGGTCATATTGGTAAAAAACAACTTAATGAAATAAACATAAAGTAAACTTGGAGCTTAGACAAACCGCAACTCAGGTTTTCAAAGATCTTTAAAGGATACAAAAGCCATGAAAATTTAAAGACTTTTTCGACAACACTTCTCTTTTTATTCATGCTATTTCAAAAAAGCGTCGACAAGAGAAGTTTTGCCGCAATCACGAAATTGTATTTGAATAATGACTGCAAAAAACAACACAAATTCCGGACCTACAATGACCTTTCGCAATAGACAACTGGAAGCTCAGCTTCTCTGGACACATCCTGGAATATGGACGCGCTTTACAAACCCTGGACCCAAAAAGCAAAACCTTTTTAGTATTGTTTAGGCAATGACAATAATTTTCAGTGTAGGCTGAAAATTAGATAATACTTTAAGCCTTACTATAGCTTACAAAAGTCGCCTTTTAAAATATTTCTTTTCCCTTCTGGTGTATGCACTATTGCAGACACCGATGTCAACGTTCTTTTTTCATGTAGTGGCATTGACACTATTTTTTTGGTTTTTTCAAAAAGTTATTTTTACAACATCGAAATTCTTGATACTGAACTAAAGATAAAAGTTCTTTTTACGCTTTTACATTTTTGATATTTTCAACTATTTCAGTTACTTATTCTGTGTGTCTCTCTCTGTTGACATGGTCGAAAAAAGGATCGAGCTAACAAAAGAGATCGACAACAAGCTCAAGAATTAAATGAAAACCACGCAACTAAAAATGATTACTTAACCCATACCCTCGTGAATCAAAGTTTTTTGCTTATTTCTCTATTGTAGCTTTGGAATGATGTAACTTGAAGGGAAAAAACGCTCTTTTTGTGACAAACCTTTTTTTTCGTGAGATATAAATGATTTCACTTCCGTCAGTTTAAACTGACGCTAGGAGCAGGAGGGTACATGTAAAACAAAACGCAAGATCGCTTTTCTTTAGTTTTTTTTATTTTTGAACCAAACCAATTTTTGATAACAAGCAAGCCTACAAACAAATAACATCGTTAACCCGTTAACTGCGGAATTAAATTTTCGCAAACCGTTTTGAGTTACTTTACAGCTTTAAAAACAAAGCAACACGGGAAACTTTCAAATTGTGTCTGTTAAGCTGTTAAAGTGCTTTCTACATAGAATACAATAAAAAAACTTGCGCAATGAAAAAATGCGTCTGCAAAGCGAGAATTCTCGTTTTCCGCAGGGAACGGGTTAATAAACAAAAAACTTTAGTTCACAATCTTTCGTTCACATGTCGAACTACGTAACATTGCCTATTGGTTATGGTAATCTTTAAAACAATCAGGATGTAGACAAACATTGCAGGCTTTGCAGGAGTATCGGGAGGTTCTAAGCATTCTGGTTTGGCACATCGTCGTGCGTCCCCTCCACAATCCAATAATTTGTAGCACTGAAACATACATGTTCACACTGCTGTGACTTTGATCGAAGAAATAGAACCTGTGATATATCTTTACTGTATTACAAGTGTCTTTACTGACGGACGGAATTGAACACAGCATTGCAACGGCTTTGCCTGTACCCACAGCTTAGGTAGCCAAACTTAATTGGTTTCCATGAATACAATATAATTATTTGGCTCTGTGCTTCCAAATGTATGGTACCATGGATTTGTCAACGCTTAGATGTTGCTCGGGTTTGTAGTAAGCCACACACTGCTTATTTACCGCATCAAACAAAGATCTGACTTTGGCAAATCTGTCAGTTTTGTACAAGCTTTTATTATCAGCAAGATGAAAAAAGTGTTAGCTTTCTTCAAACTCATTCTTGATCATCAGCGTCGTGACCATTCGGTCCTGGTCATCCTCCCTCCTCTGCCAATACAATATTCGAAAACCACAACCATTCTGTGACATCACAATGAAACGATATAATTCTATCAGGTTTTCGCATTCTATAAAAGAAATCGTGTTAAACGTCTAAGTGTACCCTCCTGCTCCTAGCGTCAGTTTAAACTGACGGAAGTAAATAAATCTCAAAACTTTTGCAAGCCTGTTTTTGATTCTGTTTTCGCTTATTACCACTTCAATAATACATGTTTTAGCTATCTTTAGTAATTTTTCAATTTATTTTCAATTCACAACCGCTTGATGGCAATTACTTTTTTTTGCTATATAAAAAATGCTTTTTTTTAAATTAGGCTGCTGTAAATATCGCGATAGCATTTTATTTATAATTTAAAACGGTGAGACAATTATCTTGATTTCTCATTGTCCATTTAATCTAAAAACTGGAGTCCTACAAGTATCAATGTGCTTAAAATCCTTCTTTTCGCGCCGTCAGTTTAAATTGACACTAGGAGGATATGGGTTAATTGATTAAGTTATGTACATGAGTTCGAATCTCGAATACGTAACAGTTCTGAAACCAAGTCATAGCCCGGTTTGTTGCACTTTGAGGAAACATAAGTTATTTTTACAACATTAAAATTACGTCAAGCAAACGCACGATTGGTTTTAGTTTCAGAAAACTTTAAGTTATTTTTGCAACAAAGAGTTTTTCAAACTGAAACAAGAGAATTTTTCAACTCCCGAGTAGTGACATGATTTGCAACAAATCTGGCTTGCCTTGCTTAGATTCTAGCACGGAGAAGATTATTCAACTGTTGCCGTGCTTAGATACTTTAAAAAACAACAGTTGAAATCATACATTCCGTCCAAGAATCTAAGCACGACAAGCCAGATTTGTTGTGATTACTAAGTTACTAAAAATTACTGTTGCGATTATTAAAAAGTAACCTACAACCTTTGTTTTTATCTAATAAAAAAGTCGGAAAATCCGATTAGATTCTTTAAAAAATTATTTAAAAAAAAATAGAGCCTTTAAAAACAACGAGCAGGGAGATGCAAAGCTCTCTGTCAAAAAAATTTCATGCTTATGGATCCTTTTCTCTGGAACAATTTTTTCTGAGTTCATATTTAAATCTAATTACGTGGAATTTTGTACTATCGTCAAATCTTTTCTGCGTTTCTCGCAGTCTCTATCTCAGGCTTCTGTGCCGGTCTCTGTCAGTGACTTTCTCCATGTGTCTCATGAGGTGCAGCAAAATATACATACATTTCCGGCGGGCGACATCGGCGGACAAACAAAGCAAAATAAAAATAAATAAAATGAATTAAAGCTGAGCCTCGATGTCCTGAAAATCAGAATAAGACACAAAGCAATTTAGCAAATACAAAAAACGATTGTTATCACAATCAAATTGCATCCAATTAGCCTTAGTTTCTTAATCTTTTTCATACCGCGGCCCAAAAAACTCGAAACGTAATTGTAGTGGCCCAATGTGTTTAATCTTCATTTTTAATCCGCAACTAATTTCACGAAATTGTTTCCAAATTATAGGTAAAGACCAAAAAAAAAGTTTTCACTTTAAATATGTCTCGGATTTCTTGATTTCTGTCCCTAATAAGTAGTGATCTCTAATAAAAAATCTTCACTTTCATTCCACACCCAATTTCACCTGCTCGTTTTTTGTCAACAAAAGGCAGCCTCCAAACATATGATTTCAATACTTTTCACACCATCTCTATGTGGCCCACTAAAAAAACTGGCTGTGGCCCACCGGTTGAGAACCTCTGGTCTAGATGTTAAAAAAATCACTCGTCATTGATTTCGGAGGAACACTATTCCTCTAACATCCAAAACTATTTTGTTACTGTCGCCGTTGAGTGACACTTTTGTTGCGAACTAGCTTCATAATCATTTAAACCGTGTTCTTATCCAACAAAAACTTTAGCAGCTTGCAGTTATTTGCAAAATCCACATCCAAAAGCTATAAACTTTTAACAAAACTTTTTGAAATAAGTAAACTTATACATACGTAAAAATTGCGCCGGATTTTTTATTGTAAAAAAATTTTAATATATTATAGAAACGGCTGTTACTTCAAATGCAAAGTGAAATGCAAGTATAAAAAGTCAGGTCTTGTTTAATTGTTTGAAGACGTCAGCATAAGGGCTAACATGGGCAGTAGTTAATTTAATTTTTTTCCACGCGAATGAACAGTTAGAAGAAAGTTTTATAAAAAATGCTTAGTGCAAAGATTGAAGTTTGTCCGCTCGATTGGTATTCAAGCAATCTTTGTTTTAATGCAACAATTGTTTTATACAACAGAATGTATATGAGTAAAGTGTTTCCAAGCAATCGCCAAAAGTTCAAAAAAAAATACGATTTACATGAAATACAGTAAGTTCTGCATCGCCTCAGGCATATCAATGTCTGGAAAACGACGTAATTCTCTGGGTCACGCAAAACCAATAAATGGGTAAAATTCATGTCACTTAATAAAAGCGTGAAATTTAAATCCCACGCTCTGCTTGCGAAAACAAGCAAAAATTTACAAATTTGCTGAAAAACGTCTATTTTATCCGTTAATCCTTGTTTAGAAGCACCTAAAAATAGTATTATCTTATTCAGCAATTCAAATTAGGAAAAGTCAAGAAATTTTAGAATTTTATTTAAAAAAATAAAGTAATTACAAACGTTTTTTACATTCTGAAGCCCGCCAGTCGGTTGGGGCCAGTTGGCTTATTCCACCTGCGGACTGTAGTAGCGCATTTTAAATTGCGCACAGACAAATGGGGTCTCGTTCCTTTCTCTCGTTGCTAATGCAGCGTCAATAGCAATTTGCAGTAAAAAAATTAAGCAAGGGAGGCACTCCTATTTATATGTTTCACTTGAAGTGGATACTTTTACATGCTACAATAACGTTGCCTTGTTTTACGTAATGTCAAAAAAGGGTCTTTACTACTTAACATCTTTTTCTCGAAGTTATCGTGGAGAGGCCTTGTGGTGATCATATTTTCTAAAGGTAAGCAATCTAACCTTCCACAGTGTAAAACAAAAAAACGCACTTTTTAATTAAATATGTTGGAGCCAAAATGTGTTATTTTATCCCGTATTTCATGCGACGCTTTTCATATTGCAAAATAAAAAAATATATCTACTTTTGTTACTCAGATTTGCTTATTTTCTAGTTTTGTTTTTAGGTTTTCACTTATTAATTACTTTTTTTCCGTTATCGCAGGTTGTTTTTCAAACGGTTATTTTATTTAAATTTTTTGTTATTTTGAATGACACAATAAAAGTAACTGCTTGACTAAGACATCTTATAGTCATTTCCCAGTCACGTTGTCCTAATTTATTTTCAAGTATACGTTATGCAAATATTTGTAAATGTTTAGTGACAAATAAACAAATGTGAATCTTGAATCTTCACAAATGTTAAAATATTTCTGTTCAAAAAATTTTTTATTGAGCACTCTGGTTTTTACAAACTGTAATTTAGAGTTGCTGATAAAGACTTTCAAATAGGGAAAGTGCCGTAAAATGTTTTTTCTAATAGAACAATAAATCGTAAAAAGAAACAATCATTTACGGTCTTGATACGTTTCCATCAAAACAACACTTCCAATCTCTCACCAGCCCTAATCCAACCACATGTTAAAAGAAGGCCTTTGACTGGCGTACAACGAAAAATTAAATTGATCTTGGGCGAAAGTCATTTCCGTGCGAGTGACTCTAGTGTTGTAACATTTACATCTCAAAATTATGTTTCAAAGTCTAATTTTAGAAAACGTTGTTATTTCTGTTATGATAATGAAATTGTACCTGGCCAGAAAACGCAAAAAAACATGAACAAATCACGAAATCAGTGTCAAACATGTGGCTCTTCCACGTGTTTGGGGCACTGCTCACAAATTTGCGCTTCATGCTTTGATCGATGTCGAGATATGTTCCACGACTAACAGTAACAATTATATAGAGTAACATTGTTTTTCTCAAGTGTTTTTCTAAAGTAATGCAATTGCGTAGTTTCATTTCAATAAGTGAAAAACTCTTTTTGTGGCGGTGAAATATGATGTGCATGTAAACGATGATATATAAAAATAAAGTTTTGTTGGTTTTATAATATCTGTAAGTCGATATCATAACACAGCTAAAAATCAAAACATTGCCAATTGTAAATTTTTTTATGTGAAAAAAAATTCATTTTCGTTTTTTTTATTCTTTTTAAAAAAAAAACAGCAAACTATTAGTAACGACAAAAACATGTAAGCAAGTAAATAAAACTGGTCTGAAATATTTTTCATAATTCGACAATTCAAACAATGAAGCAAGCTTCCCATAGCTTCTTTATTGTTTGTAATTGTCGTGCGCCTTGACGTGACTCTTTACGTCCAATTTTTAATTAAGTTTTACGACTGTTACAACATCGAATCCGTTACAATCGCATTTGACTCTAGTTAAATGAGTGTCTAAACGTAAAATTGAAGTGACCTTGCTAAATTGCAATTTTGCATACTTTATCAATTGAATTTTCAATAACTTTTTGCTCTAACAAAAGTTAAAGAAATTATCTTTACTCTGCTTAAATTTCATAAAAATAGCTTAAGTAGTTTTGGAGTTATAAATCGTTAATTTGGTGGGCTTCTGAAGCCCGGCCGTTGAGGAGTCAATAGCTCGAAAATGGTTGAGGAGAATAGGATTAAGACTGTAGCTCAAAAAAGCCAAAAAATAATTTAGGTATTGGCATTGCTATATGTATGTATAGCGCACCTAAACGGGATATTAAAAATTTTTATGAACAAATTTTGTTGCTAAAAAAATAGAGCAAAATTGCAATGGTTATTATGTATTCATGTTTGTTTTTTTCAATAGAAATGAATCAATGATTCATTTTTTCCACCACCGCAATTTTTTTATTATAAAGAGGAAAACAAGCTAAGCTTGTGATAGATATCAGACACTTCACTAATATTAAAAGTATAACTAAATTTTTTTCTCTATTTTTTAAAATAATTTTAGTTTTTTGGGTTTTTTTGATTGACTGACTAGTATAAGCTAAAGACAAAACACTGAAATAATCTTCATGTGACAATTTAATCTAATCTTTTGTCAGTCATGTTAAAGCTGTTTCAAACTAAAATAAAATCTTCAATTTGTATAGGCAGCACAAGAAGTCACAAGACCACATTCAAATTATCCCTTTGATAAGTTTTACACGTCAAACTATGAAAATATGAAACGAAATAATAAAAAGTTTAATTTAAGATTAAATCTATAAAACGAACGAAAACAGTTTGTAATTAAACTCAAAAACGGTTTGTAATTAATGAAACGTTTAATTTATTTGGTCCCGTTCAAAATCTCGAAAGTCAAAATCCCGAATGACGTAATCCTGAATGACGAAATCCCGAATGTCAAAATCCCGAATATCAAAATCTCGAATGTTCAAAATCCCGAAAATCAGAATACAAAATAACTTTATGGTACACATATGTACCAATGTTCTCAAAGGGTTAAATAAGTTGACTCGAGTTTAAAACTTGTTTATTGCACAAATGAAAAGCAAACATAAATAACGCCTTAGCAGATCTGCATATAAACATTGAATTAAAGTTTTCCCCATTTTCCTATTTTAAATAAATTCATCTGGTTGGTTTAATGAGGATTGTGTGAAAACAATATTTTGGGACTTTACACATATATATACGAGATCTGAAGAAGTATTTTTTTCCCAAAAAATTTTGTTTTGTTTGAAAAATTTTGACAAAGAAAGTACATTATTTTACGCAATTGGGAACAATGGTTTACCAATCAAACACCATTATGGGTTCAATGCAGTGTGTTAACACTTTGATTTAAAAGTGAAATGACAGCTTGTGTTTCAAGTTCAACGCTAAGCCTACCTGAATGATTTTTAAAAAAGACACTTTACGAAAAATTTCTTAACACTATTCTCCTCAACGGCCGGGCTTCTGAAGCCTGGCCTTTGCAAAAATATTTGTAATTACTTCATCTTTTTAGATAATGTTCTGGAATTTCAATTTCATGTTTTTATTAAATGACACGAATTTTACCAAGAATTGGTTTGCGTAACAAAGCGAATTACGTCATTTCCCGACGTCGATATTCCTTAGGGCAATGTTTTTTTGATTTTACGTTGCATTTGAAGTAACAGGCAGTTTTTATGTCAAAATCTTCCTTACAATGAAAAATCCGACGTATTTTTTATGTATAAGTTTACTTGTTTAAAAAAGTTTTGTAAAAAACTTTATAGCTTTTAGATGAGGATTTTGCACACAGAAAACATAGAATAAAAACAAGACGTTTGACATGAATGAATTTCAATAAAATAGGGTTTCCAACTTATATAAATTTATGACAATTCTAAAGTCTGAGATTTAAACAAATGAACTTCTTACCTCCAAAAAAATGGAGCTATTCTGTTTTGAGGGGCATGAAAATTTTTAAGATATTTATGAAATTAAAAACCTGACATATTAAAAAACATAATAATATATAATAATTTAGAATTCATTTATTAATTAAACTATTTTAATGGCCAAATCAATACTGTTTAAATCCTTGTTATTTCTTCTAAATTCAAATTCAGCCACATAATGTTCCAAATAATACCTGTTGGTTAAGTTTTTACTTCTCAAGAACCTTTTAATATGGGACCATAAACCCTCAATTGTTTGTGTATGTATTTGTGGATTTTGAGGATTCACAAAGTTCTCACTATGATTGACAGTTTCGTGGGAGTAATTGACATCAGAGGAAAAGAAACTAACATAGGCGGCCCACTGGTCACTATAAACGGTTGTTTGTTCAGCTATAAATTCAGAAATAAGACCACCCAATGTTGCAGCATCTCTTTTTTCAACAGTGTTGAGTAAACAAATACCAATAGATTTGTCAACAGCACCAAACAACCACTGTTGTTGAACCAACCTGCCACGATTATACTTCCTTTTGGCAATCAAAGTTTCATCAATTTCTATGATACTTCCATTGCCATCACGAACTACAGGTTGAGAGTCATTGACATGCTTCAAAATTGCGCATCTAGCAATCGTAACAACCTTTTGTACGGCTGCCTTTGAAAGTAGGCACGTGCTGCTAATCTTGGATACCGGACATTCATCAGGTAGAACAGCGTGGTCCAACTACGGGCCCGCGGAACAACTTTGCACAAGTCTTGTCGATTACAAGCAGCGGAAACCTTTTTTTTTTTTGAAGAACGCTATGATTTTGGGACGAAAATAGGAACTTCGAAGATCGATGCCAATTGAAGACCTTTTTTTTTTTAGAGAACACCCTGATTTTGGGACCAAAATAGGAATTTCAGAGATCGATTTCAGTTGAAGACCTTTTTTTTTTTTAGAGAACACCCTGATTTTGAGACGAAAATAAGCGTTTTTAGCCGGTTGAGGCGCGCAAACTCAAATAATTTTGAAAAGTGGCCCACAAGAGTGGAGAAGTTGGACCACCCTGACCTAGATTTTATCTTTGCGGCCCGCGAAGCTTTTTCAAACCTTAATGAGGCCCTTCATGCTCTTAGCCTTGGACCACACTGAGCTAGAAGGCAGATTATACGTAAGATATCGCCTGCTTTTAACTTGGCTTCCTTAAAGGCGGTGAACTTACGAGGTTCAAAACGTTTCTTGCATACATAGGCGTACCAGCCCGAAAAATTTTGGGGGGCAATAAAGTTTTGCCCAAATCTTGTGACGTTTACCCAAATCATGATTTTCTAGTACTTTATGGATAGGACAAAAAAATCGTCTGAGATTCTTGGACGGAGAAGAAATTTCGTTCTGAAATCATGGTGATCTCTAAAAAAAAAAAGATCTTCACCTAAATTTGGTAACTAATTTTTGCAGTTGATCAATGTCAATGCCCTGAAACTCCTGACTTTGCCCAAATTTTTCATATCGCTGCCCGAAAAATTATGCTCTTGCCCAAATATTCTCTTGTCACTGCTCGAAAAATTCAAATTTTGCCCAAATCTTGGAAACTTGTGGGGCAATTGCCCCCCTGCCCCCCGGCAGGTACGGCTATGCTTGCATACTTTGCAGTAATATCTTACTTCAAAACCTTTAGAAATATCCAAGGGTAGCGACATGACTGAATCACAATTCGAGCACCTTTTATTCTCTTGTAGAGCTTCAGCGCCACAAGCAAACGTTTCTTTGACTCGGCACTAATGTCAATACCCTCTTTAATCTTCTTCATAAAATAACTTTCAAAACTCATGATCTCAAATTAAAACAACCACGTTTTACTTAAGCAATAAACTACAGTCCTAATTCTAACCTAGACATTTACTATTACGTCACAATTTCATTAAAACATCACAGTTTACTAATAAATAACAAAACAAATCACGAATTGCACAAACTTTATAATTTATTAATCTGTCAGCTTAAAATAATTTTTCATTCCCTTAAAACAGAACGTCGCCAAAAAAATTTCATGCCAAAGTTTAAAAAAATGGTCCTTACTTTTTGCGAACTGTTTGATAAATTTATCTTGAAAGTTAAATAACGCCATATGTTGTAAAATTGTGATATAGTTCGTACATTGCCTTTGTGTCATAAAATTATTACTACTTGCTATTCAATCACATATACTCAATATTTGATCTTCACTGACTTTTATAATAAATTTCACATCTCTTTTCAAATAATTCAGAAGCATTAGAAAAATAATAATAAAATATTTCAAAAAAAATCTTTTCTTATTTTAACAGTTGGTGCTTTTTCTGCGGCAAATGTTGTAAAACAACATTGAAAAAATTCTGGAAAACTTCTGTAGGTTAGAGGCCGCTAAATTAAGATAGAAATCGCTGAACACTAAAACTTGATCAAGAACAAAGAAAGGTCTTTACGTGAATTGAAGTTAAAAATCTTTTTTAATACAAATCTAAGAAGGACTTGCCTTAGAAGCGATCAATCTTTTGGGCCATGGTCATTTTGGCTTGTAAAAAGTATTAGTTGGCCAAGTAATTAAAACACCGCAGCCAACTTTTACAAGTTAAGTCCCTTTTTTTCGGCTTAAAGTAAATTTTTATTAAGAGTTTTTTATAATACGAAAAATTTGAGCTTGTTCAGATTGCTTTTTAAACTAAAAAAGTTCCTGTTTCTGAATTTTTGCCCCTCCTGCCGAAACATTTTCAGGTACTCCTGTATCGAGCTGATGTTGCTTGTTGAGTTACCCGGTTTTTTTCAGATTAAGTAAAATTAGGGGAACCTCTCTGCTTTTCCTAATATTTATCTTAGAACACATTTTCTGCTGCATAAGAAAAAAGTTCCAAAAAATAATGGGCACTAAAGGTATTTCAGAAAGTACAAAATTCCCTACGAAATTTTTGAGAGTACGGAGCAGAAAAAAATTTCGTACCCCCGGAGGATTATAAATCAGCACACACAATGAGAAAAATAGAAATAAATTCCCAAATATTTATCATAAAAGTTTGGTTTTTATTTTTATTTCATGTGATGCATAAATTAATTAATAAAATCAGTTAAAGTTCAAAGGTCCAAATATTTAATATAAAAACTAAAAACTAAAACTATCAAACTCATGACGAAAAATCGATTCCGACTTGTAAAGTTTATCATCAGTTTTTTATTCAAATACAATTTGATCATAATCTTTACAAGTCAAAATCGCTTTTTTGTCGTAAGTTTGCTAGTTTTAGTTTTTAATTTCTATATTAAATAGTTGGCTCATTGCACTTTGACTGATTTTATTAATTAATTAATGTATCGCAATTTGACCAGTTAAATAAAATCATCAATTGGACTCTGCTAAAAAGGGTAATAATAAATTCTGTTAAAAGACTTTTAACATTTTAATTTTAGGTTAATTGTTCTTTTCTTATATTACAGTATTTCTTATATTAAATTTTATATAAACATGGACCAAACAAGTAAAAACACATAATAGAAAAAGCAAACACAAAGAAAATGCCGGGAACAACAAGAGATGCTATAATTATACCATCAGAGAATTCCCGATACGCAATAACCTGAAAAATAGAATAAAAAAAACTTAAAACCACCTTTTTTACCAAAAAATAACTCATTTTTTAAAAATTTACTATAGATAAAGCCCTAACATTTTGATTATAAAAAATCTTCTTAACATTTTAAATATGATATTTTAAAAACCATATCAAACTATTTTTTTAAATAAATAATTGTAACAGCCTTTTTCACACTTACATCAAAAGTATTTTGAGGGTTGTAGAAGCACATGTAAGTATCGTTGATTTTAGAATCTTCTTTTTCTTCTTCTTTCGGCTTCTCTCTATTCGGGGTCGCCACAGCGCGACAGTATTCTCCATTTCACTCGATCGACTTCATCTTCTTCCCTAGCTCCAACCCTTTCCATGTCTTCTCTCACCAAATCCATCCACCTTCTCCTTCACCTTCCTCTTTTCCTTCTTCCTGGCACCGCCATCTCCATCGTCCTTTTCCCCACGTAGTCTTCTTCTCTCCTTTTTACGTGTCCATACCAGCGTAGCCTTGCGTTCCGAATTTTGTCTCCCAGCTTTGCAATTTTCGTGGTCCCTTTCACGTATTCGTTTCTTATCTTGTCCTTTCTTGTCACTCCCAATGCCTATCTCATCATTTTCAACTCTGCAACTTCCATTTTCCCACCTGTCTTTCCGTCACTACCACCGTTTCCATTCCAAAAAGCATGGCTGGTCTAACGACACTCTTGTACATTTTACTCTTAACCTTTGCTGATAACTTCCTGTCGCACAGAACTCCAGACACCTTCCTCCAACTCATCCATCCTGCTTGGATCCTTCTCTTTACTTCTTCTTCACATCTTCCATCGTTACTAACTGTTAAATCCAGGTATTTGAAGTTTTTTGCTCTCTTTACCTTTTCTCCTTGCAGCTTTAGCTCTTCTCTATCATTCACACCCCCAACCCTCAAATATTCGGTCTTGCTTCGGCTCATTTTCAGGCCTCTTCTCTCCAGTGCATTTCTTCAAATCTCCAGATCCTCCTCTAGCTCCCTTTGATTTTGCCTAGACAGCACTATGTCATCTGCAAACAGCATATCTGATGTTGTGTCCTTTCTGATGTCCTCCGTCAGCCTGTCTGTGGTGATGGCAAAAAAAAACGGGCTGAGTGCTGAGCCTGGTGGAGCCGAACACCTACCTTGAATTCTTCAGTCAACCCTGCTGCACTTCTCACACTTGTTGTTGCTCCGTCATATATATCCTTAACACGTTAAGTGCCTTATAACGGATATATACGTCACGAAGCGTTATGCGCAGAGTGCCTTATGACGGACGTATACGTCATAAGGCACTCACTCATCGTTTCAGTGCCAAGGACGATATTTCCGTCATGTTCGCCTGGACATTCGTTTTGCTTCGTTGCGCAGGAATGTGTGCGTGTGTTAGCATGTATGTGTGCATATAGCCGTACCTGCCGGGGGGGCAGGGGGGCAATTGCCCCCCCAAGTTTCGAAGATTTGGGCAAAATTAAGATTTTTTGGGCAGTGAGAAGAAAATATTTGGGCAAAACCATAATTTTTCGGGCAGCGATACGAAAAATTTGGGCAAAGTCAAGAAATTTAGAGAGGTGACGATGAGGAACTGCAAAAAATAATAACCCAAATTTGGGTGAAGACCTTTTTTTTTTTTTTTTAGAGATCACCATGATTTTAGGACAAAATTGGTTTTTCGTCTGAGAATCTCAGACAATTTTTTTGTCATATCCGAAATGTACTATAAAATCATGATTTGGGAAAACGTCACAAAATTTGGGCAAAGCTTCATTGCCCCCCCAAAATTTTTTTGGCTGGTACGGCTATGTGTGTGCACGTTTCTCATTCATAAAAAAGATTCCTACTGGGAATTTTCATACTCTTTCGAGCCGCTGAACTGACCACCATGATTTTGGGAAAAAAATAGGGAAATTGGAGATTGATTCAAAGTGAAGACCTTTTTTTTGGTCTTTGTCCTAAATTCGGAAACAAATTTATTTTGTCCGCCCCTTTAAAAATTTTTTTGTTGGTGCGCCTATGTCTGTCCAGAATTACGCCTATTTAGATATAGCAACCTTAGGTTGTACCTATGTTAAATAATCTTTTGTTTAATTCACTTTTTATGCTTGCAATAACGTCAATAAAAAAGGTTGGGTCGCCACAAAAAAAGGTTGAGAAGCACTGCTGTACTCCTTCGAGATAGCGATTAAGCACGAGATGACGTAACGGGAAAAAGTGCTTGGCACCAGCGTGCATGCGTGCGCGATACGCGTCTGGCACTTAACGTGTTAATAATCTTTATGTAGCACTCTGATGTTTCAGCTAACCACAAGCATTCCAATAGTTCCTATCTGGGTACCCTGTCGTATGCTTTCTCCAAGTCAATAAAGGCACAGTGCACAGCCTTTTGCCCTTCAGTCCACTTTTCCAACAGCATCCTTAGACAAAAGATTGCGTCGGTGGTACTCCTTCCTGGCATGAACCCAAATTGTTGCTCATCGATTGTCATCTCCTTCCTTATCCTTGCTTCTATTATCCTCTCCAACAATTTCATAGTGTGGCTCATCAACTTAATCCCCCTGTAGTTTCCACATTCCTTAATGTCTCCTTTACCTTTTTATACAAAGGTACAAGTACGCTCCTCCTCCATTCAACTGGCATTTTCTCTCCTCGTAAGAGTCTGTTGAAGAAGTTCATTAGAAACTCCACACCTTTATTGCCTAGAGTAATCCATTCTTCCACTAGTATGTCATCAGATACTTGAACCTTTCCCTTCTTCATCTTCCTCAACCCAGTCCTGACTTTTTTTCCAGAGATATCTTCCACGTCTCTTTCTCTCCCTTCTGTTCTCTTTTCTCTTCTTTCTCTTGGGTTTTCCTGGTTGTGTAAGTTGTCGAAATACTCCTTCCATCTCTGTTTCACTTTCTCTTCTTCCAACAGAATCTCCTCAGTTTTACTCTTAATTACTCTTACTTGTTGAACATCCTTGCTTTGTCTGTTTCTCTGCTTTGCTATTTTGAACAACTCATTTTCCCCTCCTTTGTTTTCAGTTTTTTATACAGTTCCTCATATGCCTTGTTTTTTGCCTTTGCCACTTCTCTCTTGGCTTGCTTTCTTGCAGTTTTATAGGCCAACTTGCTTGCATCGTAAAATAGTACTTATTGCATTTTAAAATACTGCTTGCATCGCAAAATTTACAGCACCTAAAAATAGTACCATCTTAATCAGCATTTCAAATTAGGAAAAGTCAAGAGATTCCAGAATTTTATCTAAAAAAATGAAGTAACTACAAACGTTTTCGCAAGGGCCGGGCTTCAGAAGCCCGGCCGTTGAGGCAGGGGTGCCGGAACGTCGGAAGGGCAAGGGGGGGCAGCTTTTTCAAAGGGCACTTTCAATACTGTAAGTACAGTCTGTTACGTCGTTTGCGTAAATTATTTGAGAATTAGATGTTGGGTACGGGTTTCGAGCCAGCGCGCCTTTGGTATCGGCGCTGAATAATCAGCGCTACCTTTTAATTGCGTTCTTGCGCGGCTGTTGGCCATAAAGTGATGCCACGTTGTATTGGTAAGCCTTTTGACTTGAGCTGGCTGGGACTTCGCATTTTGCACAGTCTTCAGATTGATTTGGCTCCTATATTTGTCCCTTTGGACGTTGTCTACTTAAGGTAGAGAATTTGCTATTTGATACTTCCTTTGCTCGTCCGCCCAACATCGTTGGTGAGTGTGTATTGTGTTTATGCGTTATTTAATGTAATATTTGTGTTATTGTTTAGAAAAACCGTTTCGGACTGGCGCCGCCATTATTGTTTTGTTTTGTGAAATAAAATTATAAATCTGGTGCTGGTCGTGAGCGCGTTTGTGAGGAGTTGGAGAAAGGACGAGGCAGTTTGCGACTCCGTTACACAGTCATTACCACAAACATTGCTTTCTAATATTGTCAAACAATTAAACACTTCAACAAAGCCAGAGTACTGCGCGTACGTCGCATAAACACTAAAAAATAACAAAAAACAAATTTATAGTAAGAATGGTCAAGTCAATCAACAAGCAAGTGCCGACAGACCTGTTTCGTCCTTATTAGGACTCGTCAGGACACTACAGCTTGTTGTTGACCCCAGCTGAAAAAGTTGAAAACTTACAAAACAGCTGGCACAACTTTCTGTTTGTGGTTTTTACACCTCAAACATCCAGTTTTGGACCTGAACGCTGGGTATGTAGTACAATGAAAACAATGTTCCACCAGCGCAACTGCAAAAGACACCGCTAAACCGCAAGGGTATACTGGCGGCGGTTCCGATATGCTAACCACATCGAGTTAGCTAACACGGAGACTGGTTAAGACAAGCAAAACCCTGCAGTTCCCATTACAAACATATAGTAAAAATGGTCAAGTCAATCAACAAGCAAGGAACCGCCGCCAGTATACCCTTGCGGTTTAGCGGTGTCTTTTGCAGTTGCGCTGGTGGAACATTGTTTTCATTGTACTACATACCCAGCGTTCAGGTCCACAACTGGATGTTTGAGGTGTAAAAACCACAAACAGAAAGTTGTGCCAGCTGTTTTGTAAGTTTTCAACTTTTTCAGCTGGGGTCAACAACAAGCTGTAGTGTCCTGACGAGTCCTAATAAGGACGAAACAGGTCTGTCGGCACTTGCTTGTTGATTGACTTGACCATTCTTACTATATGTTTGTAATGGGAACTGCAGGGTTTTGCTTGTCTTAACCCGTCTCCGTGTTAGCTAACTCGATGTGGTTAGCATATCGGAACCGCCGCCAGTATACCCTTGCGGTTTAGCGGTGTCTTTTGCAGTTGCGCTGGTGGAACATTGTTTTCATTGTAAAAAACAAATTATCAATTACGTAAGGGCAGGTTCAAGAATGTGACACCCAAACATTAAACTTCGTAAAAATGGTAAAAAAATATGAGCAATACGATATAAGAAGAATACGATGTTTCTGTTGAGATATTACAAAAAGGATTTTGAAGTACAAGGTATAGCTTTACTTTTTAACACTTCTACAACAAAACCAAAAGATGCAATATTTAGGTATAAAAATCATTATTTATATGATCCTGACTATAGTGTTTTTTCAGCTAAATATAATTGGCGGTTGTTAGCTGGGGGCAAAAGAAACAATTGTTCCCCCCCCCCAGGAAAAGGCGAAAGGTCTGAAAAACAGCAATTTTTTTCTACAAAATGCAAAATTTTCTTACCAGCGGCGAGGGCTTCGCCCCGCACTCCTAATTTGGGGAGTCAATACTTCTAATTTAGCAAAATTAGGCCGAAAAAGAACGATTTTCAAACGTCTTTTTAATAAATTGCAAAAGTTACAAAGAGCGATATGCTATAGTAAAGAATCAGCATTCAATCTTTTTTAAAATTAATCACAGTGTTTTTAAGAAAGTCCGAAATAATGCAAGCGAGAAACATTAACTTTGAAAAATTCATTTGTGTTTGGTTTTAAATCCATTTTATCCATTAGCTTTGGGTGAATTGAAGCAAACATTGCATTGTTTAAATAATCTGATCCTGAGGTAGAGCGCAAATAGTTTTTTGCTCTCCGCATGGTGCTGAAACTGTGCTCTGCCGTTGCAGATGTTAATGGACATTGCAGATTACTCTGCCGTTGCAGATGTTAATAATATTGCAAGGCGACGTGTATTGTGGGACAGAGTTTTTTAGTGCTTGCAGTATGTTTCATTACATTGCAAATGGTATCCAAACTGGTTACTTTTTTTATTGGTACAGCCGAATTTGCATTAAAGACCTTCTGAGCAAAAGGCAAGTCTTTTACTTCTTCAACCAGTGCTTGACAATCAATAAAATCCGATAACTCCAATTCCAAGCGTTGGCGCAATGTGTGACCAATTTTCTTATTATTTGCTCCATCAATAAGAAGCTTTTCAAGAGTTCCAATTTTGTTCAGATCACTTTGTCAAATCGTTTATCCATACTTGACAAAGCTTGGTCAAGTATGACGTAATATTCTTTTCGCAAATCCCTTTCGTCATAATCTGGTAGACTCGAACATGCGTAGTATTCTCCAACATAATCTTCCGCTTGACGTTTGGATGGAATCTCATCTTCGCTGGGCAGCTTAAAATGTTTGGTTTTATCCATGAGAAGCTTGAATTCTTCTTCACATCGTATTTCCTTGATTCGATGTTTTGTTTTTTCAAAAGCATATATAACGTGGTTGGCAGCAAACTTTACTGTTTGCAATTCTTTAGAAAGTTTTTCCAACACAGCTAACAAATGAAAAGTGCATACAAGTGAAGGCAATGTTGGAAACGACGAAAGCATTCGAATCAGGCCTCTTGCATCTGCTTTCACTTCCCATGAAAGGCTTGAATCAACTTTGATGGCTTCGAGTGTTTCAATCAGCGGCTGTTGCTTGTCGATAACTACCTTCGCAGCATCGGCGCGAGCAGTCCATCGAGTTTGGGATAAATTTTTGATACGAACAGTTGCTGTTTTGTGAGATAAGCTGCTTATATCTTCATTTCCGTCAGCAAAAGGGTTCACCTCTTGCATTTGTTCAAACAATTTTACTCGCTTTGGATAGACACCTAAAAATGTGTTCAATTTTTTCAAAGTGCACATTGCCAGCTGTAACAATTCTGAACTTGATATGGTATCTTTTACAACTAACTCGGTACAATGGACCAGGCAATGAATATACGAAACTTGTTGCCCATAACAGCTTTTAAATTTTTCTGCTAATGATTTCATTGCTAAAGCGCCATCAAAGCTCATCCCCATGAACTTGTCATTATTGACTCCACACCTGATGAAGATGTCGGTTATGTAAGAGAGCAGCGCATCAGCAGTCAATCCTTCCTTGCATGGCATGATACCAATAAATTCTTCTTTGACATCGTAAGTTTCCGAAGCGGTTCGAAAAGATATAGATATTTGTTCAGTTTGGAATATGTCAGCACTTTCGTCAGCAATTATAGCAAAAAATTGCTTACCATTAATTGAGCGAAGAATTTGTCGTCGCGCTGTAATTACCAACATTTTTTCCATTTCAGCAACATTATCATTAGACATTTTTTTTTTTTCTTCCATTAGCAACTTGAGACCTGGCACATGCTCAGCTTTGTCGTTGTTAAATTGATAGAAATTAGATTCAAAAGAATCTCTACGTCGGATTGCTAACCCTTGTCTTAATAGAGTTTTTAAGATCGAAAAACTTGCTTCCATTCCAGCTCTACAAATTGCTGCAGCTTCTTGTTTTTATCATAAATAAAGGAAACAATCGACTCATCTTTATCTTCCAACATAAGTTTTTTTTTCATCCATTTTTTGTGAAGTTCCGAAGCATCGTGTTCTTTTAGTTTTTCCATTCCCTTTTTCCAGTTGCTAAAACCAAGTGTTTCATTTGCAAATGGGCTTCGTTTCTTCTCTGATTCTGTAGCTAAATTGGCACAAACTTTGCAAAAAGCTTTTTTGATTTCCCGATTATATGCCAACCATTAGAAATTATCAAACCATTCTTTTTAAAAAAATCTTTCCTCTTTGTTCTTACTATTTTCTCGATCAGTTTCGAAGAAGTTTTTAGCATCAAAAACACAACACAGTTTAGGATCAAAATCATTTACATTAGAACCACTCCTATTTCTAAATATCGAGACCGACGTATTACATGTTGATCTTGCAACATCCAAACCCATGTTATTTTCAGAATTTGGAATACCATCACCGGTATTTAAATTGTTGTTGGTATCAACATCTTTAGCGTTTGGAGACCTCACGGAAACGTTTCTTGCGGCATCACCACCCACGCCTCTCCCACAGCTACTGGTAGCAAAAAAAGTATCGGTGATTTTTGTTTGTCCCGCTGATGATCCTGCTTTTGCCAATTCTTTCTGAACGTTATTGGTCCGACGTTCTTTGCGAGGCATTTAAAACGTCAAGAAACTTTCGCGCAATTAAAAAAATGTGTAAGTTATCTTACTAACCAAATATCTTAAAAATTAATTTATTAGTATTTTAACAAGCTGCACCGGCTCCACCTCCGGAGCTATCAAGCACTTATCCACTAGCTTCGGCTCCGGCTCTCCAACTCTTTAATAAACAAGTAGTTTATCATTTAGTGTTTAAATCTTTTTTGCCATAAACTATTCTATTTGAACAAGAATCACGACTTCTGATCTTTATAATTATTTTAATCAAATCTGAAAGCGAGTACAAGAAATATAACTAAATGAAAATCAATTGTGGCGTTATCTAAACATTGAAAGGGTTAAATCGTAACTATTATGAATTGCAAACTCCGCACTGACAAACAGCTAAACTTTATCTTTTTAGTGGAAGACTTTAGAAGTACATGTGCGCGAAACAAAAAAACTCCCAAGAGATTTAACGCACGAGGAAATAACGAGAACGTTTGTGACGAAACATTAAGGGAATAAAAAAGATTGAGTCAGCCAAATCTTCATTCTACAATTTTAAGAGATAAATTTACGACGTAACAATTATGCAAAAATTGAACCAAATAAAAAATTTAAGTTATCCAATTCTCACGGCTTACATTATGTTTTAGTCATATTAAATTTTTATACTTATTTACTCTTAATCATTGAGTGTTTAAATTAGTGATGGGATGATGCCAATTTTTTTTTTTTACTCCAATGCCGATTTCAACAACATTTTTCGATTCCGATTCTTTCACGAGCTAGCTAAAAAAACGTACAGTGTAGTATAGCCTACTGCAAGTTGCTACTAACTTTTTACTGTGCTAACTGCTATCGTGCACAATCGGGTCATTTGTTAGGTCTATTGTTCGTAAACAATTAAATTATTTGTTAGGTCTATTGTTCATAAACGATTAATTTTTTTGCACTGGATAGGCCAGGATAGGCCAGCTTTGAGATTTCATGCTTGAGTAACTGCGGACAATGGTTACAATGGAAGTGAAACTATTGATATCTTCGGTATACTGTGATACAGATAAACAGAGATATATACACATTTAGAGGTTACAGAGCAGGCGTTTTGCTTCGTTACTATCGTACTGGAATGCAAAGGGCAGTACCCGCCCCCGTTGCCCCCCTTGGCAAAAGGGCAGGGCGGGCAGCTATTTTAAAACTGTATGATGTTTTAAAAACCATATCAAACTATTTATTTTAAATAAATAATTGTAACAGCCTTTTTCACACTTAGATCAAAAGTATTTTGAGGGTTGTAGAAGCATATGTATGAATTGTTGATTTTAGAGTATGAATTTAAAAAAGATTGCACTTGGTCTTTGTTTATACTTACAGATGATGAACACAAAGAAACGAACGAACACTAAAGTACACAAATATTAATTAATTTTATAGTAAAAATCAATTATTTTGTTATACTAGAAAAAGAAGTTAATTGAAAGATTTCATTTAACAAAATTAAAGCATAATAAAAAAAAGTTTAAAAACAATGGAAAACCATAGCAAAATTATTAAAACTCAAAGTTCTTTCTTGAACCTCATAATTCAAAATCACAGTTAGATCAACATAAAAATTACATTTGTTATATATAGTAGCCTACCAGTCAAACAAAGAAATTCTATTCGTTGAATAAACTTACTCCTGAGCCACCCGTTGCGACGACCTCGTTGTCATGTAATGCAAAAGAAACGTTTGTGGCTTCTGCAATAATTTACTTACAGCTTTATTCACAAAGTCCTTGTATAGCGATATTAAAATGATTCGTCTCAAAGTAATGTTGCTATGCAACAAACTGCAGCTTGTGAATTAAGCTTTAAAATACTGAGCATTAGATTATTCGCTTGACTCGTTAAAACATCTTTTGAAAACAAGTAAAAAAAGTGCAAACTCATTTTTTAGCTTTTCTACTCACTATTCTCTTTGTCAACTACTTCATACATGACGTAAACCTTGAAGCAAGGATAGAGGACCTGCAGTTATGATTATACTTCCCACGTGAACAACTACATGTTTTTCGTCCAACGTAGTAAAAACCTTTTACTTCACATACAGTTTCCTGCAATTATACAATTACTTTAATCGTGCGTTTTTCTTGTGATATTTTAGTTCATAGCTTAAATGCTGCCAGAAATACAAGTAGGCCAATTTTTTTATATTTTTGCTGTATGCATGGTCATTTTTGATCAAGTTTTGATCGAAACTAAAAAAAAAGATTTAGACCAGGGGTCGGCAACCCCTGGCACGCGAGTTGATTTTTTATGGCACACCAAGTGATTTCATACTCATGTGATTGTAAGTTTGTTTTTGATCGAGGTTGCATGACTTGTATATTAGTCTTTGTTTGATAACTATGCGGATTGTAGTGAGAAGTTTGTGAGGGTAGCCTTCGTGTCTCGTGGTGTGGACAAGTTAGTGCCAAGTAATAGCATCAGGGCCGGTTTTAAGCCGATATGATTGATTTGATCAAATCAGGCCCCGCCCCAGTGGGACCTTTTACTGTATTAAATTGAATACAAAATACTAGTGAAAACGAAAAATGAAAAATGAAATATTAATATATTATGCATGACGAATTATCAGTTACTTATATCGTTTGTCACTTTTATCAACAACTAAAATTTATCTCTGTTATTATCAACTAAATGGTAGAATTTGTCTTTGAATTCTTAAATATATTTTACGATCAAAAATATCTTCTCTATTTCTGAATTTCTTATAATAAATGAGAAAAACGTAGCCTACTTTGTGTAATTTAAACACAGCTTTCTTTAAGTGCTGTGCGTATCATCGTTCTTTGGATAAAATGTGCTTTGTTACGTATTTAAGGATATTATTGTGCCGTAGTAGCATATTACAGTAATACATCAGTGATTTTTATAGAAATAAAGAAACAGCAAGAGTCAAGAGGGGGCTAATGAGCCAAATAAATGATATGAGAGTGTGAACTGTGAATGGTATGGGTCTCTCCGACTAAGTTACAAAATGGGATAATTAACGGTCGGCGAGTGATCACCTAATTCAAAATATAGGTTACCGATTATTTGTCATGTTCCATAGATATTTATAGCCTATATACTTAGTGCCTTATAATGATGTGATAGTGGTAGAGCATGTTTGTGACTGATGTTATAGAAAAGATTAAAGCGCGATATGAAATAAGTTATGGAGATGTAAATAAAACTTGTAATTAGTCTATTAAGATACTATTGATACTTGTTTCCTTTTTTCTTCTTAATTTTTTTATACTGTTTTGCTTTACTTTAGATTGTCAATTTTAAACTCTTTAAAAAAAATATTCGAAAAAGCCTTACATCTTGGCAAGCGCAAGCAGAGATTGAGATAAAAGGAGTAAATATTTAAGTGGCAATAAAAAACAAGCGTTGGCCAAGGCAAAGGTAACTGAAAATGAAAAACATAGAGGTGCTTTTAAAAAATACCTAGTCATTCCATCTTTAAAGCGCCCATGGATTTCTAAAATTTCATTATGCTAAGTATTTGATGTTTATTAGTTTTTTGTTGGTTTTTCTGTTTGTGTGTGTGTGTGTGTGTGTATTTTTTTAGCTGAAATATAAACATCCACAAACTTTATTATATAAACTAGGGGCTCCGCCATCAGTTTCCTAATCGGGCCCCACGATTCCTAGCACCGGCCCTTAATAGCATAACTAATAAATCTAACTTCAGTATATTAATAAATTTAATATACTGCGGTATTTAATATATTAATATACGAGCGTATTTACAGAATTTAGCTTATGTAATTAAACTTAATGGCTTCTTCCAAGAGACTTAAATTAGACCTCAAGTCTTTCCAAAAATCGTGGACAGCAGATTTTGCTTTTATTTCTCGCGGCGATAGAGCTGTGTGGGCACTCTGCTGTAAAAACATTGTTTACCAAACATCGAGCATAGAACGACATTTTGAAACAAAGCACGAGAAATCCTTTAAGAACGATGCAGAGAAGATTGAATCGCTGAAAAAAGCGATATGATACAAAAAACGATACGAAAGCGATACGAAAATGACTTTTTAGGTCATCACTAAATTTTTGAGCTAAAAACGGTCGCTTTACAAAACAGTAACTCTGAAAAACAACTCTGTATAACTTTTTTTTAAAAAAGGTGCCTTTTTAAAAAACAAGGTCCTTTTCTTGAATGTTGCCTTCCAAGACAAAATGGCTTTCTGGCGCTCCTGTTAAACATTCGGTATTACAATAAAAAGTGACGACCTTAAATGTAACATAGTAAGAAACAGTTATAAATTTTAGAATAGTGAAAGAGAATTATATAAAGAAACTTATAGTTTAATTTTTTTCATTTTTCATTCAAGGTTTAGCGATTTTTTTTTTTTTTTTTAATAAGGATTGATAGCAATAATCTGTAAAATCTGTAAAACCTTCAAATCGTTGCTGCTGCATGAAATCTAGACGTCGGAATTGCCAGACTCACTACTTTTTTGTTGAGTCCGAGCTCGAGTCCAGCTATCTTGCACCGAGATGACGAGTCCCGAGTCCGAGTTTGCATTCCTATTTAAAACTGTTTCTAATTTTTTTATTTTCGTCCCAAAAGATTAATGATCAATGAATGATCAAAAGATTGATGAATGGTTTCCCCAGTAAATGGCTCGTGGCTCCCTTTTGAAAACACTTGCTCTAAAGCTCTAAACTACTTGCTCTAAACCAGGTTTCTTAATTGGAGGTAAATTTGCCCCTTGGGAATATACAGTACTTACTATATCATAAATAGTAGCAATATTTAAGTACTTCTAAGCAAAGTACACGTACTTGAAGAAGCGCTCACTTAAAAAAATCAAGGAAAAACCAGTTGAGGGGGTTGGGGTTCAACTTTTTAGCGTGGTCCAGTGTTTAAAGCGCCGGGATTAAGATCGACATGGTTTCGGTTCGAAAGCTACTCGCGCCATTCTGTTGAGTCTTTGGGAAAAACACTTCACAGCACTTTCCCCTGCTTGGTAATCTTGGCAAGCGCTTCCAAATTTTAATCATATCCCTATTAAATTTCAAGAGGACTGCAATATCTTGACATCTCCGAAAACAGGTTAAGGTAATTGCTTACGCTAATACATAGGGTAAGTAATCTCTGTCGCTTTCCTGCGTGTAAAATAAAGTAAAAACTTTAATGACTAACAGAAGATCGAAAACAGATTCATAAGAATTACACGACAAAAAAATTGCAACACTTTTTGAATTGCAAAATTTTTTGCCGCCCAATAAACTTTATTATCCTCTCACAACAGGTAGACTACAGGCGGACTACCTAGCACAGTAATTTGGTTTAGCTTTGCACATTTTTTTCTCATATTTTATTTATAGCATATTGTAATAGGCAGTCGGCACAGTTGAGATCTAGCGAATAAGTAATTCTTCAGCTAACATATGAAAAATAAAATATGCTGCAGTTATTATGTTGAAGAAGAGAACTTATCCAGAATCATCCGTACATACATTGGGTTTGATTACATATAATGGATTAATTGTGTGTGCTTTAATTGTAGACAATTATACAAGAGAAAAAAATTAAGGAGTACATTTTTTTGAAAGCTTTCTAAAGGTAAATGAGAGAATAAAGGTTGAAAACCGCTGCTCTAAAGGGATAATACGAGTAGTCCAATGCGCGAGCGTGGCTCTAACAGATTGGTCGCCTACAACAGCTGCACAACAAATAATTGTGCAAAAAGATGTTTTAACTGGATAACGAAGTCATTGACGCTTACAAAACAACTCAAAAATAACTGTAACATTTATTTTAGCTTACATTATAATATTTTCTTGATTAAAATTATATAATCTACATCTCAAATGCAAATTAAAAAAGGAAAAAAAGAAAAACAAAATTTAAAAGATTTCTCGCTTTGTTATATTTCTATACAAAACAAATTTATTTAATCAAACAACTAATAGACAACAGATAAAAGCTCATTACAGTAAAAAAAAGATTTAAATCTTCAGATAATTTTTGACTCTTGTGCCTTGTCTGACACTTTTAGAGCCAAGATTTATTTTTTCACCGTTAAGCACTTTGTCGTCTTGACGAAGTTCACTCCAGGTCATACACAAACAGGACTGGGCCGAGGGTTTATCCTTTTACTACCCCAGACTGCTGAATTGCCTGAATCAGATGCTGGCAGTGTTGTTATTAAGCCAGCATCAAGTTTCGTCATTCAAAACCGTCAGACCTCGTGCTCCATGTGGTGCCCGATGTATAGGGCACGATGTTAGTACATGTCTTCGGTTTGCTCAGAGGCGCCACACTCGCAATTAGGTGAAGGAGCGAGACCCCATTTGTGCATGGACGAATAGAGTCGCCCAACACCAGTCCGCAGGCGGTTGAGCTTAACCCAAGCTACTTGGGGTAAGCCCATCCCAACAGGCCTGGCACCGGTTTCGGGCACAAAAGCACGAACCCTGCAAACATTTTCAATGTACTTCGCGTTCCATTTGTAATTTGTCCATTTAGAAGCGCGGATGCCAAGTCTGGCAAGGTTGTCTAAAAGATTCCGCGCACCTGGCACAAACGGGCGTCTGGATCTTAGTCTCACTTGGCCAGTATTTGAGGATCCACTTAAAAGACCATACAAGATATGATCGGGGTCCAGAGATCCACGATGAGCCAAGGAGAGTGTCGCTCCCAGTCGGCGAAGCTCAGCTGGCTGGATGCCTGAGAGTATAGGTAGGTGGTCCGTTGGAGTGGAACGCAGGCATCCAGTAACTATGCGCAAGGCGTCATTCAAGACACTATCAATGAGGCGAGTGTGAGCACTGCGACACCAGACTGGTGCACAGTAATCAGCTGCTGAGTAGACTAGAGACAAGGTGGCTATGCGTAGTGTTTTAGCACCAGCACCCTATCCCGAGCCCACGAGTCGCCTCAACAGTGTGACGCGCGAGGATAGTTTTTTGCGCAATGCCACTAAATGGTGACGAAACGTGAGTGATCTGTCCAGTTTTACCTCAAGATAAGTAGGGGTTGGACAGAACGGTAAAAGTCTACCATTGTTGTAGACTTTTAGCTCACGTTTGGCCTCTCGGTTATTTAAGTGAAAGGCTGCCGTCACCGTCTTAGTGTGAAAAAGTTTCAATCTCCAAGTCTGGAAATACGCTGAAAGTGTAGACATGTCTTGGTTTAAAGTCCCCCTCCAAGTCCTTCCAGTTTCCAAAATACTGTAACAATGCTAGATCATCAGCACAAGCAGAATTTCTAGAAATCGTGAAAAGAAGATCGTACGTATAGATGTTGAAAAGGAGGGGAGCCAAAACCGATTCCTGAGGAACGCTGTTTTTAAGAAAACGTAACCTGCTTTGCTTGTTGTCATCGGTGACAAGGGTGAAATTCTGGTTTCGGACAAGTTCCATAATCATTTTGACCATGTGCTTATCCGGAAGTAGTCTCAGCAGCTTGCATATAAGGCCACGGTGCCAGACAGTGTCATAAGCAGCTGTCAGATTGACAAATACGGCATCAGCCTTCTTTTTAGCCTCGAAAGAATCCTCGATGTTCTGGGTTAGCAGAACAACTTGTTGACTTCCCGCGTCTAAACCCAGCCTGCTCTTTAGGGAGCAGTGGATCGATTAATAGTTCAACGCGGGCGTAGATAAGCCTCTCGAGGATCTTGAAGGGGACACAGAGCAGAGATATCGGTCGATAACTCTTTGGGTGCCCCACCGGCTTTGCTGGTTTGGGGATCGCGACCACAAGCGCTCTTCTCCAGATCTTGAGAATTTTGAGTCGGCGCAAACAGGAAGAAAGGAAGTCAGGTAACCAGGACTTCAAAGCAGCTCCAGCATGGAGTATAAGCTCTAAGCAGATGGAATCAGGACCCGGAGCTTTACCTGGTTTTAAGTGTTGGAGGGCAGCAGTAAATTCTCTCTGTGAAAAATTGTCAGAGATATTTATTGCGTCTGGTGTTGTGGCCCTCCAAAGGTCAGACACTTCTTGAGAGACAAGTCGAGATGACTTGCAATCAACAGTCTCGTATTTCCCATTTCTAACCAGCTGAGATGCAATAGCATCGGCTGAAACGGACAGTGACGAAGAGAGTGTCGTGACCTACCCGTAAGGTTGTTCAAAATACTTCATGCTGTTCGACTAAGAGTGTGAGAAGTCAATGCTCCGAACTGCTTCGGACCATCGATCCCTCCGCTTTCTGTCAAGCATGGCAAGCAGAGCTGTAGCAGCCAAGCTCGATTCGTCTCCCTGAGGAGACTGCAGGAAAGATTTTATAGAGGGATTCTGTCACAGACTTTGTTCGGGAATCCCAAAGGACCAGTTGAGCTAGGTAACCCGAATACTTGCGCTGAAACAAAGCTGTGTCTGAATTTTATTTTATTCCAGCTCAAGAAGTAGTCTTGCTATGAACCTGACGGTTTATAAAGTTGATTTAACGAAAGCTCGGATTGATTTTGTTGAAGACTCTTCTTTACAAGAAACAGAGACCACTGTCTCTAATAAGAACGAATGTATTACAAAAATCACGTCCGACCAAACTTCTATTCCACGCTTTGCCAAACTGCAAAGCGAAATCAACACTATAACTTGATTCAATCAACACAAATAATTCTACCTCTGTAGAATACAACTGCCAACCACTGGCGCAAAATAAATTCAACACTCGACGACCAATGCAAAAACTAAAGGGCCTCCCGCGCCCAGCCAAATTACTTTTACTCGAGTCGTCTCAAAATCACATCTCATAATAATAATCGCTACGCATCGGCTTTATATAGAAAACAAGATCACGTGACGTAAATTTGCTCGTATATTCGAGATTTAGCCAGAACTCCTTGGAGAGATCGCTACGCTCAAATGCTCCAGAACATTCTACAATATGCGAGCTGTAGTAAAGCTAGAAAAACATATTACGTCAAACTGTCGAAAGAGAAAAAGGACACAAAATAAACCAAGCGAATTGAGGCACTAGCAATAAAAGACCAGCGCTGCACGGCGGTGCGATTATTAATTCATAATAGAACTTCAAATTACTTTTAACGGGAATAAACAACATCGCTATGATTAAAATTATAAATGAAGTGTGACAGATTCACACTCTGCATCCCAACACGGAATATAGTTATTTCGATACCCGCGTGGGATAGTCTTTTAGGCTGCTTTCTTAATAGTGTTACAGAAGTCCTCGTAAGCCGCATCCACATCAAGTGAATCAAGCAGCAACAAAGTCTTTGCAAATTTATTTGTCAAAGCAATATGGTGACTCCATTTGGCCTTGAGGAAGTTTCATCGCAATTTCTTAACAGGCATACTTGGCACTGCCAGAGCAAACCTTGGTGGTGTAATAAGCGAAGGTCGATGTTGTGACCTGGGGAACTTTTCAAGGACACGTCTATCCGGTAAGCGACTGTTTAGACTTACGCTAGCGAAAGCTAGATCCGGATTGGTGCCAGTGTTCCAGCGGCCGGAATAAAAGCTGGCAGCGTCCTTGCATTATATAGCAGGGCAAGACAATTAATACTTGCCCAGCCAGCAGGCACTCACCGTTTAGACTGTTGTCGTCGTAACCCCAGTCAGCATGATGACAGTTAAAATCGCCAGCGTAAAGACAGGGGTGAGGAAACACTGGGAGATCCAGGGTTCGCAATCGCGTTGGCGGTGACTTGTAGACGTTGACTATTTTATAACCATCAACGTCCACACACAACCACTCGATCTCCGATGTCGGTGGAGATTGGTCCAAAAGCGTGTATCTCAGTCGCTCGTGGACAAACGTGGCAAGGCCATGCTTCCTGCTTAAAGGAGACCCAGCTGTTAGTTGGTTTTTCTTTCCCAGTTGGTAGTTTGGTAGCATCAACTTCTCTGCATCAGTGCAGTGGGTCTCCTGCAGTAGGATGACGAGTGCCTCAGACTGCATAGCGAGGTGATGAAAAACGTTCATCTTGCTTGCATTGAGGCCTTCGATGTTCAGCTGAAGAATAGTGGGTCTTCGGAACTTGTTGGCAATGTTCCCTGAAAAGGGCAGTTATATCCTGGCATTGCCCCGTCCTGAAAAGAACGTTTGCCGACTAGCAGACTCGCACTGAACATCGGAATGGGTGGATACCCTTCCGTTTTGGTAGGTTCGGTTTCGGTCTGTCATTTAAATAGCAATGAACAGACTTACTCACGGCCCAGTTTTCGAGAAAGCACCTACCATCTGGGCCAGTTAAGCACTTGACCACTTTCGACTGCCTTTTTGTTAAAATTAAATTATTTTAATATTTTCTTAAAATTTTATTCTTTCCTTTATTACATTCAAATTGGAAACTGAAACAAAAAAAAAAGGCAAAAAATATCTGATGATAGCTGCAATTGGCAGTAACTAAAACAATCCGAATGTCTAGTAAAATTCAGTGTAGTTTGAAGAGCTTGTTTTTGTAAAACAGGTGCGTAGTTTACAAGAGCAATCATACATCCTACGATCAATTTGTCTATAAACTAAACAAAAAAGAAATTGAAAACAATGAAACTAAACCTTATACTGTAAAACTTGTTGAAATTTAAAACTTTTTTAAACCACATAAAACCAATTGAGTTTTTGACTATTTGTTGTAACATAGCAGTTGGATTTTGTGAAAAACGTTATGCATTCGTTAAAAGTTGATAGTTTTAGCTTGGCCTGCTATTTATTTATTTTATTTATTTTATCTATATATATACTTGTGACGTAACCAAACAAATGTATAAACATAAAAACAACTTTTTGGTTTTTAAACCATAAAACTGGTAAAAATTTTTTAACTCTACGTTTAAGATGTTACTTCAAAAAATTCCGTCAATTTTTTGGTCTTATAAAACAACTATGTGCTTTAATCAATACTTAAATGTACGTAATATTAAAATTAAAAAACGAAACCGCTTGAAAAATTGCTGACAGAACAATCATACAATGCACAAGCTTAATTTCACCTCTTTTGCGTTATTGGCACTTGAAATGCAAACTCAACACCACTTTGCTGTAACATCTCGTAAACGTTCGAGTCCAGAAAGATTGCTGCATTTTGAAGCAGTTAATGTTACCGAAAAGGAAATTTTTATAAACCTTGGTATTAAATTCATTTACATGAGATCTCTATTTAAACCCCTGACTTGTAGGACGACATCGGAAGCGTTATACTTTGTGCGACCGTCAACTGATCACCCCGATATGCTTTTGAAGACACCGGTATATTATCGACAGATTAACATTTTTATTTGTCTTTTTAGTTTTTATTTCTTGACATATAACTTAAACTTAGAGCTGTTCGCTGAGATTGCCAAACAGAGGAAACCGGCGTAAAGTATCTTTTCGAAGACACAACAGAATGATCCGAGTACATTTTAAACCGCAACTAAATCGATCTTGTTCACCATCGTTACAGCACTTCTAACCACTAGGCTACCCCTGCCCACAAGCAATTAGCCGTAATGCACCATTGCTTTTTTTACAACTTTTGTAAAAAATCTAGAAAAACCTTTTTTTGGGATGTACTATTCCGCTACATGTACAACCTTGGAACAAATATTGCTTTTATTCGCCACATACCTTCTATTTTAATTCTCAAGCATAAATCAACATCTAAGTCAAAAGGGTCCAAAAATCTTATTTAGATTTAACTATAATTTTTTTCTTTATTTCTTGGTTAACCTACATTTAAAAATTTTGTTGTTTTTTTAAGTCAGACTCATCTTTGTGATACAGAAGAATTTTTGTTTGGTTTATGTTGTTAATTGCTTTGATTGCTTTTATGTAATTTTATAATGTTATCTTGCTTGTGTATGGATTCTTATTGTTTTGAAGAAGCACATTTTTTAATGATAAAAGAACGACACTTTTAGGCCTACTTTGTTTACTGCATATCAAAAGTGAAATACATAACTGTACTTTTGGACTTTTTATGGATAAAGTAAAATGTGATGGATATAGGCAGATTCCTAGAGATATAACGTTGAACACTTGTGCGGTCATAGCAAATGGCTTTGCAGACCGGATTTGAGCCTGAGATATAGTCGGCCTACCACTAACTTAAAACCTTCACCTTTTTAAAAAGATTTTCTACTATGTAATAAACGTATCAAGTGCAGCAAAAAAGTTTTTTCCATTTAACCACCTACGTTTGTGGTCCTTTAATATGATGGTTCATTGGTCTTTAATCAAATACTTTGCTTTAAATGTGACAATTTTTTACTTACATTCACTTTGGCATAAGTTATGATAAAAAATTTGTATCTATTCTCTCTACTTTCATTTTCTTAAAAAAAAGATACTAATTTTAATGTTCTAAGTAGACCCTGTTTCACTTGACATACTTTTTCTTTTACAGTAAAGAATACCTTTATTTCGCGGTGTTTTGCTAAGCGCTGCTGTAATGTAATGCAGCAACAATATTTTCAATGACAAAGCATGTGGACGTCATCTTCGTGGTCGTTTGGGTTCATCGGGCTCTCATTGTTTTATCAGATAATGGCATTAATCTTCTTGAGCCAGCACCTTATTGTCATTCAAGATTGACAGACCACGACGTCCTTTTGGTGCCCGATTTGTGGGCATGTAGAAATGATGTGGTTTACAGTTTGTTTATGTGCACTACACTTGCAATTTTAATAGGGAGCAAGATCCATTTTCGCATGGACGACCGAAAACGCCCAACGCCAGTTTGCAAGCGGTTGAATCTTATCCAAGCAGGCCTGGGCAGGCCCAGTCCAAGAGGCCTGAATCCGACTTTTGAGATAAAATCAGGAAGTTTAAATGGGCTATTTAAATATTCCATATGTTTCATGCAAAATCTGTCCACTGACCAAAAAGGATATAGAGTTTAGATGCATTATCAAATAATTTCCGTACATCAAATGCAAATGGGCATCTAGATTTTAATCTTTCTTGCTGCGCATCCAATGGGCTGACCAAATGATCATGCAAGAAGTGCTTGAAGTTTAAAATGCTGCGGTTGGCCAAAAAAAGAGTGGCTCCCAGGCGAAGAAGTCCAGCTGGTTGGATACCGGCAAGGATGGGCAGGTTGTCCGTTGGAGTAAGACGCAGGCATCCAGTGACAAAGCGCAAAGCATCATTAATAACACTTTGAATACGACAAGTGTGTACTGCAACACCAAGCTGGTGAAAAGTACTCCACTGCAGTGTAGAAAAAGGATAAGGCGGATATGGGCAGTGTTTTAGCACCAGCCCCCATCCCTATTCTGCAAGTTGTTGTAACAGTATGATGCGCAAAAATAATTTTTTGTGTAGTGCCTTAAGCTTACATAATCACGGAATGTGAGTGTCCTGTCAAACTTGACACCAAGGTAAGTTAGTACATGGAAAAAAGGAAATAGCTTGTCACTAATGCCAACTTTCAGCTCACGTTTAGGTTCACAATTGTTTTGATGGAAAGCTGACGTCATTGTCCTAATTTCGCTGAGCTACAGGTTTTAAGTTTGGAGATACTCCGAAAAGGTGTACATGTCTTGACTCAGGACTCCCTCCCATTTCTTTTAGTCTCCAGCAGTATGTAGCATTGCTAAATCATCTGCATATGCATATTTTTCGGAGGTCAATGTTGGAAGGTCATATATGTAGATGTTAAAAAGGAGGGGAGCCAAGATAGATCCCTGAGGAACACCATTTTTAAGGCGTTGTAACCTGCTTTGCTTATTGTCACCGGTGGTTAGGGTAAAATTTCTGCCAAGGACAAGCTCCATGATCATGCAAACCATGTGTTCGTCTAGAAGAAGTCGAAGAAGCTACAGATAAGCCACAGTGCCAGACTGTACCATATGTCACAGTCAAGTTGACAAATACAATACCAGCCTTTTGTTTTGCAGTGAAATTATTCTCGATATCCTGAGTTAGAAGAGTGGCTTGATCTACAATCGATTTCCGCGACGAAATCCAGCTTGTTTTCGAGAAAGTGATAGATGAATTATTGGATTTATGCGGGGGTAGATAAGTCTTTCAAGGATCTTGTATGGGACACAGAGCAAAGAAATTGGGCGATAGCTTCGCGGGTTCTCAAAAGGTTTCATTGATTTAAGAATGGCGATTACCAGTGATCTTCTCTATCTCCTTGGAATTCTAAATCGGTGCAAGCAGGACAAAAAGAAGCCACCAAGCCAAAACTTTAAAGCAGTACCAGCATAAATTATAAGCTCTGGACAGAGCGAATCTAGGCCAGTAGCTTTTCCTAAATTTAGGCATTGCAGGGCAACAGTAAATTTTCTTGAAGTGAAATCTCCAGAGACATTCACTGGATTAGTTGTCGAAGCCCTCCAGAGTTCAGCCACTTCTTTACAAATAAGTCAAGATGACTTACAATCACTTTCTTGTATCTCCCATTTTTGACCAGTTGAGATTTACTGTATTATAAAATCAAACTCTATACAGAGAATTACAATTTGTTTTATGCCTTTGCCTTTGTTGTACGTTTACATTGTTCAGTAATCAAGAATGATTACCGTTAACAGAGTTTGTATTATTCTGCAGTTTAGTCGTTCGTTTTGTAGTTTATGATTAACGTTTATTTTAATTGTGGTTTATTTCTTGCATAGTCTTAATTTAATTAAACTATTAAATTCTTAGAGAAACGGAACATTGTGCACTAAAGTTGACTGTTTTTTATTTGAGCACAAGCTTTCGTGGGGTGCTTCTCACTTCGTCAGGTGCAATGTTGGGCTTTTGCAGGCTTTTTGTTCAGCCAACTCAGCAGTTGTGTAGCAGCCGTACTAGAATCTAACCCTTTAGGAGATGAAAGAAAGTCGGATAGAGACCTTCACTTTTTGCATTACAACACGGTATGTGGTCACTTCGAATAAATGCGGGGGATAAACTTTTTGTATCCCTTCTTGATGGCGGTGCAGAAGTCCCGGTAAGCTTGATCCACATCGGCATATCCATAATCAGGAAAAATAAGCTTGTTGGTCGTTGCGATGTAGTGACTCCGATTGGTCTTCTGAAATTCCAGCGCTTAACATACCTGCTTGGTACGGCAAAGCAAATTGTGATGGAACAATAAGCAAAGCTCTGTGTTGTGACCTAGGAAACGTCTTGAAAATGATTTTGTCAAATAAGCGGTTGTCAGATCCAACGCTAATAAATGGCAAGTTTGGGTTTGTTTTAGTTTTCCAACGGCCTGAGTAAAAGCTAGATGGGTTCTCTGGGTTGTGAAGCAGGACAAGGTTTTAATTCCTGTTCAAGACGCCAAACAATTGCCGTCTAAACTGTTGGAATTGTAACCTCATTCAGTAGGTAGGCAGTTAAAATCATCCGCATAAAGACAAGGGCGGGGAAACACTACAATATCAGACATTTGCAGTCTGGTTGGTGGAGGTTTGTAGATATTGATAATCTCAAATCCATTGATGTCCACGCACAATCACTCAATCTCAGATGTAGTTAGGAATTGATCAACCAGAGCTCAGTTTACTTGCTTATGACAAACATAGTAAGGCCATGCTTCCTGTTAAAGTAGACCCAGCCAGTACAAAGCTAGGGATTATTAGCTTGTCTGCTTAATACAATGAGTCTTTAGCAATAGAACGACTTGAGCTGCAAACTGCAGGCCAAAATGATGCGAAATATTTATTTTGTTCGTACTGAGGCTTTTAATGTTCAGCTGTAATATAGTGGACCTTCAAAACATTTTGATGATGTGCCCTGAAAAGAGCAGTTTGTGTGTTAGACACATATTAACCCTACCAAAAAAGCGTTTGCTGATTATCAGGTCCCAGCCGAACATTGAAAACGATGCATAATTTTGTACTTTGGTAAGATCAACTCCGACTACTTATAATTTGAATTATCTACTGACGACCCGGGCGACGTGAACGTTCTTACCTTCCGGGTCAGCATGTGCTAAAATTATGCTAAAAATAATGGTCTAGCACAGGAATGTCCAACCTTTTTTTAATAATGGTCCAAATTTTAAAGTCAGTTATGGTCGGCAGGACGCAAAAAGGTTTTCATTTTGACTCTGACTCAGATTTCTCAATTTTTTTCTCAAAAAAGGAGTGATCTTTCAAACAAAAAAAGCCTTCAACTTGATTTTGACTCTGATTTCTCAATTTTTGTCCAAAAACGTAGTGATTTTTAAAAAAGTAACCTCGTCGAACGCAGTTTGAAAAAGCTGCGATGCAGTTGTGAAAAATAACTAAAAAATTTGAGTAAGTAGTGGGCCGCACAACAACATTAAATGGGCCGAAGGTTAAATATCCTTGGGCTAGCATATACTAAAAATAATTAAAAAAACATTTATTGGAAAAAGTAGCATTTCGTTTGTAGTTTTTGTTTCAAAACAAAAAAAGCAACCGATATTTTGTGAAAGTGATATACGCCAGATACTTGCGCGACATTCACCTACATTACCAAGTAAAGCTCCGGGCCCTGATTCCATCTGCACAGAGTTTGTAATGATTTCATCTGCACAGAGTTCATAATCCATGATGGCTCTGCTTTGAAGTTCTGGTTACGTGACTTCCTTTCTTCCTGCTTGCTCCGACTCAAAATTTCCAAGATCTGGAGAAAAGTGCTTGTAGTCGCGATCCAAAAGCCAATGAAGCCTGTGAAGAACCCAAAGAGTTATCGAACGATATCTCTACTCTCTCTCTCTCCTACAAGATTGTCGAGAGGCTTATCTACACCTGCGTTGAGCCAATTATACTGCTCCCTAAAGAGCAGGCTGGGTTTAGACGCGGGAAGTCAATCGTAGATTTAGTCGTTCTGCTGACCCAGAACATCGATGATTCTTTCCAGACTAAGAAGAAATCCGGTGTCGTATTTGTTAATCTGACAGCGGCATATGATATTGTCTGGCACCATGGCCTTACCTGCAAGCTGCTGAGGCTTTTGTCGGATAAGCACATGATCAGAATAATTATGGAGCTTGTCCGAAATTGAAGTTTCACCCTTACTACTGGTGACAACAAGCAAAGCAGGCTACGCCGTCTAAATAGCGGCATTCCTCAGTGATGGGTTTTGGCTCCCCTCCTTTTCAACATCTATATCTACGACCTGCCTTTCACGATTTCTAGAAATTCTGCTTGTGCTGATGATCTAGCATTGTTACAGTATTTTGGAAACTGAAAGGACTTGGAGGGGGACTTTAAACCAAGACATGTCTACACTTTCAGCGTATTTCCAGACTTGGAGATTGAAACTTTTTCACACTAAGACGGTGACGGCAGCCTTTCACTTAAATAACCGAGAGGCCAAACGTGAGCTAAAAGTCTACAACAATGGTAGACTTTTACCGTTCTGTCCAACCCCTACTTATCTTGAGGTAAAACTGGACAGATCACTCACGTTTCGTCACCATTTAGTGGCATTGCGCAAAAAACTATCCTCGCGCGTCACACTGTTGAGGCGACTCGTGGGCTCGGGATAGGGTGCTGGTGCTAAAACACTACGCATAGCCACCTTGTCTCTAGTCTACTCAGCAGCTGATTACTGTGCACCAGTCTGGTGTCGCAGTGCTCACACTCGCCTCATTGATAGTGTCTTGAATGACGCCTTGCGCATAGTTACTGGATGCCTGCGTTCCACTCCAACGGACCACCTACCTATACTCTCAGGCATCCAGCCAGCTGAGCTTCGCCGACTGGGAGCGACACTCTCCTTGGCTCATCGTGGATCTCTGGACCCCGATCATATCTTGTATGGTCTTTTAAGTGGATCCTCAAATACTGGCCAAGTGAGACTAAGATCCAGACGCCCGTTTGTGCCAGGTGCGCGGAATCTTTTAGACAACCTTGCCAGACTTGGCATCCGCGCTTCTAAATGGACAAATTACAAATGGAACGCGAAGTACATTGAAAATGTTTGCAGGGTTCGTGCTTTTGTGCCCGAAACCGGTGCCAGGCCTGTTGGGATGGGCTTACCCCAAGTAGCTTGGGTTAAGCTCAACCGCCTGCGGACTGGTGTTGGGCGACTCTATTCGTCCATGCACAAATGGGGTCTCGCTCCTTCACCTAATTGCGAGTGTGGCGCCTCTGAGCAAACCGAAGACATGTACTAACATCGTGCCCTATACATCGGGCACCACATGGAGCACGAGGTCTGACGGTTTTGAATGACGAAACTTGATGCTGGCTTAATAACAACACTGCCAGCATCTGATTCAGGCAATTCAGCAGTCTGGGGTAGTAAAAGGATAAACCCTCAACCCCAGTCCTGTTTGTGTATGACCTGGAGTGGATGCCCTTCAAACGACGACAGCATTGCGCAAACAACTACCTTTGACCGTGACACTGCAGAGGCGACTTGTAGGCTCAGAGTTAAATGCTGGTTCCAAAACACTGCTCACAGCTGCCTCATCTTTGGTGTACTGAACAGCTCGGTACTGCACACCAGTCTGGTGTCGCAGCGTTTACACTCGCCTCAAAGACAATTTACTGAATGACGCCTTGCACATAGTCACTGGATCCCTGCGTCCCACCCAGCGGACCACTCACCCATACTTTTAGGCATCCAGCCAGCTGAGCTTCGCCGACTAGGAGCGACATTTTCCTTGGCTTACGGCTTGACTAGGAACGACATTCTCCATATTTCTAGACGCTAATCATATCCTGTATAGTGCTTTAAGTGGGTTCTCAGATGCTCGCCACGGGAAATTAAGATCTAGACGTTTGTTTGTGCCAGCTGCATGGAATCTTTTAAACAACCTTGCCCGACTTGGCATCCGCTCTTCTCAGGGGACGAATTATAAATGAAACGCGGAGTACCGCAAGAATACATCCAGGCTCCGTGTTTTCATACCCAGGACCAGTGCCAGGCCTGTTGAAATGAGCTTGCCCCGAACAGCTTGGGTTAGGCTCAATCGCCCGCGGACTGGTGTTGGGGGATTCCATTCGGATCCGGGCAGTACAGCAGCCTGGGATAGTAAAAGAATAAGCCTTCGCCCTAGGTCCTGTTTGTGTCTAGCCTGGAGTGGATGCTTTACAAACAGCGAAGACGAGCAGCCGACTTATGAAATGAGCTAAACCAGGTCCCAACATAAATTGACCAGTCGATGGCCACATTTGCGCTAATTGATTGCGTCCGGTTTTGGTCGACGCATGCAGGTATAGTAATCTTAAGCAAATTTTAAATAATTTTTAGGCCTAGATTTATTCTCCATGTAATATACAATGAGCATACTAAAAAAGAAACCAAAACAAAGAGTTGTGTTAACAGGCTGAAACAAAACTGGTGAACAACATGATGACTCAGTTATCTCACTAATCAGCATTATGACGAAATAATGAAAAAATTGAGTGACTGGATTTTTTTTTTCTTTGATTAAGGTTTTTATAAGGTTTTTTCAAAATTTATCATCAACTCTCTTATATGTTCATTGTTCATAGGCGTGCGATTCGAAGTGCAAAGTCATAAGAACGTGTGCGCGAAGTTATTTTTGAGCCATTAAACTATGCAAATGCTTGATTTAAACAGTTAAACATTAATAGAATGTGATAAAAGTTGGAGTTTCTAAGAAAAAAATGTTTAAATCGTGATAAACTTAGAACATGTTTCAGAGGAATTTATTTCGAAAATAATGATTTAGCATTGTACAAGCATACTTTGCATAAAACATAGAAAAATGCAAGAAAAACATGAAAAAAACATCCAAACAAATACCAGGAAACTTTTTCTAAACAAATACAAGTAAAAAAGACCATAAAAAATTGAGATTGTTTAAACAAGATATTTTCGTATCTGATTTCAAGAATCGTCAAAGAAAAAAAAACAAATGCAAAAAATTGACATTTTGTTATATTTGTTTATTATGGCAAAACTTGTTACAAGTTTGACTGCCCAACTCTTTATTAAAGCGTAACGCAGTCACATGATATTGTCGAAGTAGTCGCGAGCGGTTGTTGACAATGCAGATTTAGCGAGCCCGGAAATCAAGTCCACGATAAGAACGTGTCTGCTATACTAACTGAACGATGAATAAAAAAAAATGACAACAAATTGTTTGATAAAACACTTAAAGCACTGGATCCATTGAGTAGAATAGTTCAAAGTAAAAACTGGTTTAATTATTTTTAATCTTCTGATAATTTCTTGTTGAAATCTTAAAATAGCCAATAGTTTAATCTGTTTCCAATGAAAAAAATAAACAAAAGAATGTATGATTCAATTGTTTGCGAACCTAAAAAAAGTAAGAACCAAACTTCTAAGTTTAGATCTACACACTAAAACTGCAAAATAAAAGAAATTCTATTGTAGAATTAGTGAAAACATTTTTACTTGTTTTATTTATTTTATCTCTATATTTATTCTCCTGACTTGAAGGAAAGCGACGGAGGCGCTAATACATAGGGTAAGCAATTACCGCGTGGACCTGCTTCCGGAGATACTAAGATATTGCTGTCCGCTGGTAATTTAATAGAGATATGAACCAGGGAAAAGTGACGTAAATTGTCTTTTCCGAGGACTCACGATAATTTTTCAAATTAAAGTTTGTCAGCAGCGTTGTCGAATGGTAATAATTTTTACTTTGAACACTGAATTAATATACGTGAAAACTGGACATTCCTTGTCATTAATATCAACAAAATAATATCACTTTAATTTAGGTTTTTTTAATAGTTTGACTTTAATAAAATTTTCCTTTTTTGGTTTGTAATAAAAACTTCACTTTTCGATTAAACTGGTTTCAACGAAAATCTTTGGCGATTTCCATTTCTTGATAGATCACAAAAGAATATAGTTATAGTTAATAATCTGAATGGCTTCTTGACGTTAAAATCCATTGTATTGTTGAAGTAATTGAGGTAAAAATTTCTGAGACGGAACATCGAAATTTCTTTTCTCTCGCATTGTAAACTATGATGTTGACCAAACTATAAAACAATTTGCAAAAAAACAACTTTATTATAGGGATTATTTTTTTGTTTTAACATATTTCAATTGCTACAAGTTAACTGGGTAAACTTTATTAGTTGTTTGATTAAATAAATTTGTTTTGCATAGAAATATAACAGAAACAGTAATCTTTTAAATTTTATTTTTCTTTTTTCCGTTTTTGATTTGTATTTGAGTTATAGATTATATAATTCTAATCAAGAAAATATTATATGACTATGGTAATACGACGTTAAATGTTTTAACATTTCTTGTTTCATATTGTTTTAGTGTTAAAATTTTTATGTGTTTAACAACTATCTATAACACTGTGCTTAAATACTGACAAACCAAATCGAATGTCTTTTTTTTATGCTTGAGATATTTAGGCTATTATTGAATATAAATGTAGACAATTTTTTTTTAAAGTGGTAAGAAAATTGTTTTTGGCTTACCTGTTTACCATGCTGATGTAAAATGTTATGACGTAGGGATAAGTGAGATCTTTGCATTTAATCCGTTGATGGAAATACGATATTGATACAACAACAAAAGGAACTAAAAATAGTAACGTAATTGTTTTAGCTTTAATCTAATATATTAACAGCAATAGCTTCTGTTTGTTTATCTCTTAGATACAAATCAGAATCCCTCCAGCTTCTTCCACAAAGGTTGTAGGCAAATTTATACAAAAAGCTTTCTTTTGCAAGTAATGGATCTAAATTTGATTTGCGCTAAACAAGGTTCCTCGGACTTTGTGTTTTGAAACCACTTTCTGACCAAGGTTACATGAAAACGCAACCCAAAAAGCAGGAAGCTTGATGCGTTTTCCTGCTACGTAGGCCAGTGGGATTAACGAGAAATTTGAACCTTGGTCAAAAAAATTGATAATAAATAAAAATGTTAAAATTCTGTATTCTTCAACAGTGATAAACAATTTTGGATGATAAATTCATTTTCTGATGCGAGTGGTTACTTACGGTACTTAAGTTGACAAAACCTTGGTGGTACAGAAGGAGTAAAAGGAGTAATTAAAAATAGCATGAAGGAGTAGAGTCTTTTTTTTGAAGCTTCTCATCTGGTAACTTTACAGAAGCAACAGTCAAATCACTAGCGTATTTAGGGGATGGGGCGGCATTGTGCCATATACCCCTTGGAGAAAATCATAGACAGATTTGAAGTAAAGACCTTTCTTGTTTTTACGAAACATTATGTTTTTGAGACAAAAAATCCACAAAACCAAGACCTTTTTACCACTTGAAAAAGTTTTTCCGATAAGCATATTTGATTGCGTTGTATGCTCCCCTTCTTTTCAAAAACCCTCGGTATGCCACTGGTCAGAAAGAAGAAGAAACCCGCCAAACTGAGTTAATGAAAACAAAAAAGAAAACACTCATTGATTGAAAGTATGGCCAATGAAAAGACATGAAGCTGAAAGACTTTTAGGGTGCAGACGAAATCTTTTTTTTGTTACAGGATTAGTTTTGACTGTTACTTTAAGCCAACGGAATTTCTCTTTTTTCTTTATAACTTAATTTGGCTTGTTCTTCTTCATTCTGACAATTTCTCCCGAAAAGCACCAAGACTTTGGGAGAAATTGTCAGAATGAAGAAAACACTTAACACTAATGCAAAAAACTTGAAAAATGGCTTTACTTTTACGCATTATTTTATTTTTAAATTCTATTTTAACCACTTAATGAGTTTCCTTTTCATGCAAAGTTTAATTTTTAATTTTTTTTAAATGCAGAAGGTTTTTTAGTATTGGCATTCAATTTTTTGTTAATTCCTGCGCTAAGTCACAATTTAAAAGTTTAATGATATTTTTTTGTTATTCGGGTGTCCTACAAATATTTTACCGTCAGGAAAATGATTACGATTTTCTGGGCGCAGTAAAAACAGTATTTAATCTTGAGTAATTTGTCTTACAAGGTACAAATTGTGAAATTATTTAATGTTTTTTAGAAGAGTTTACATGACATATAGCATTAAATAAAATAAATTTTCAAAATCAAGTTTATCTTATTTTGTTTTTTGAAAATAATGTTGGAATTGGGCAATGACAAAAAATTTAAAAAATAAGGGTTAATTTTCCAAAAAAGAAAATTAGCGGTTCTATGAAATAGTAAAAAAAAAAGTAAAGATTATTTCATCTTACCCAATGTTAATGTAAATCCAAGTTGTATGATTGCAACTGTTATAAAGACTTGAAATTCCATCTTCTTTGTTTTAACACGATTTGATGCAATCTTTTTGCTTTTTGATTCAAGCTTGGAAAAAGTTATAAACCCAACTGCAATAGTGACACAAGTCTGTATGAAATAAACAGAAATGAACAAAATTATTGTTTAAAAGAAAACTCTAAAGTAATTGTTTGTGAAATGATAGTTTTTTAATTATACCATAAAAAATTTGTCTTACAAATGAGGTCATGTTTAATTTATAAAAAAAAATATAATTTACTGTAACTCGTTTCAAATAATTTTTGAAGTTTTGTTATTTCAAAAGCTCGCAAGAATGTTTATTGTGATTTAAATTCTTTCTATTTAAATTCGTACAAGTCTACTTTATAGGCAACTTTTGCAGGAGATTAGACTTGAAAAAAAGTAAAAAGCTAAAAAAATGACACTAAAATATAATCGCGCCAAGATTTCTCAAAAGTGATAATAAAATTTACATATTTTGCTGATAAAAATTATATAAAGCGCCATTAATAGGCAAAGTCTAGTTTTTCAATGTAAATACTCTTTTATTCATCGTCTTATTCCATAAAAAAGAAATACATATACTGTATGTAGGTATACAATTGCTTAAATTATTTTTCAGTGCAACAACTCAAACCAATACACAAAAACGTATTAAAAACTAATATAAAATAAATGAAAACGATATACGGTAAAAAACAAGCAAATAATACATTATATGAAATAAAAAATGTGACTATAATGTGCAATGTTCGCTGCACCTGAAAAACAATCGGACACAAACGAAAAAAGAAAAACAACATTAAAATGAAAAAAAGTGAAAAATCAAACTGATTATAACACATTTATAGCAAAAAATACCACAGTATATCTACCATAATTGTTATTGGTAGCAACCAAAACAATCCGAATGTCCAAGCAAGTATCTCAAAGTTGGAAGATTCCATTCGCTTAAGAACAGCAGCATAGTTCAAAAAAGATATCGTATATCCACCGATCAACATATTTGGAAACCAAACTAAAAAAAGTAAACGATTAAAGTTAAAAGAAAATGAAAACTTTTTGAAACCAAAACTTTTTTAGTTATTATTATAAAACAATCTGAACTGACTATTTGTTGTCAAATCAGGTGGCTCAGTTTTATAATAAATTATTTAAATACTTTTCTCATAATTTTGTTGTTTTAAGGTATCATTATTGATTGTTTGATGCAATAATTCTAAAAGAAGAAAAAACCCAAATTAAAACACAGTCATTAGCAAAAGTTTAAGACTGGGTTGCATTTTTGCTTTTTATCAAAAATTATCATGAACAGAAGCACGAATTACTAACACTGCTGGTTTACTTTACTGGCAAATTAACAGAATACACACTGAACATTCGAATTAAAAGAGTGACTTGCAATTCTAGTAATTTCTTCCTCCTCTTTTGCTCTTTATCACTACTTGAATTCATCGCAACATATTGCAAATTAATTTTTCAGAACAGTCTTGAGAACTTTCTTTTACCCATACCTCTTTTATCACTTGGTTTAAACCTCCAGCACTTAAAGTTTGTTTACCTGCAACCTTCCTGTTGATTATTTCTCATAGATTTTTAATGAGGTTTAGGTCTGGGTTGTTTCTAACCGATCCAGTGTTGCCAATTCTTTTCTTGTAAAATTTGTTTCACAGTTTTTAAACAGTGACATGCAACGCCGTCATGCATAAAAACTGTACACTTGTTAATATTCATATGTACTTCAAGTTTCTCTTCAAAAATTTTTATACCTGAAACTGATCGTTGTGCTTTTTGGGGGCAAAAAAATACAGTCCAACAGTGCCAAACTCGGAAAATGTCCTTCAAATCATCTGTCTTAGTGAGTGTTTTATTGTTGAAACTGTGCATCTTTCCTGAAACTTAATGCCCACGGGTTTTCTAACTTTCTTTTTTCTCACCACAAACTGTTGCAAAATACATTTTTCAGAAAACATAGCTTTAGATACGTCTTCGATATGGATGCTTCGATCGTGTTCTTTTGGTACTGCAAGATACTTCAACTTCACAAGAGTGGTGATCTTTGGTTTGTCAGCTAATTTATATGATTTATGACTAAACTAAAATCTCAAACGCCGAGAAATTGTGGTCATGTGAACATCTGTTCCCTTTTAAAGCAGCGCGACATAAATCTTCTTTAAAGAACTTATTATGGAAGGTACAGTAATTTGCTTTATTATCCGGTCATTTTGAGGTAAAGTTTTCATTAGCCTTCGGCTTCTGTTTAAGCCTTTGTAACTCCAATAATTATTAAAATTTTTAATTGTTATATGTGCAGCAGTCTTGGTGCAATTCATGTTCGCACTGATTGCTTTTTCTGAAAAGCTGTCATTACTATTAATAGAAAACATCATTTGAACGTATTTTTTGTCCATTTTTAAAATCTAAAATACCATCTTATACCCAATTAATTACACTGTAAAATTAATTGAAATGACTTTAAAGAGATTCTTAGTGAAAGCAAACCATGGGTGGGTCGTAGACAGGTGGCTGATGCAACTTCAGTAGGATAACATGCATATAAAACTGCATAATCTAATTACAATGATAAAATCTATTAATGCCCTAAGTCAGGGGTGGGCAACCTTTTTTGGTTTGCGTGCCAAAATCGGCTAAATCTTTGACATAATTCTTCCACGTACCAACCAAAATTTGTGAGAACATACACTTGACATCCTTAAAGGTGTATATGAAGAGCCTTGAAGAAATGATAAAAATTCACCCAAACAGTGAAAGCACAGTATAACCAAAATTACATTTATTTACCTTGAAAACAACGCCCAAACAAAAACAATGTTTTTCCTCTTTGAAATTAAAACATGCACAATAAATTTTTAAACAAGGGTTAAGTCACTTTTCAAAGAAAATATCAGTCCGACAAAAAGCTTTAATTACTTTTTTTTACTATATCAGTGAAACTTCTGCTGCTGCATTACCGCTGACAGGGATTTTACATCGGGTTTAGGCTATATTTTGTGACCTTCAGAGATATATACAAACTACTAGTTTTATCAGTCAGGCTACTCCTATTATGAGACTTAATAAAGTTTATAACCGAGTACAAAGATTCACAAGCATATGTAGATGAAAACATGGAGAGTAATGCTGTTGCAAAGCTTTTTAAGCACAAAAAATTTTCAGGAATGGCATTTAAGTCCACAATAGCTCGTTTTCTGCACTTCTCTCAAGTATTCCCTTCTCTAATCGCCTTTTTTCAATGTTTTTCAAGTCAACTCTAAGGTCAATAAACAATTGTTTCCAAATTGAGCTGCTCTGAAATTCAATTAACTCCCTTTTAAATTTATCCGTGTTTATCCATGAAAACGTTTGTACAGTAGGTTTAGTTTTCTCATTTTTATACTGTCTGGAAACCTTATAAAATTTGCTGTCTCTTCTGGTTCTCTGAATTTCAAAAATCTTGTGAAAAACTGCTCACCAAGTTACTTGATAATGTTTAAAAATAGCTTCTGAAGGCTTTGACAATCTCTTCTGTCATGGTTTTGGAGATTATTAATATGCCTCTTGAGGTTTGAAAAGTATCTAAATCTCTCATCTCCAATATCTTTCTTAAAGACTTTTAGTCTTTTTTCAAAAGCCGTTATGTATCCAAACGCAACATCAAGTGCCTTACCACTACCCAGTAATTTAACATTTAGTTTATTTAGAAGTTCACAAAAGTCTGCAAAGAACATCAGTTATGAAACCCACTTGTAGTTAGACAATTCTTGGTAAAAATATGATGGTCATTCAAGAAGATCTTTATCTCGCTAAAGCATTCAACGAATCGTTTCAGAATTAAACCTCGGCTAAGCCATCGAACATTGTTGTACGTTTTTAATCCTTTATATACAGATTCTGTCTCATTCAGTAAAACCTGAAATTGTCTTTTATGTAATGCTCGAGCAGAAATGCAGTTCACAACTTTGGTAACTGTTTGCATTACTTCCTAAAGTTTCTTTAGGCCTGCTTTTGTACATAATGTCTCCTCATGTATGATGCAATAAAAACTTATTACAGTAGGACCAACTTCTTTTGTAAACAGAATTACAAAATCTGCCTTATTACCGTCATGCTGGGGGCGCCATCAGTTGTAACGGACACTACTTTGGAAATGTCAATTTGACGAGAACAAAATTATTTATAACAGCCTTACATATTTCGGCCCCGCTTAGTACGCTCAGGTAGTGTTAGAAGAACAAACATCTCTTCACATAATTTATCACTTTTACAAAATCGAGAAAATATTGCCAGCCTAGCTGATCATGTAATGTCTGTACTTTCATCAATACAAATATAAAAAAATGCATGAAGACAAATCTTGTTTCAACTGCTTAGTAGTATTACTTTCTAACTTAAATATCCTATCCTTTACTGTTTTCCTACTCAGAGACAAATCTTTAATACGCTGAATAATCTTTTCTTTCCCTGAAAAATTGTCAAAAAAAAAAGGTACACTCTAATCAAGTTTCTTTAACCCTACGTTAGTACCCTGGGGTGTTTCAGCATCCCAGGGTATTAAATTTATATGCCGTTTTGAGTTGGCAACACTTGCAACTTTGTTTTTTTAAATACCCTTTTGAATAGGTGAGAGGAAAAAATGCTGAAAATCTTATAGTGCTGTGACTTGTTCTTCTTATTTTTTTAGGGTAAATTATGGATAGTTACAGTAGAAATGTAGAAAGGTTGCAAAGAATGTTGCAAGAATGTGACGTTTTGAGTGATGCTGAAGATGACAGTGAAGGTGAATCAGATTTTGTTATAGAAGATGAAGTTATTTCTGATTCTGAGTGCTATGACTCGGAACATGACGAACCGGAAAAACAGCCCTGCCAAAAACAGCCAAAGTGTGATGGATGGCTGGGAAAAGACAAGAAATCATGGTGGCAGAAAGAAATGCCTAATTCAGCAGTTCCTACCCGTCCTCAAAATATTATTCGAGAAAGACCAGGACCTAGAGGACCAGCTCTTCAAGCGAAAACTCCTTATGAGTTTTGGGAACTATTTGTTACTCCCGAAATGCTGGAATTATTGGTTGAAAAGACCAACTTGTTTATCAGAGACAAGAGAGAGAACTATACTCAAAAAAGTAAAGCAAGAGACACTGATAATGTAGAAATGAAGGCTTTTCTTGGTCTACTACTATTGGCTGGTACCTATCACAGCAACAGAATGAACCTTGATAATTTGTGGAAGACTGATGGCACTGGTATTGATGTTTTTCGGCTGACGATGTCGCTGCATCGCTTTCGCTTTCTACTGTGTTGCATACGGTTCGATGACAAAGCAACACGGGCTTCAAGAAAACTTTTGGATAAGCTTGCCCCAATTCGAGACCTTTTTGAGACGTTTGTTCAAAATTGTTTGAGGAACTATTCGCCCTCAGAGTTTGTCACGATTGATGAGATGCTGGTGGCTTTCAGGGGCAGGTGTCCATTCAGACAATATATCCCGAACAAACCAGCAAAATATGGCATAAAAATACAAGCAATGGCTGATGCTAGAACGTACTATACTTGCAAAATGGAAATTTATGCTGGAAAACAGCCTGATGGCCCATTCAAAGTTGACAATTCATGTTTTGCTGTAGTTACAAGACTTATCTCTGAAATCTCAGGTTCAGGCAGAAACGTTACATTTGATAATTGGTATACCACTTACCCACTTATCGTAAGTCTACTTCATGACCATAAATTATCTACTGTTGGAACACTTCGCAAGAACAAACGTGAGATCCCCGACGAATTTTTATCGGTCAAGAACAGGGCTGCGTGTGACAGTATGTTTGGATTTGGAGGTAATGTGACACTAGTATCCTATGTGCCTCAGACCAAGCAAAAGAAAAATGTTATCCTCTTCAGTAGCATGCATCATAATGATAAAATTGACCCAGAGTCTAGTGACATGAAAAAGCCTGAAATTATTACTTTTTATAATTCGACCAAGGGCGGAGTGGATATGGTTGACCAAATGGCAGGGGAGTACGACACTTCAAGAAATAGTCGACGTTGGCCTTTGACTGTTTTTTACACGCTGTTGAACGTTTCCACTATAAATGCATACATACTCTACTGTCATAACCCTAAAAACAAGCTAAAACGCCGTCTATTCATCAAGAGTGTAAGTATGCAGCTTGTTCAAGAGGCTCTGAAAAGAAGATTGCAGAATATTTACCTGTCAAGAGACCTCAAAAGTGGAATTAGAAGAATGCTGCCAGAGTCAGAAGAATCTTCAACATATTTACAGGCATCGACATCAAATCGTGCAAAGAGATGTGAATTGTGCGAGAGGTCACGTGACCGCAAAGTCAAAACAGTTTGTACCACTTGTGGTAAGCATGTTTGCAAAGACCACAGCAAGTTGTTTGTGCAATGCATAACATGCCATGAATCCGCATCTAACGATGAAGAATCAGAGTAACAAATAACACTGATGGCGATAAGGTTGGAAAAAGACTACCGGGGTACTCGTTTTGGTTGTGAGTTATCGCACATTAATCACTTTACAGTTTAGATTTATTCAATAAACAGCTTTGATGTTTTATTATTGTTTAAATCTATTTAATAAACAAGCATTGAAGCCCAATGTGTATATTGCTTGTTATTGACAACAGTTTTAATAATGGGGTGCTAAAACACCCCATGGTACTAATGACGTTCCTACCCCCAGGGTACTAACGTAGGGTTAATATAATCTCCATCACTAAGTGGTTTTCCATGTTGAGCAATTACCTTTGAAACTTCAAAACTAGCAGCAACTAAGTTGGAACTGGACCTGCTTGAAATTAATTTCATAAAATTATCAGCCTGTTTTTCTGTTTTGCTGAGTGTTCTACAAATTAATTCTCTTTTTTCCTCTTCGTTTTTATTGCTTATGTTATTATGAACACTTTCAAAGTGCCTTTTTATAGAAGATGTTTTACAAACAACCGTTTCAAAACAAAAAATACATAAAGTTTAATTGTCTTTTTCAATCACATCAAATTTTTCAGTCCAGTATTTTTGGAATACTCTGACATCTTCAATTGAACGACGTTTCTTAGCTGATGGTCCTGACATTATGCTCATTCTGTAAAGGCAAAAAAACGAGTTCTTCTTACAAGTTCTTTCTACTATGCTTAAATGAGGCGAAACTAATTTTTTTAAACTTTCAAACTGACTTTTAATTTTGTTTTGATCTGTTTTTATCAATTTTTATTCTTTGTTAACCACAGTCTGAACAACAATAGACTTGCTTTATAGAAAATATTCAAACCACTATAATGTATTTTATAAAAATTTAATTCTGTCAACTACACATTTTAATTTAATCAATCAATCATTTATATATTAATTTTAGATGACTTAATAGTTTTGTTTTAAAATTTTCTTTAGTACATAAAATTTTTATATAAAAAATTTTAAATGATGCTTTGAATAGGGTTTATTGCAAACCGAAAACGTTTAGCTGTATTTTTTTTTCTTTTACTGTTGTAATTGATTAATTAATTAGATGAAAAATGCAAGAGTTTTTGCAATAATTGTCTTATGGTTAAAAAAACATGATCAATAAACTCAGAAATTCTAATCCTTCATCCTGTGGTATTGCGACTTGTAAGTTATCATTTTTTTCATTTGAAAGAGGAAGGATCTCGTTTCTAAGGCCTCACTCGCGTGCTGGATAGAAGTGTATGCGTGCCAAGTTTGGCACGTGTGCCAAGGGTTGCCCACCCCTGCTCTAAGTTCATATGACTGGTCTAAAACTTTTGCTAATGACTTTATATTAAGGTTTTCATATTTGAAAAGGCGGAATTCCGGACAGATATAGGTGTAACAGCCAAAAAAGTTTTTGGAGGGGCGGTCAAAATAAAAATGTCTGGGATTCTAGGATGAAGACCTAAAAAAAAGGTGTTTACTTTTGAATCAGTCTTGGAATTTTTCAATTTTTGTGTTAAAATTATGGTGTTCTCCTAAAAAAAAAAGGTCTTCAACCAACCAAAGGCAACCAACATATTAGTTTCATGTCTTTTTCATGTCATTTTAAAATTTGTTTTTAAATCTCTAAAATTCCGGACATGTTCAGAATTTTCCGGACGGTATGGCAAACCTACTATATATATATATATATATATATATATATAAGCATTGATATTCTTAAATCAGACGAACAAGAAACAGAGATGTTAATTTGTAGTTGATTCTATAGTATTTTATTGTAAACATTTCTCTAAATAAGACTTAATAACATAATATCAACAACTAGAAAAGCCTATTATGCTTTCCATTAGAAAATATTTCGGTAGGCTATCTGTTTTTGATGATCGAGCAATCAGATGAGAAAAGCAGAGAACATAGTATTTGTAAAAATATTTAAGTTTTGTTTAGTTACAACTACAGTTGACATCATTGATCGAAGCAATAATCGAGATTCTTGGCTTTTGAACAAAATTTGGTAAAACAAAATTTTTTAAAAAAGTGTATCTAAAATTTATAAATTAAAACTTTAATAAACAAACGGTGCTAAGTTTCTCAATTCTTCAAACTAATTAAATAAATAAAATTTAAAAAAAACTTAAATAAATTATTGTAGTATTAAACAACTCTTTAAATTATTTGGTTGTTTCGTCATATTAATAAATTGCAGTCAAACGTTACCAGGAAGCAAATCTGAATTTTAGAAAAACCTGTGTGACTCTAGCATGAAAACAGGAAGCAGCAATTTTTGACATCACGCGTATTTACTCATAGTTTAAAATAGTAATTCGAGATGATAAAAAAATCTCAACCAAAATTCATCCAACGCTTGCATATCAGATAAATTGAATAAAAAAACAATAATTTTTTTTTTACAAAATAGATCTTGACATATGTTTGTCAATGAAACTTTACAATCAATTAGTACACATTATTATATTGACTAAAGGGTGCATTTAGCAAATTCTTTAGAATTCCCTAAAATTTTAAACTTCTCGTAAAATGTAAATGTGGTATTGTATGTAGAACCACTTATATCTTCATAATCAAAATTGCTACATATATTTAGTGATTAAATATAGTAATTAATTATTTACAAAATTAACAAGCTTGATAATTAGGCTACTGACGGGGTACAGTTGAAGAAATAAAAGAAAAAATCCAAATTATTCCAAGTCCAATAAAAACGGTCCTCTTTGATTGCATTCTATAACTTAATGGTTTCATAACTGCGTACAACCTCTCCACGGCAATGTACGTTAAATGATATATTGAACTAGTGTATTGAAAAGAAATAAAAACCATGCCGAAGCTAGGTAAGGCTGTTCCACGAATTGTCATTACTTCGCTGAGAAGTTTTTCCATTGTTAAATTGATGGTCCAAAAGTAGTTGTAAGGAATGAATATAAGCAACTGAACACCTAAAGAATAAAATACATTCATTGCTAGAATAACGTTTTCCGTTTTTTATCTAAAAAAAACGTTATATTCTCGCTTTACTAAACGAATAAGTTCAATTAAAGATACGTAAGAATTACCAAACCCATCATCTTATGATTTTCTGGTGTGCAGTAAAATTCTAGTTTTAGATGATATAAATATAAAAAACTAAAAAAAAAGCAAAAACGAATCAAGTATCGATCCTGTACCAAAACTAATATTAAAACTAACATGGTACGATGTACTAGCAAACGTCATCCGTAAAATGACGCCATAGAAGCATTTCAAATAGGTATAGTGGAAACAATCAACCACATTTGTATTCAACTCGTGCCTGGCAAGCACAACAAAGGTACAAACAGCGCAGCAGTTAATGCATGGTTTTTCAATTGGTGGACCACACAGATATGATGTGAAAAAAGTGTTGAAATACTGTATTTTTTAAACAAGCTGCATAAAGATGAGAAACACCAGACTCGAGTTTCGCTCTTGTTAGAGCTATAAATATAAAATATAAATAAATTCAATTATATAATACTATAAATTCAAATATAAAATACTGTATTCTGTTTACATCAAGAGTTTTCAACTGGGGTCTATGACAATGCACGAGGCGAAGACCGAAAAAGGTCTTTACATTGATTTACGGCTGTATTCAGGGATCTAAGGGCCAAAAAAACTGCAATGATTGCGATCCAACTTTGTTGGAATGCAATCGCAAAAAGGTTAAAAAGCACTGAGCTGATGGGACAAACAAGAAAGAAACGGAATAAAAACATTGGCCACTACGTGTGATAATTAAACAACACACATAGTGGCCCAAGTTTTTATGTATTGAAGCAAGTATAAAAATAATAAAAACAATAAATTTTGTTTTTATACACAAAAAAAATTGTTCACAATTTTTATAGAACCTTCAAGCAGTATAAAATTCCTGTATTTGAGATAAAATTTTTTCAAATACAGGAACCATAGAAATTATAGTACTCAAAAATACTGTAAGTTTTTGGAGCTAAATAAAACAAACAAACACATTAAGATTTATTTGCTCGGGTTTGGCGTGCGCAATGTACAGCAGTCTGCTAACAATCCGTAATATTTCCTGGTATCCCAACCATCAGCCCTTCGCGATTAACAATACTTATCTGCGAGGCAATGTACAGTAGCAGTAGGAGAATCAAATCTTAAATTAACAATTACAAAAAATTATGAATTAAAAGACACTTCTTTCTTAAAAAGCTGGAGTAATTTGCGTTATGACTGCATACTTAACTCTTAGCAATTTTTGTTTCCAAAGCATAGGTCGTTTAAATTTTAATAACAACTTAAAGAAAACAAAAATAAAGATAAGATTCAAATAATTGTAAGTGATCTGAGCAGGTTAAAAAAGCAATTTACACCAAATTTTTTTATTATTATTATTTTTTAAATTTTACTTAATTGAAAATATCCACCGAGATTTAATTTACCGTATATTGCTAGAATCACTTATGCATTGGCCCGTAAGCGTGAAATCTGTCAAAAAATTACTCTATTCCGTTATTTGATTTTAAAGTGCTTGTTTGTGCTACAGAATTTTAATATCGCTTTAAACAAAGTCGATTTTATTGGAGCCATAAGCTTTTCCTGACGCTCTCATCAGTGGCAATCGCGTCAAAATGAGATGAACCAGAGAAAATCAAGGTATTTATAGTCTCAACAGTTGGCAGAAAGGTGCTGCAGTCTCAGAAAGGAGAAAGGCACAATTGCACAAAATCAAAGAAATGAGAGATTACACTGTAGTGCACCACACTTTTTTGATTTTGTGCAATTATGTCTTTCTCCTTTCTGAGACTACAGCACCTTTCTCCCAACTGTTGAGACTATAAATACCTTGATTTTTTCTGGTTCATCTCATCTTGACGCGATTGCCACTGATGAGAGCGTCACGAAAAGCTAATGGCTCCGATAAAATCGACGTTATTTGATTTTATTTAATAGCTTTGTATCTAAGAACTATTCAAATATAAAATTACTTATTTGTTTATGGAGTTTTGCTAGGGTAATTTTGGCCGATCCTTTTTTGCAAGTTAAAATTTTTGTCTACCACAATTAAACATCACACCTCGTCCGTTATGTAAAACACATCGTATAAATTGGAACAAAATATTCCTTTTAATTCAAATTTCTCTTTGTTTTACAAAATAACCTGAAATTTAAATTAGAAGGAAATAAAACATAAAGTACTTGTAACTTTACAATTGAACAAAATTAAAGTAAAAACATTAATTTGAAAGCATACCTGTAAGTAGATCTGCTATTGCTAATGACACTTTTAAAATATCCAGTTTGTTAATTTTCCTTTTTTTATAACGAAGATATCCAACGGCGATGATGAGAAGATTTCCGATAAAAATCGAGATTCCGAGAAAAATAAGAAAAAACAAAAAAAAGCTTCCTTTAACTAAACTGCACTCCTTGCAGGATTTGATCGGAATGTCCTTGCAACTGACGAAGGCGCGGGGTTCGCAGAAGGGGACATTACCACACAAACGAACGGATGCGACGGTTTCGGAAGAAAAAACATAACCATCGGATCCAGAACCCCCGGATCCAAAATCAAAAGCCGGATTTAAAGAATTTGTAATAAAGATGAATTTATCTTCATCATAATAATACGTATCACTATAGTCCGCGCTTCCCTTCCTCCTTCTTTCGTACGTCATATTTGATTCTTTTTCAGTTGATGCAAATTTTTGATTTGTAATCTTTTTTTATTTTTGGATTTTAAAAGAATTTTTTTGTTTTCAATTCAAATAAACGATTAAATCTGAACAGCAGCAAAATAATTCGTGTTTGTTTTAATTGATTTTTTTAGTGACAATTTTTCTTTTTACACCTCCATCACAAATTTACTATAACGCTTAACCCAGCGGATAGCCTGATAGTGTCTCTTTTAATCACTTTGAAATTTCTTGGACAGGCTTGCATAACTAAAAGAACATAAAGTTTAGCCCAAAATTAACAAAACCATTACGTACAGGCTAATGCTTATTTTGCATTCACTACAAAAATTATAGAAATTACTCTTAGAAACTTAAATATAAAGTAAAATAGTTTTCATTTTTTATCATTATTTTCGTTTGCAAAAAAAGTGCCTTTTTTGTTTGGAAACAAAAATTTTTTTTGTTGACTATTTTAAACTTTTAACGGTTTTAAATATGAATACTAATGTTTTATCTAATTAATCCAGCTCGCGTATCACATTTTATGCAAAGCTTTTTCTCAGTTTAACCATGTTGGCCTGATTAGTGCTTTTTGGTTCGAACGGAGTTACCGTGATAGGTAACCGACGTGACCCACTAAAGAATTTGTTGTAAAATGCTTTTCCCAACGGAAATCATTCAAGTAGAATGAGTATCGGACTCGCTTCCTTTTATTTACATGGCCCAGATGGTAGGTGCTTTCACGCAGCCTGGGCCGTGAGTAAGTCTGTTTATTGATTTTAAAATGACAGACCGAAACCAAACCTACCAAAACAGAAGGGTATCCACCCATTCCGATGTTCAGTGTGGTTCTGCTAATCGGCAAACGTCCTTTTCAGGACGGGGCAATGTCAGGATAAAACTGCCCTTTTCAGGGCACATTGCCAACAAGTTCCGAAGACCCACTATTCTTCAGCTGAACATCGAAGGCCTCACTGCAAGCAAGATGAACGTTCTTTATCACCTCGCTATGCAGTCTGAGGCACTCGTCATCCTACTGCAGGAGACCCACTGCACTGATGCAGAGAAGTTGATGCTACCAAACTACCAACTAGCTGGGTCTTCTTTAAGCAGGAAGCATGGCCTTGCCACGTTTGTCCACGAGCGACTGAGATACACGCTTTTGGACCAATCTCCACCGAAATCGGAGATCGAGTGGTTGTGTGTGGACGTTGATGACTATAAAATAGTCAACGTCTACAAACCACCGCCAACGTGATTGCGAACCCTGGATCTCCCAGTGTTTCCTCACCCCTGTCTTTACGCTGGCGATTTTAACTGTCGTCATGCTGACTGGAGTTACGAAGACAACAGCCCGGACGGTGAGTGCTTGGCTGGCTGGGCAAGTATTAATTGTCTTGCCCTGCTATATAATGCAAGGACGCTGCCAGTTATTATTCCGGCCGCTGGAACACTGGCACCAATCCGGATCTAGCTTTTGCTAGCGTAGGTCCAAACAGTCGCTTACCAAATAGACGTGTCCTTGAAAAGTTCCCCAGGTCACAACATCGACCTTCGCTTATTGCACCACCAAGGTTTGCTATGGCAGTGCCAAGTATGCCTGTTAAGCGATGGAACTTCCGCAAGACCAAATGGAGTCAGCACATTGCTTTGACGAATAAATTTGCAAAGACTTTGTTGCTGCTTGATTCACTTGATGTGGATGCGGCTTACGAGGACTTCTGTAACACCATTAAGAAAGCAGCCTAAAAGACTATCCCACGCGGGTATCGAAATAACTATATTCCGTGTTGGGATGCAGAGTGTGAATCATCCCTCTATAAAATCTTTCTGCAGTCTCCTCAGGGAGACGACTCAAGTTTGGCTGCTACAGCTCTGCTTGCCAAGCTTGACAGAAAGCGGAGGGATCGATGGTCCGAAGCAGTTCGGAGCATTGACTTCTCACACTATAATCGAAAAGCGTGGAGTATTTTGAACAACCTTACTGGTAGGTCACGACACTCTCCTCGTCACTGTCCCGTTTCAGCCGATGCTATTGCATCTCAGCTGGTTAGAAATGGGAAATACGAGGCTGTTGATCGCAAGTCATTTTAACTTGTCTTTCAAGAAGTATCTGACCTTTGGAGGGCCACAACACCAGACGCAGTAAATATCTCTGACAATTTTTCACAGAGAGAATTTGCTGCTGCCCTTCAACACTTAAAACCAGGTAAAGCTTCAGAACCTGATTCCATCTGCTCAGAGCTTATACTCCATGCCGGAGCTGCTTTGAAGTCCTGGTTATGTGACTTCCTTTCTTCCTGTTTGGGCCGACTCAAAATTCTCAAGATCTGGAGAAGAGCGCTTGTGGTCGCGATCCCAAAACCAGGAAAGCCCGTGGGGGACCCGAAGAGTTATCGACCGATATCTCTGCTCTGTGTCCCTTACAAGATCCTCGAGAGGCTTATCTACGCCCGCGTCGAACCATTAATCGATCCACTGCTCCCTAAAGAGCAGGCTGGGTTTCGACGCGGGAAGTCAACCGTAGATCAAGTTGTTCTGCTAACCCAAAACTTCGAGGATTCTTTCGAGGCTAAAAAGAAGGCCGGTGCCGTATTTATCGATCTGACAGCTGCTTATAACACTGTCTGGCACCGTGGCCTTACCTGCAAGCTGCTGAGACTACTTCCGGATAAGCACATGGTCAAAATGATCATGGAGCTTTTCCGAAATCGAAGTTTCACCCTTACCTCCGGTGACAGCAAGCAAAGCAGGCTACGCCGTCTTAAAAACGGCGTTCCTCAGGGATCGGTCTTGGCTCCCCTCCTATTTAACATCTATACCTACGATCTTCCTTCCATGATTTCCAGAAAGTTTGCTTATGCTGATGATTTAGCATTGTTGCATTCTTCTGGAAACTGGAAGGACTTGGAGGGGACTTTGAGCCAAAACATGTCTACACTTTCAGCGTATTTCCAGACTTGGAGGTTGAAGCTCAGTCACACTAAGACGGTGACGGCAGCCTTTCACTTAAATAACCGAGAGGCCAAGCGTGAGCTAAAGGTCTACAACAATGGTAGACTTTTACCGTTCTGTCCAACCCCTACTTATCTTGAGGTAAAACTGGACAGATCACACACTCACGTTCACTCACGATCACACACACCTTCACCACTTAGTGGTATTGCGCAAAAAACTATCATCACGCGTCACACTGTTGAGGCGACTCGTGGGCTCGGGATGGGGTGCTGGTGCTAAAACACTACGCATAGCCACCTTGTCTCTAGTCTACTCAGCAGCTGATTACTATGCACCAGTCTGGTGTCGCAGTGCTCACACTCGCCTCATTGACAGTGTTTTGAATGACGCCTTGCGCATAGTTACTGGATGCCTGCGTTCCACTCCAACGGACCACCTACCTATACTCTCAGGCATCCAGCCAGCTGAGCTTCGCCGAATGGGAGCGACACTCTCCTTGGCTTACCGTGGATCTCTGGACCCTGTTCATATCTTGCATGGTCTTTTAAGTGGATCTTCAAATACTGGCCAAGTGAGACTATGATCCAGACGCTCTTTTGTGCCAGCTGCGCGGAATCTCTTGAACAACCTTGCCAGACTTGGCATCCGCGCCTCTGAATGGACGAATCACAAATGGAAAACGGAGTACTGTGAAAATACTTCCAGGCTTTTATGCCCGAGACCGGTGCCAGGCCTGTTGGGATGGGCTTACCCCGAGCAGCTTGGGTTAAGCTCAACCGCCTGCGGACTGGTGTTGGGCGACTCCATTCGTCCATGCACAAATGGGGTCTCGCTCCTTCACCGAATTGCGAGTGTGGCGCCTCTGAGCAAACCTCAGACCATGTACTAACAGCGTGCCCTATACATCGGGCATCACATGGAGCACGAGGTCTGACGGTTTTGGATGACGAAACTTGATGCTGGCTTAATGACATCACTGCCAGCATCTGATCCAGGCAGTGCAGCAGTCTGGGGTAGTAAAAGGATAAACCCTCGGCCCCAGTCCTGTTTGTGTCTGGCCTGGAGTGGATGCTCTTCAAACGACGACGACGACGAGTTACATGTCGGAGTGTTATCACACTGTGCTACAACTGCGACCCTGTTGAATAAACCCCGTCTATATTTGAATATTTGGCTTAACAATAAAGTGCGATAAAAACCAGATTTAAACAGCTTTTTTGTAACAATCGATCGCTCCTAAAATATTTTTGCTAATCTAATCTTCCAATATAAAAGTTATTTTTACGATTCAAAAATTAATTCCATACGTTATTGAGTGAGAAAACAATTAACTGTATATACTGTACAAATATGTTGGGTTATTTATTTACATACACCGGGAAAAGACTTGAAGAACACAATTAAAAAACACACCAGACGGAAACACTTTCCTCAATTTCTAAATCGAGATGTCAATAGGCTACTTGGGTGCATCCAAAATTAAAAAAAAGGTCATTTAGTAAAACAACACTGACTTAGAATGATTCGGAAAGAAAATTTTATATTGTTTATTTTATCTTATCTTCGTATTTATTTTTACTTGCAGGAAAGCAACGGAGGTTTTAATACATAGGACATGCAATTACCCCGACCTGCTTCTGGAGATGCTAAGATATTACTGCTCGGTTGAATCTTTTTATTTTGTGTTTTAGTTTACAGAGATGTTCTGAAATTTTGAACTGCTTGCCAAAACCACCAAGCAAGGGAAAGTGCCGTAAAATGTCTTGGCCAAAACAGAATGGCACGAGTAGACTTTGCACCGAGATTATGTCGATCACAATCACGGCGCTCTAACCAGTCGACCACACTCCCGACAACTTATATGCGTCACTCGGCGTGTTCTTGAAAAAAACAATTAGAGTACTTACCTGCTTGGGGGTCTTAGCAAGCAGCTTCAAATTTCAGTCGTGTTCCTTAAACAAAAATATTAAAAAAACAAACAATAAATTTTTAACCGGATAATCGTATCTTGGCATCTCCCGAAGTAGGTCCGGTTAATCACGTGACGGTTGTCCTGAGTATAACGCCTCCGACGTTGTTAAGATTTTTTCTTCTCAGCACTTTATAAATACGTTTTGGATTTTTAAAATATTTTTTATTCCAAACGGCTAAAAGAGAGCCAAATTTTTTCACGATCATTTGATTGCTGCTTAAGGATCCTGTTAAGCTTAATTTGTATTTTTAATGAACTTTTGTTTTATTTTTTGTTTTATTTAAAGTTTGTCAACAATGTCATATTTCCACTTTTAAAAAACTCGTTCTTAAAACTAGCAACAGCTTTTATTTAATGAACTACTTTTTAAACTTTTGTCGGGCGAGTTTCAGTTTAACATTTTTGGTTCGACGTTACAATTTCCGTGTTTCTATTTGTGCGTGATGATTGTGATGAAATTCTAGTTCATCGTTAATTTAACGTTGTGAAACCCGCGCTCCAATTAATTGAAGTCTTCTGTTTGTCGTTCTATTTTTAGTTCATTATCAGTCGTGTTTGGAAGAAGCTTGCTGCGTTTTAGTTAACCTGATTTCTTGTTTAATTGTTTGTTATTTATATTCGTTTTTCGTTTCATATTTTTAAGTGAATAAAAACCACCTGTTAGGTTTTCTTTTTAAACATACGACAATCATCGTTTCACTATCGTCACCTTTATACGCCCGCCCGAGTCCAAAACCATAATTAATAAACGAAATTCTTTTGTACTTTCACATAAAAATTAATTAAAAATTAAAAGAAAACGTACAACTTTAATTGAAGATATTTCTCTATTACAAAAACCAGGTTTAGCAATTACTTGACAGTTGCTTTAGTTAAAAATTATGCTGGTTGCTTCAGTTAAGAATCCAGAATGCTGTTTTTTGCGGTTTGTTTTATTATCAATTTTTTATGAGCAAGCAAGCGTCACTCAATATAAAGATTTCAAGCGTTTTTTTTTACTTTTATTTTCCTTTGGCAGTTAATAAAGCTAAAAATTAGCCTTATATGTAAAAAGATATTAAAAATCTAAAAGAATAGTACAGTTAAAAAAGGTTTTACATCAGGCTCACACATGGTTCCTTAAGTATGCTTACTCAAACACTTTACGAGGCAATAAAACGCTTTCAATCTGAATTTCCAAGGGAAGTTGTTTATGTAGAAAAAGAAGTAACTGTAGATTTAGATTTCTTTTTGTATAAAATTTTTTAACAAATTCGGATAAAATCCCAAGCTCTTGATTTGGCTTTATTATAAAAGTTGATCTTACAATCGATCATACACTTTAATACTTTTGGTGTAATGGTTATTGGAACGAAATATTACTACCATCGGAACTATTCAAGCTAAGCGCAAAGAAATATCAAACGAAATAAAGCAAGTGTGTGATAGAGATATTGGTTTATAAAAAGTTTTTTGGAACGAACCTGAAAAAATATCAACTTCAATTCTTTTATTGTAAACTCAAAAACTAAAAGAAAGCAAAATATTGCAATCTTATCAAGAACTCACCCAATTTTTTAAATTTTAAATTAAATTTTAAAAAATTAAAAGAAGAAATATGCTTTATAAAAGTTATGAGATTATACGAAAGGAGGTACAGACATTGTAGACCAAAAATTACTTTCTATTCAAGTAAAACCAAGTCTCGAAAATGGACCACAATTGTATTATTTATTATTTTAAATTCCAAAATATGATGTATTATTTATTAATTTTAAAGTCGAAAATGAAATTAAATCCAATAGAAGCAATCAAATCCACAAATTCTATTGGATTTACTTTCGTTTTCGACTTTAAAATTAATAAATAGTTCATCATATTCTGGAATTTAATTTGTATCAATTTAGTCTCTTACTCGTTTTGATTTAAAATTTAGCCTGTTAGTCAAAAGTATAGCCTGTTTTTTAATAATATACATTGTTTTTTTGCTGTTGTTGCTTTTTATGTGTGTGTGTAAATTTAAAGTTAATTAATTTCTGTAATCTTATTTTCAAATTTGTGTCCTCAATTTTTTTTTTTGCAACCAGGGGGAAAATATGTCCTAATATCTGTATGCCAAATACGTAATTTTAGCATGCTCGCCGTCAGCTTATTGTTTTATCAATTGCACTTTATTTTCCATAACATTTATCATGTAAAATTTTGTATAATTGCATTTTGACTTCCGGATTTTGTGCGACGGCGTTTCTAAGTCCAACGGTCTGTAATTCAGAGCTACGTGTACATTCGCTCATGTTTGTTATAAATAGTGACATGGTTACAGATAGGCAATAAGTATACAGAGGAAATATTTTATTAATGAATTAGCGTACTTAACCAAAAGAAAAAACATTCGAAACAAAAAAGGATTTCTGTAAAATTAAAAAAATCGATGTGATCAAAAGCAATCACCTCTAAATAAATTAGTCAAGTCGAAATATTCTTTTATAGTGAAGAAAAATTAAGGTGAGTTCCTGCGATGTGGAACTACAAACACAATTTTTTGTGTGTAATAATTTGCTTTCTTTTTATGTCATAAAATTTCTTGCCTGAATGTTCACAAAAGAAAGTGAATTCAAAAAATTATTTGATCACTAGCAAAGATCGAAGCGTTGTAAACACTAATAAAACCAGCTTTTAGCAGATTTGCTTGTGTAGAATTTCTTTCTCTGTAAACAGTAATAATCTTGCCAAGTGGATTTCAGCTGTCAGCATTCTTACTTTTAATTTTACGGATTGATGACGTTCGACAAATAGCCGAAGTCGTTAATTCTCTCAAATCGCTCTCTCGTTTTCAGCCAATTTACAAAAATTGACTACCCTTTAAAAGCTCGGTTTTTCACTCCCAAATGATGTTTAAATGTAACATTTAAGTATCTATATTAAAAGAGTATAAAATTGCTTTCTATACAAATTTGAATGACAACTCTAGCTCTGGTAATTGTCAAGATATAAGCAAGCAAAGAGCGCGGACATTTTTAGCCCCCCACCAGTCGTACAAAGTTTCCAAAAAGCCCATTCTGAATAGGGTTAATAATGAAATCAAATTTTGCTGAAATAGAGTTTCTTCTTCTGTAAACTGCAGTGACCTCCCTAAGGGAATTCCAACTGTGAAAGAATTTATTTTTAATCATACGATCAATCAAACCGCCGAAGTCGTTAACTTTCTGAAACCATTCTTTGCTTTTCGGCCATTTTACAAAAGTTGACTACCTTTCGAAAACTTGCTTTTTCAATCTGCAATAATATTTCATTACAATATTTATGTATCTCTATTCAAAGAGTATAAAATTTTTTTCTATGCAACCTTAAATAACACTTTTGTTGACCCCAGCTGAAATCAGCTGGCGTCAGCAACAAGCTGTAGTGTCCTGACGAGTCCTAACAAGGATGAAACAAGTCTGTCGGCACTTGCTTGTTGATTGGCTTGACTATTCTTACTTAATGTTAGCAATGGAACTGCAGGGTTTAGCTTGACTTTACCCAATCCGTGTTAGCTGACTCGATGATGTGGTCAGCATATCGAAACCATCGTCAGTACGCTCTTGCGGCTTATGGGTGCTTATTGTACTGTAGTTACGCTGGTAGTGCATTGTTTTCATTGAACTATATACGTTATAACATGTTCAAAAAAATTGTGCATGGTCACCGCACCAGTCGTGCAAAAAAAGAGTGATTATCGTGTTTAATGTTCATATAGTAATTAATATGCAAAAAAGACATTGTAGCTTTGGAAAAAGTAGCATTTTGCGTGCAATTATGTCAAATCTTTAGCACTTTCGGCGCTACATATATTATATCAAAAATTAATAGGACTTAATCTTACTGTAGTAAATGTTTTCTGAAGGTATTGCATTTGCAAGGAACATTCTAGTTGTCTAATTATAAAAACGGAAATATTTTGCCTAAAATCAAAAATCCACTAAACACCAGATTTCATATTCATACCAATGCAAAAGGGACTTGATGAAATTTTGATTTCGTTGCTTTGGAAGCAAAAATATTAAAAATTATCATAACATTTAACGGCCAGCAAAGGTTGAGTAATTTTACTAAATTACCAAAACCAGAGTTTTACAAAATGAGGTCCCCGTGATGAGCGCACAAGGTGTCCGCGACGATATGACAAAATTTGTCAACATATATACCTGGTAAAGTAATCCAACCATGAAATCCGAGACAGATTCGACGTGAAGACCTTTCTTTAGAGACTACTTTTTTTTAAAGACGAATTTTTGTCTATAAACGAGCGTCCCGGTTTGCCCCTACGGAAATATGGTATGCCTGTTTATAAGCATTTATTTCTTAACGGATTTTTTGTTTTCTATTTTTGGGTTTGTTTTATCTTTCCTTGTTGGTTGTGCAGAAAATTGATGTGACATAAGATTGGGGTCCATAATAAAAAAGATTTGCGAATAGAGGTCCGTGACCCAAAAAGTTTGAGAATAACTTTGACTAAACCACTGTAATAGGTTTTATGGAAATTAGTACGATTCTTGAAAAACTTTTTTTAATATAAAAAACAAAGCAGAAGACAACATATTCATTAGGCCTTTCGTATATCCAAGGCATAATTTATGCAAAAAATCAAGTTAAAAACGTATTCACGCATGTTTTTTACATCCAAAGCATAATTGATTTTTGAATGTGAACGGTTGGATACGTACGATATTGTTTTCGCTTTGTTAAATACAATTTTTAAATGTCAAATGAAATCCAATGTATGAGAGTTTTAGTCATTACCATTAATTCGTATTATTCAAAAGTACCGAGTACCGGTACCGCGGTACAATTTTAGAGAGGTACCGAGAGTAGTATATGAAAGGAATTTTGGCGTCAATTGTGACGTCATCAGGAGCAGGAGCCAGGAGCGCTGACGTCATCGCAGGAGCGGTGGCGGAGGGTGGCGCTAGAGAGCAGTGGCGGATCCTATTCCGAATCCTAATCCTAATCCTAATCTTATTCCTAATCGTACTCCTAATTTTAATCCTATTTCTATTCTTATTCCTATTCCTAAGAAAGACGATGGTCCTGAGTTCAAATCTTATCCAAGACAATATAAATCCTAAACCTAAGAAAGATATAGTCTTGAGTTTGACTCCCACCCAAGACAGTATAAATCCTAGCCCTAAGAAAACCAGTGGTCTTGAGTTTGATTCCTACCCAAGATAATATAAAGCCAAACTCTATGAAAGACAGTAGTCTTGAGTTTGATTTCTTCCCAAGATAATATAAAGCCAAACCCTAAGCAAGGCAGAAGTCCTGAGTTTGACTCCTACCCAAGACAGTATAAATCTTAACCCTAAGAACAGCAGTAGTCCTGAGTTCGTTTCTTCTTCAAGACAGAACCAAGACTTCAAAACATAACATAAGATTATTTCAAGACATTTTGCAAGAATTTAAAGCAATAAAGTCAAACCGCTTTTTATTTTAAGCACTCGTAAAACGAAACTACCTAACCTTTTCCTGTTTTTAAGCGCACAATAGAAAATTCTTTAACCAGTTTCCTGTTTTTTAAGCACTCTGTAGAAAAATCTGTGAAAGCTTTTCCTGTTTTTAAGCACTCCATAGAAAAAAAACCTGCCAAAATATGTTCCACAAAGGGTAAGTCAGGACACATCAAGTCAATACTCGGTTTTCCCCGTGGGGATTTTCCTAGGTTTTTACCGGGATTGTTTGTATAGGTTTCTTTGTGCATTGCAAAACTTTATCTTGATTTTTGCTACATTTATGTTCAATTTCTCAATTTTTCCCTAAAAAAGTTTGGTTTTTAGATACTTTTATTCAATTTTAAAACTTTTTTTCTAAAAAACCTTGATTTTTATTATAACTTTGTTTTATTTTTTCTAATCAACCTTAATTTTCTATAACTATCTTCAAATTTTTTCTAGGCGAGCTTGATTTTTGTTATACTTATATGTTCAATTTTTCAAAAATTTTTCTTACACAACCTTGGTTTTTGTTACAACTATCTTCAATTTTTCGATTTTTATTATATCTTTGTTGAAATTTTAAAAATTTTTCTTTAGACAACTTTGATTTTTGTTATACTTATGTTCACTTTTTCAAAAATTTTTCTAAGAATCTTGATTTTTTAGATACCTATATTTAATTTTTTTTTTTCTAAACAAGTTTGTTTTTGCTATTCCCTTATTGAATTTTTCCAAACTTTTCTTTATCAACCATGATTTTTATTATACTTTTCTTGAATTTTTAAAAGTTTATCTTGATTTTTGTCATTCCTATCTTCAATTTTCTCCTATACAAGCTTGATTTTTGTTACACCCTTGTTGAATTTTTTCAAAATTTTTCTTTGTCAACCATGATTTTTATTATATCTTTGTTGAAATTTTAAAAGATTTTCTTTAGACAACTTTGATTTTTGTTACACATTTGTTTAATTCTTCAAACATTTTCTTAGTCAACCGTGATTTTTATATACGAGTATCTATCTTCAATTTTTTCTTGACAACCTCGATTTTCGTTATACCTAACCTTAATTTTTCTCTAAGCAACCTTAATTTTTTTTTATTACTACGCTCAATTTAAAAAGTTTTTCTTTAGACAACTTTGATTTTGTTATACTTATGTTCACTTTCTCAAAAATTTTTCCTAAGAAGCTTGACTTTTAGGCAGCTTTATTTAATTTTAAAACTTTTTCTCTTAACAACCTTGATTTTTGTTATGTCTAACCTCAAATTTTTCTCTAACAACCTTGATTTTTGTCATACTTTTGTTTAATTTTTTCTAACCAACCTCGATTTTTGTTATACCTTTATTTAATTTTTTTCTAAACAAACTTAATTGTTTTATAACTGTCTTCAATTTTTTTCTTGGCAACTTTGATTTTTTTGTCATACTTATGTTCACTTTCTCAAAAATTTTTCCTAAGAAGCTTGACTTTTAGGCAGCTTTATTTAATTTTAAAACTTTTTCTCTTAACAACCTTGATTTTTGTTATACCTAATCTCAAATTTTTCTCTAACAACCTTGATTTTTGTCATACTTTTGTTTAATTTTTTCTAATCAACCTTGAATTTTGTCATACCTAAACCTCAATTTTTTCTTGCCAACCTTGATTTTTATTATACTTATCTTCAATTTTTTTCTAAACAACCTTGTTTATGTCATACCTATCTTTAATTTTTTCTAAACAACCTTGATTTTTGTCACACCTTTGTTTAACTTTTCTTGAAAAACTTAATTTTTTTATAACTATCTTCAATTTTTCCTCGGCAATCTTGATTTCGCTATATCTACGTTTAATTTTTACTTGGTAACCTTGATTTTTCTCATAACTTTGTTTAATTTTTTCTTGGCAACCTCGATTTTTGTCACACCTATCTTTAATTTTTCTTAACAATCTTAATTTTTGTCATACCTAAACTCAATTTCTTTCTAAATAACCTTGATTTTTGTCATAACTATCTTCAATTTTTTCTTGGTAACCTTGATTTTTATTATACGTACTTATCTTCCATTTTTTTCTAAACTGCCTTGTTTTTGTTATACCTAATTTCAATTTTTTTCTTGACATTCTCAATTTTCCTTATACCTTTATTTAATTTTTTCTTGACAACCTTGATTTTTATTATACTTATCTTCCATTTTTTCTAAACTGCCTTGTTTTTGTTATACCAAATTTCAATTTTTTTTCTTGACATTCTCAATTTTCCTTATACCTTTATTTAAGTTTTTCTTGGCAACCTTGATTTTTGTCATACCTTTGTTTAATTTTTCTTAACAATCTTGATTTTGTTGCACCTACCTTCAATTTTTTTCTAGACAAACTTGATTTTGTTATATCTATGCTTCATTTTTTCTTGGTAACCTTGATTTTTGTTTCGAAAAGTTTGTTTGTAAAAAAACAAAATTAAATCATTTTGAAACGTAATGCTTCTGATTTTTTGAGGCACAAATGGTTTCAACTAGTTAAAATTTGTAAGGTTGACTGATTTTTATCATAAAGTTAATTTAACCCTATTAAGACTGGGGGGGGGCTGATTGTGCCCGCGGTGTTAAATTACTGTGTGCTGCTCAAAAACTACTCGCAGGAATTTTTTCAAATTTTATGACTTTTCCTGATTTTTATTCATCTCAAAGTTGGTGCAATTTTTGAAAAAATCGACGAAGTAATTTTGGAGTTATTAATAGTTTGTTGACACCTAGTCACTAGTTTTTTGACTATTTCATAAAACGTGAGAAAAAAGCAGCCAAAAGCGAAAAAAAGGCAAAGTGTAATCTGTTTATCAAAACAATTGAGACTGAGCGGTTCACTAACTATGTTTACTCAAACACTTTACGAGGCAATAAAACGCTTTCAATCTCATTTTCCCAGAGGAGTTGTTTTGGTTGTAAAAGCCGTAACTGTAGATTTAGATTTCTTTTCGTGTAAAATTTTTTAACAAATTCGAAAGAATCCCAAGCCCTTGATTTGGCTTTATCGTAAATGTTTATCTTACGATTAATTATACTCTTCAATACCTTTGGTATACTGTAATGCTTTGTGAAAAGGATAATTACTACTGTCGGAACTATTCAAGCTAATGGCAAAAAAATAACAAATAAAATAAAGCAAGTGTGTAATAAAGATATTGGTTTCTATGAAGTTTTTTGGAACGAACCTCAATAAAATACCAAACTCAATTCTTTTAACCCAAAAACCACAGGAAAGCGAAATATTTCAATCTTATCGACAATGCACCCAATTTTTTATAATTCTAAAAATCAAAAAAAGAAACCGGCTTTATACAAGCTATATGATTTCTTTTCGTGTGAAATTTTCTAAAAATTTGGAAAAAATCCTAAGCTTTTGATTTGGTTTTATTAAAAAAGGTTTCAATGTATTTTGTTTATTTATTTTTCTTTGTTAATTTTGTAATATTTAATTTGTTTGAACAAATTTTTTGACAAATTCACCAATATTAAGTCAACGTTTTTAAGCAATCAAGCAATATCATTTGAATATGCTGTAAAAAAATATTTTTTGACATTTTTGGCGGTCAAATTTACGAAAAGAAATCATACTTATTGATGCGCGTCAAATACTGGATTGATTATAGAGGCTATTTTCTTTTGATGTACAAGTTATAAAGATCCTAAGATAATCTTGGCTCAATGCAATATCTTTTACACATCAAAGTGCAGGGACAAGTACAGATCCTTTTATTTTTTAATTAAAAATTATAAAAATACACATAATAACAAATCGGAGCATTTCGGTACTTACATTTTGACAACGAATTTTTTTATTTGGAGCCAGAAGCGCGAATCAAGGTTAATTATTGTTTCTGTGAGTATCATCGCGCGTCACACTGTTGAGGCGACTCGTGGGCTCGGGATGGGGTGCTGGTACTAAAACATTACGCATAGCCACCTTGTCTCTAGTCTACTCAACAGCTGAGTACTGTGCGCCAGTCTGGTGTCGCAGTGCTCACACTCGCCTCATTGACAGTGTCTTGAATGACGCCTTGCGCATAGTTACTGGATGCCTGCGTCCCACTCCAACGGACCACCTACCTGTACTTTCAGGCATCCAGCCAGCTGAGCTTCGCCGACTGGGAGCGACACTCTCCTTGGCTTACCGTGGATCTCTGGACCCCGATCATATTTTGCATGGTCTGTTAAATGGGTCCTCAGATACTGGCCAAGTGAGACTAAGATCTAGACGCCCGTTTGTGCCAGGTGCGCGGAATCTCTTGGACAATCTTGCCAGACTTGGCATCCGCGCCTCTGAATGGACAAATCACAAATGGAACGCGGAGTACTGTGAAAGTGCTTCCAGGCTCCGTGCTTTTGTGCCCGGGACCAGTGTCAGGCCTGTTGGGATGGGCTTACCCCGAGCAGCTTGGGTTAAGCTCAACCGCCTGCGGACTGGTGTTGGGCGATTCCATTCGTCCATGCACAAATGGGGTCTCGCTCCTTCACCGAATTGCGAGTGTGGCGCCTCAGAGCAAACCGCAGACCATGTACTAACAATGTGCCCCATACATCGGGCACCACATGGAGCACGCGGTCTGACGGTTTTGGATGACGAAACTCGATGCTGGCTTAATAACATCACTGCCAGCATCTGATCCAGGCAGTGCAGCAGTCTGGGGTAGTAAAAGGATAAACCCTCAACCCCAGTCCTGTTTGTGTCTGGCCTGGAGTGGATGCCCTTCAAACGATGACGACGACGATTGTTTCTGCCCAGCAATATTTTCCAAAAGAGGGGGAACGGAAGGCAAATAGTATCCTTTAAAATTTGCAAGTCAAAAACATTGCTTTAGACCTGTCTCTAACAATTATATTGTCTTGAATAAAATTAAATTCAACAAAAATTGTAAAATATCGATGTAGACAAGGAGTCAGCAATTCCTGTTTGGATAAGAGCGGCACAGCAAATAACCGTAAGTCAGAAAAGGGGTAAATTTCAAAAAAAGAATTTTATTGTTGAAAAACATTTTCAATAAACGTAAATTTTATTGTATTAGAGAAAAATTTTATTAAAAGCACGGTAAAGACCCCCAGAAAAAGGCAATGGTTTAGAAGTGGGGACACTGGAGGCAGATAGCGCCTTTTAAAATTTGCAAGATAGAAACATTATATTAGACCTGTTATGTGAACTGATAAGGCAATGTGATTGGCTCTCAGAAATTGGTACGACGAAATACGATTGGTTCAATAGATTTGCTATACATCCCTATCATAGGATCGCGCGATGGTCACAAAATCACGCGATAGTCACAGGATCGCGCGATGGTCACAGGATTGCACGAGGCACACTTGATCTGGAATTATGGGACCTCATGTGACTTTTTGTTATATAGACCGGGGTTGAAATCGGCAACTCACATCGGTCGTGACCAGTGGGCGACAGAGTCATTTGTTTTTAACCAGACTAGAAATCTGTTTGACATATGTAGAATAATTTAATTAATGTACGCTCCGTAATGTTGTAAATATCTAACAGATTTTGGTATATTTAGACAAAGGAATAATTGCATATGAAGCTTTTAACACCTTATTAACACCTCATTGACGTAATAAAACTAAACTGACTTTATAAATAAAATTCTTTGACTATTTGTAAAAGAAAGTGTTGAAATTTTTTCCTTAGTTTTTTCGAGTAAGGTCACTCAGGATTTTATACGCGCTTGAAAAAACGAGATTACACCTGTTTCCAGCAACTTATAAGTATTCTTGACAAAATTAAATTCAACAAAGATTGTAAAATATCGATTTAGACAAGGAGTCAGAAAATTTTTTTAGATAAAAACGGCTCAATAAATAACAGTAAGTTAAAAAAGAAATAAAGTTTTAAAAAATAACTTTTTTGTTGAAAAACAGTTTCAATAAACGTAAATTTTATCGTATTAAAAAAAATTTTTATTAAAAGCATAGAAACGAACCCGGGAAAAAGGGTCTTATGTTGAGTTTGAGAATAAAATTCTTATTTAGAACAAAGTGAAGAACAAACAAAAAGAAAAAATGGACTTGCATTCAAACTGTTTAGTCTTTTCAAGATAAAGGCACTTTTGGCTTATCAAATAAATGTAAGGAGCAAGGCCAAGCAACTAAAACATTAGTGCCGAATTTTACAACTTTTTTGATCTTCATTAGAATACTTCGTAAAGGTTCTTGTAATACTTTTACTTTGCGTTTATTGCAAATTCCCTTGTAATAAAAAAAGTTGTCTTTGGCTGCTCCCTTGAAGAAAAAATTTTTAGCGGCCTTGCTCAGAGCCACAAGTTGCAATTACAACGGCACAAAAATTGTGTACTATTTTATTTTCTTTTAGCTTATCTTAAAATTTCTTAATCAAGCTTTGAAGGTAGTGTTTTATTTTCTCATTATTACAATACAGCTTAGTTAATTTATTTTTTTAATTTTTCTTGATTTGTAAATTGTGTTTGATTATTTATATTATTAATGTAGAAAGCAAAATTATACCTTATAGTAGAAAGAAATATATTCTTTTTAACCTGGTTTAAGTTTTATTGGATTAGATTTCAATTTTTAAGTTTTTACTGAATTAAAAATGTCGCTAACAACTTATATGCTTGAAGAAGTAACCAAAAAAATTTTTGATGATTCTGATGGCGAAGATGATTTGCTTGATCTTGTGCCCGATTGTGACGTGGACAGCGAACAAAATTCCCAAGCATCTCTATTTACTGTCGCTGCTTTGGAAGATGAGACTCCGGATAATAATGCAAACAACGAAATTGAAGCTCTTCCGCGTAAACAAAGTCGTCTTGATCAGGATGCCAACAAAATAACTAGCATTAATACGGCTCTTTTAGAGGAGTATTACGAACCGATTGATCGTACTTCTGATGTAGAGCAGTATGAGGTCTTCACAAAAAAAGCGACCAAAGACCATCCAGAGGAAAAAATAAGGTGGACTAATATACCACCGGAAAGATTTGGTAGACAGGCTTCAAAGAATATCATACGAAATTCAAGTGGGGTAAAGCACGAATACAGAAACCGCTTAAAAATAAAGTCGTCGTGGGAATTGTTTTTTAGTTTGGACATTTTGACAATTATTGTTGATATGACAAATAAAAAAATTTCTAAAGTTAGAAATGAATTGCCTAAAAATATTTTAGACGACAACAAATACACTTTTTTACATTTAACTTCCGCGTTTGAAATGCTGGCTGTTATTGGGCTAATTTATTTGCGAGGATTACTTGGTCTTGCAAGTCATAATATTGAAATCTTATTCAATAATCTTACTGGAAATCCTATATTTGGTGCGACCATGAGTAAAAATCGATTTAAATTTCTTCTTTCTCACATTTCTTTTGATGATGCGGGTGATAGACCAGAAAGGTGGAAATACGATAGATTTGCTGCTTTTCGCAAAATTTTTGAAATATTTAATTATAATTGTGGAAGGGTTGCTGTACCAGATGACTACCTAACATTGGACGAAACACTTTATCCTATGCGAAGTAAGCTATCATTCAAACAATTTAATCCTTCAAAACCGGCTAAATACGGAGTGCTTTTTCGATCTATAAATTCATCAAGATTTCCGTTCACATACACAACATCTGTTTATGCTGGAAGACCGGTAAACTATCCATCAAATAACTGCAAGTTTTATGTTTACGGCGTTGAAGAAACAGTAAAAAGCCTGGTCAAAAATCTAGAAAAAAATGCGGATCTTGCGGGAAGAAATTTATCTTACGATCGATTATACACTTCAATACCTTTGGCAAAATGGCTTTTGGAACGGAAAATTACTACCATCGGAACTATTCAAGCTAATCGCAAAGGAATACCAAGTGAAATAAAGCAAGTGCATAATAGAGATAATGGTTCTTATAAAGTATTTTGGAACGAACCTGAAAAAAACATCAATCTTAATTCTTTTATTGTAAACTTTAAAAAAACGACAGGAAAACGAAATATTTTAATTTTATCTACAATGCAACCAATTTTTGGGATTTCAAAAGATCAAAAAAAGAAACCGGCTTTATACAAGTTGTATGATTATACAAAAGGAGGTACAGACATTGTAGACCAAAAAATTAATTTCTATTCGTGCAAAACCAAGTCTCGAAAATGGACCACAATTGCTTTTTTGTATTTGCTTGACACTTGTCGCATAAATGCAGCAAGTGTGTTTGCAATGAATAAACACACGGAGCCGCGAAAACAGAATTCGTTTGAAGTTGGCTTTAATCTTGTTTTAGAATTAGTAAAACCTTTCATCCAAAGAAGATCCAGGGAAGGTCTTAACAGTGAAATTCAACAAAAAATAAAGTTGGTACATGGCGAAAACGTCGTCGAACCAAGTATTGATACAGCTTTCCTATCAATATTTCCTCCTCAATCAGAAAGAAAACGTCGTTGTGAAATATGTATAAAAGAAATATCAGGTCCAGGAATGAAAAAAAAGAAAGATCAATTGCCCAAACTTATCAGTCAATGCCAAAACTGTGGAAAGGTAGTGTGCCAACGACATCGCTTTCAATTTTGTAATAATTGTCATTAACGTTAAATTTCTAAGCAGAACATCTTTTTACGTAAAGACTGCTTTTATCCAATAAACGCAACGATAAACTTTTTGATTGTTATTTCTATAATCAATGCTGCGTAACGGTTTTTCATTATTTGTTTGTAAGCTTTTTAATTTGCTGAATGCTGTCCAAAAAATACATATAAAAGGGAAATTGAGCGTTTCATTTATTAATAAAAACCACTAACTTTTTCTAAGTTAAAATATTTTGTTGATATTTTAATAATTGACAAATGTAAAGATTTTTTGATAAAGAGCATTAGTTTTTTGTTCTTAAAATTTTAATCCTTTTTGAATAATAAAGTTTAACAATTATTTATATTCCAACATATGATAATTAGTATGGTTTCCATAATATGTCAATTTTATCGGGGCTTCTCGGAGTATAAATAATATCAACCTCCAACAAAAAGCATAGATAAATTCACGGTAAATATTTTTCGCAATTTGTGTAAACGCTACGTAGTGTAAAGATGAATATAAAAGATTATAGTTTAATCTAGAATTGACCTTGTATTAAATTCAAAACTCTAATAGCTACATAACTTTTAGTCAAAAGATACAAACAAATAAACCGAAATTATTTTTTAAATTTGTATTAATTTATATGCAATTTGCGTCGCGTTTTCGTGATGCTGGTAGTATTTGTGAGGAGCCAACATTGTGTAACACCGGTCCAAAAATCCATATAGTTTGCATTACTCTTTTGAAAAACCTCTAAATATTTTATTTAGAGCTCTATTTCTAATACGTTCACAACGCCGGTCAGAATTCAAAAGGGTTGTTTAGAAAAAAGTAGTAAAAGAAAAGAAAAAACATTCAAAATAATAATGATTTCTGTAAAATCAAAAAAAATTGATGTAATCAAAAACAATAAATTTTAACTAAATTAGTGAATTCGAAATATTCTTTTATAGTGAAAATAATTAAAGTGAGTCTTTTGCGACGTAAAACTAAAAACATAATTTTTTGTGTAATGATTTAACTTTTTTTTATGTTATTAAGCTTATTGCTCTTAATTGTTTACAAAAAAGAAATAATTAAAAAAAAATTCTAATAAATAACAAAGATCGAATGTAAACAATAATAAAACCAGCTTTTAGCACAATTTGCTGATCCAAAATTTCCTTCTCTGTAAACTGTAACAACTTCGTCAAGTGGCACTTCTAATTTTACGACTCAATGACCTTCGACAAACAGCCGAAGTTGTTAATTCTCTCAAATCGCTCTCTCGTTTTCATCCAATTTACGAAAATTGACTACCCTTTGAAAACTCGCTTTTTCAATACCAAATAATGTTTAAATGCAACATTTAAGTATCTATATTAAAAGAGTATAAAATTTCCTTTCTATACAAACTTGAATGACAATTCTATCGCTAGAAATTGCTGAGATATAAACAAACAAACAGCGCGGGCACATTCAACCCCCCCCCAGTCGTACAAAATTTCCAAAACGCCCAGTCTGAATAGGGTTAAAGCATCACATTTAGGTCACACAATGAATAAACAGTTGCTAAAACAGATATTGATTTGCAAATCGAACAACTTTTAACGCCAAATTTGCTATTTTTCAATCAAGACGGTTTCAACTTGAGAAAATCTCGTGAAATTTTGTGATGCTAAACACCTTTTTAATGCAAAGTAGATTGAAAACGTTTAGGTTACAAGGTGAAAAATCTCTTTAAGTCAAAAATTGATAGCTTTTAATGAAGAGATGAGTGTAATAAACTTGATTAGTCAACTTTTTGTTAGTTTATTTTGAAATGTTTGTATTGTTGCTTAGTATTTAAAACAAACGTATCGATATTTAGTTAAACTAAAACCTTTCATGCGACTCTTTTCACTTTGGAAAGAAAAAATTAAGTAAAATGAGAACCGTGCAAAAGTCGAAATATTTGCTTCTGTGCAACAATTATACAAAGAGTTTGACAAAATTACGACATTTGTGCAATTAAGAAAACAATTGTGACAAAAATTTTGAGATTGAATTGTTGCTATGCGTTAAAAATATCAAAAATCTAAAATAAAGCACAATTTTTTAGGGTTTGGTTCTAAAAACTAACAAACTTCTGCAACAAAGAGATGTACACTTTTCAGGAAAAATTTTTTAGATTTTTTAAGCAAGCTAGTGTTTTTGTAACTTTAACACTTTGACTGCCATGTCAGTCATATATGGGTGACACGTAATGTTTCATTACGATCACCGTCAGTCATATGTGGGTGACACTCGAATTTTCCGTCTAGGCCACGTCTCTCACTTATGGGTGACAATACGTGCAAATCGAATGGAGGTTTGATAGCGTGGCCTCTGAGGAATATTTTGGTAGCTTTGGTTTTAGCAAAGTGCAAAAAATAAAAAAGTTATAAACTGACACAAAAATTTTAGCAAATTTTGTTTATTTGAAAGAAATACAACGAAAAGCGACAACAACGTAAATGTGAATATCACGTCTGTTCATTTGTGAAGTTCATTGAAGCATTTTCGGCACATCTGTGGTTGTCCAGGGCACAAATCACAATATGTGTATGATTTTGAAGAGTTCTTTCTTGCCCCATCACGGCCACCTTCTTGCTTCGCCTTTGCGTAACAGGAGGCACATGCTCGTCTAATTTTTTTTCCAAGGGCTCCTGTACGCTCAACCAGATGGTGATGTGGCGCAGAAGAACCTGAAATTGAAGGTGTGACAACACCGGCATCTGATAACAGTTGCTCCACGAGCAGTTCCTTGAACTTAGAAATTTTTATTTTTGTTTTGGTCACTTCTTTATAGACCACCCAAGCATTTACAACCGACATCCCCAGCAATAGTTCGGTTGCTAGCTTTCGGTACCATTTGACCCCCTTCCTAAGGGTAGTAGCGTATGACGCCATTTGGTCCGAAAGATCGATTCCACCTTTGCCTTTGTTGTATTCCAAGATAGCAAGTGGTTTTTCGGTAGCTCTTTGGCGTCGTCTTCTTTGTCCAACTGCGTCTGATGAAGCAGCACGTGGAGCGCGTTGTGTGATTGGCTTCATAACCGGTGCATGCTTCGTTGACAAAACACGGACGTCACGAGTGTCTCTCCACTTCAAAATAACCACTCCTTGTTGGTCTTCTTTAGCAACCATTTCACCTCGTTTTAGCTTTGCTTGCAGAACTTCTTTCGGAATGTGTTTCTTGTTTGCACGAAGGGTTCCAACAAGATGGGTCTGTTTTTGCAGGCAGTAGTTTGCTAGCTCATAGCTAGTATAAAAATTGTCTACATATAATGTACGACCTTGACCTATCAGGTCTTTCGTCAGCTCGATGCAAACATTTTTAGCCAGCCCAATTTCACGCTCTCCAGTTTGGAATTTGCCAGAATAGACCTTCAGAGCCCATGTATACCCAACCATTGAGCAAAGTTTGAAAAGTTTGACTCCATAGCGATGCGTTTTGTTTGGGATGTATTGCCTGAAGGTCAAGCGTCCTCGCCATGGCACTAAAGTCTCATCTATAACAATATCTTCTTCTGGACGAAACAAACTTTGAAAGTTTTTTTGCAGCATATCTATCAATGGTTGTATTTTGGCTAAACGATCACCACTTTCCGAAGTTTCATTGTCGCTGAAATGTAGCATACTCAAAAGTAACTGGAAGCGATTGCGAGACATGGTTGCGCGAGGAACAGTTTGCTGAAAGAGAGGATTCGTTGACCAGTATTTTTCAAGAGAGTTTAGTCTAACAAGCCCCATCCAAAAAATTAAGCCGAGAAACTTTTTTATTTCGACTTCATCTGTATCTACCCACTTATTCAACCGGGCAAATTTGGTGAGAGACCTATTTGCTATTGTTTGTGCAGCGTACCGGTTTGTTTCTGCAACAATACGATGAATGACATTTTCATCCACTAGAAGTGAAAACACATCCAGTGGGGAGCAATTAGGCGCAAGGGTTTTCAACAAACCAGATTGGTCACTGAAAGTAAAGGGCTGCTGCCTTCCAACAAAATCGGTCCAGTTGCCACTGATCAAAATTGTGCTGTCGTTACTGTCATCATCATCTTCGGATGCTGATTGATCTAGGCTACTGCCATTAGTGTCAGATGCTGCAGTGACGCTGTCATCCATGTTCATGGCAGCGGCTTCAGTTTCTGATTCATCAGAGTCAAAATCACTGCCATCACTAGAAAGAGGGTCCGGATCCCAATTCGCATCATCACAAGAATCATCATGGTCTGATTCACTAGAGTCAAAATCAGATTCTTGCATAAACATATCTATATCATCAGCAGTTAACTTTCGTTTAGTCATATTTGAAAATTTCTATATTTAGCCTATCTGAAATACAGTAAAAGAGCAACAATCACCGCAATCCTTTACGTTTTCGGTAAATTGATAGTTGGGGGTTTCAAGAACAGCAAAATGTGTAGCAATTACTGTCTACCAAAAATGACTGACGTGGCCTGGCGCAAAAACGTTTCAATCTGGGGCCGCGTCAGACATTAGTGACTGACACGGAAAAAGTTAAATTTCATACCTAAAATGCACTAACATAGGAAATTTCGATATATATAAGTAATTTTTAGTTAAAATACATCAGAAAAAAAAATTTTTGCACCATGGCCTCTGGGAACCATTTTCTGAAAATGGGCTTGGCAGTCAATGTGTTAAAATGTAAGACACTTGGAAGAAAGGTCGGTCTTTCAAAAAGTTAAATTTTTTTACGTGGAAGGAATCTACTGTTTTCATACTAAAACCTTTACAATGTGAGGCTCTTGAGGAAATTTTTAAATAGTGATAATTTTAAGAACCTGACCACAAAACCTTTGTGTGAAAAATGTATAAAATTATATTCAGGGATCATATTGTTAATATCAATTAATGAAGCTTTTGATTAAAACGTTTATTTGGGTTAAAGAAAAACTAAAGTATTTTGGTTAAACTAGTGCAATAATTTAAAACTTGACCACAAAACGTTGTTGCGGAAAATGAAATTTAAAAGTTTAATTTTTAATACCTGTAGACGGTTTCTTTTACAGTATAAGGTTACTGTTCAAACTTGTTCAAGATAAAAGAGTGAATTTATTGGTTTCTTTATTTGTGTTTGTTACCCCAAGTAAAACCGTATCCTGAAAGCAAAGTTTTAGGTATTTTTTAAAAATCCTGCTTTTTGAAAAGTTTATTTTTAGATTTCGAGCTGCCAATAAGTTTATTAAATAATTTCAGTTTGGTTTGTTTTCATTTAGACATAAGAACTACCTGTGATAGGACTTGATAGAATAAATCTTATTATACGCGTATTTTCAAAATACAACTGACTTTTCTTGGAATCAATCTTACTTACGTTGGCCTTATTTGATTTCAAATTTTATGTTAATTTTAGAAAATTTAGTTGGCAAAATGTATTAAAATGTTCAGTTTTATGATGAATTTTCTTATTAAAAGTGAAAAAATGCAAAACTTTTTAACATAAACAGTTGCACTTGACTGGCAATTAAACTAAACTTAAGTCGGTGTTTTAAAATCAAATTTTTTGGGTTAAGCTTGTAATGTAATTTCTTTTTACATACAGTTGTTAAAAACTATAAAAATCAAGGTGCATTATAAAAATTTTCGCTTACTCTATTTTTACATTGGAAATTAAGGTAACCAGATTTTCAAACTCCGATCATGAATATGTCACAGTTTTAACAGGAAACGAAATACGCTATGAACAGGATACGGCCAGCTTCTGTGTAAAGGCGCGTTTACAGCCGTTTACAGTACTTTTTTCTTTCAGCGCGATCTTGGTTTGTTTTATTGACGCTCAAATCCACTCATTTTTTCATGAAAATATGAGTGGATTTGAGCGTCAATAAAACAAACCAAGATTGCGCTGAAAGAAAAAAGTACTGTAAACGGCTGTAAACGCGCCTTTAGAGGAGATTTTGACAGACGTTGTCACGCTTACAGAGATTGCGGGTAGCTTTCTTATTATTAAAAGTTTATAAAACGACCAAAAGATTAAACGTAGTTGGAACTGAATTCATTTTTGAAACAATTAAAATGTTAACACTAGAAATTAAATTCATACAACATAAAAATAATAACTATGTTTGAATTTGATTACAAAAGTGGAAAAAAGACGACTTTTTTATTATGAAACATCTGCTTACTGGACACGAATAACCTAACAATAAAAATTTTGTTTAACACTTTTAAGAATTACTTTGACTGCGAATAAAAATCAAGGTTCTCAAGAAAAAATTGGATTTAGGTATAACAAAAACCAAAGTTGTTTAGAAAAAAAGTTAAACATAAATATAATAAAAATCAAGGTTGCTTAAAGAAAAATTGAGATTGGGTATAACAAAAATCAAGACTGCTTAGACAAAAAGTTTTAATATTGAATAAAGGTACCTAAAAATCAAGCTTTCTTAGGGAAAAATTAAATGTAGGTATCTAAAAAATGCCAAGAAAAAATTGAGGTTAAATATAACAAAAATCAAGGTTACCAAGAAAAAAATTAAGTATAGATATAACAAAATCAAGTTTGTCTAGAAAAAATTAAGATTGGGTATGACAAAAATCAAGGTTACCAAGAAAAAATGAAGCATAGATATAACAAAATCAAGTTTGTCTAGAAAAAAAATTGAAGGTAGGTGCAATAAAACCAAGATTGTTAAGAAAAATTAAACAAAGGTATGACAAAAAGCAAGGTTGTTTAGAAAAAAATTGAAGGTAGGTGCAACAAAATCAAGATTGTTAAGAAAAATTAAACAAAGGTATGACAAAAATCAAGGTTGCCAAGAAAAACTTAAATAAAGGTATAAGGAAAATTGAGAATGTCAAGAAAAAAAATTGAAATTTGGTATAACAAAAACAAGGCAGTTTAGAAAAAATGGAAGATAAGTATAATAAAAATCAAGGTTGTCAAGAAAAAATTAAATAAAGGTATAAGGAAAATTGAGAATGTCAAGAAAAAAATTGAAATTAGGTATAACAAAAACAAGGCAGTTTAGAAAAAAATGGAAGATAAGTACGTATAATAAAAATCAAGGTTACCAAGAAAAAATTGAAGATAGTTATGACAAAAATCAAGGTTATTTAGAAAGAAATTGAGTTTAGGTATGACAAAAATTAAGATTGTTAAGAAAAATTAAAGATAGGTGTGACAAAAATCGAGGTTGCCAAGAAAAAATTAAACAAAGTTATGAGAAAAATCAAGGTTACCAAGTAAAAATTAAACGTAGATATAGCGAAATCAAGATTGCCGAGGAAAAATTGAAGATAGTTATAAAAAAATTAAGTTTTTCAAGAAAAGTTAAACAAAGGTGTGACAAAAATCAAGGTTGTTTAGAAAAAATTAAAGATAGGTATGACATAAACAAGGTTGTTTAGAAAAAAATTGAAGATAAGTATAATAAAAATCAAGGTTGGCAAGAAAAAATTGAGGTTTAGGTATGACAAAATTCAAGGTTGATTAGAAAAAATTAAACAAAAGTATGACAAAAATCAAGGTTGTTAGAGAAAAATTTGAGATTAGGTATAACAAAAATCAAGGTTGTTAAGAGAAAAAGTTTTAAAATTAAATAAAGCTGCCTAAAAGTCAAGCTTCTTAGGAAAAATTTTTGAGAAAGTGAACATAAGTATGACAAAAAAATCAAAGTTGCCAAGAAAAAAATTGAAGACAGTTATAAAACAATTAAGTTTGTTTAGAAAAAAATTAAATAAAGGTATAACAAAAATCGAGGTTGGTTAGAAAAAATTAAACAAAAGTATGACAAAAATCAAGGTTGTTAGAGAAAAATTTGAGGTTAGACATAACAAAAATCAAGGTTGTTAAGAGAAAAAGTTTTAAAATTAAATAAAGCTGCCTAAAAGTCAAGCTTCTTAGGAAAAATTTTTGAGAAAGTGAACATAAGTATAACAAAATCAAAGTTGTCTAAAGAAAAACTTTTTAAATTGAGCGTAGTAATAAAAAAAAATTAAGGTTGCTTAGAGAAAAATTAAGGTTAGGTATAACGAAAATCGAGGTTGTCAAGAAAAAATTGAAGATAGATACTCGTATATAAAAATCACGGTTGACTAAGAAAATGTTTGAAGAATTAAACAAATGTGTAACAAAAATCAAAGTTGTCTAAAGAAAATCTTTTAAAATTTCAACAAAGATATAATAAAAATCATGGTTGACAAAGAAAAATTTTGAAAAAATTCAACAAGGGTGTAACAAAAATCAAGCTTGTATAGGAGAAAATTGAAGATAGGAATGACAAAAATCAAGATAAACTTTTAAAAATTCAAGAAAAGTATAATAAAAATCATGGTTGATAAAGAAAAGTTTGGAAAAATTCAATAAGGGAATAGCAAAAACAAACTTGTTTAGAAAAAAAAAAATTAAATATAGGTATCTAAAAAATCAAGATTCTTAGAAAAATTTTTGAAAAAGTGAACATAAGTATAACAAAAATCAAAGTTGTCTAAAGAAAAATTTTTAAAATTTCAACAAAGATATAATAAAAATCGAAAAATTGAAGATAGTTGTAACAAAAACCAAGGTTGTGTAAGAAAAATTTTTGAAAAATTGAACATATAAGTATAACAAAAATCAAGCTCGCCTAGAAAAAATTTGAAGATAGTTATAGAAAATTAAGGTTGATTAGAAAAAATAAAACAAAGTTATAATAAAAATCAAGGTTTTTTAGAAAAAAAGTTTTAAAATTGAATAAAAGTATCTAAAAACCAAACTTTTTTAGGGAAAAATTGAGAAATTGAACATAAATGTAGCAAAAATCAAGATAAAGTTTTGCAATGCACAAAGAAACCTATACAAACAATCCCGGTAAAAACCTAGGAAAATCCCCACGGGGAAAACCGAGTATTGACTTGATGTGTCCTGACTTACCCTTTGTGGAACATATTTTGGCAGGTTTTTTTTCTATGGAGTGCTTAAAAACAGGAAAAGCTTTCACAGATTTTTCTACAGAGTGCTTAAAAAACAGGAAACTGGTTAAAGAATTTTCTATTGCGCGCTTAAAAACAGGAAAAGGTTAGGTAGTTTCGTTTTACGAGTGCTTAAAATAAAAAGCGGTTTGACTTTATTGCTTTAAATTCTTGCAAAATGTCTTGAAATAATCTTATGTTATGTTTTGAAGTCTTGGTTCTGTCTTGAAGAAGAAACGAACTCAGGACTACTGCTGTTCTTAGGGTTAAGATTTATACTGTCTTGGGTAGGAGTCAAACTCAGGACTTCTGCCTTGCTTAGGGTTTGGCTTTATATTATCTTGGGAAGAAATCAAACTCAAGACTACTGTCTTTCATAGAGTTTGGCTTTATATTATCTTGGGTAGGAATCAAACTCAAGACCACTGGTTTTCTTAGGGCTAGGATTTATACTGTCTTGGGTGGGAGTCAAACTCAAGACTATATCTTTCTTAGGTTTAGGATTTATATTGTCTTGGATAAGATTTGAACTCAGGACCATCGTCTTTCTTAGGAATAGGAATAAGAATAGAAATAGGATTAAAATTAGGAGTACGATTAGGAATAAGATTAGGATTAGGATTAGGATTCGGAATAGGATCCGCCACTGCTCTCTAGCGCCACCCTCCGCCACCGCTCCTGCGATGACGTCAGCGCTCCTGGCTCCTGCTCCTGATGACGTCACAATTGACGCCAAAATTCCTTTCATATACTACTCTCGGTACCTCTCTAAAATTGTACCGCGGTACCGGTACTCGGTACTTTTGAATAATACGAATTAATGGTAATGACTAAAACTCTCATACATTGGATTTCATTTGACATTTAAAAATTGTATTTAACAAAGCGAAAACAATATCGTACGTATCCAACCGTTCACATTCAAAAATCAATTATGCTTTGGATGTAAAAAACATGCGTGAATACGTTTTTAACTTGATTTTTTGCATAAATTATGCCTTGGATATACGAAAGGCCTAATGAATATGTTGTCTTCTGCTTTGTTTTTTATATTAAAAAAAGTTTTTCAAGAATCGTACTAATTTCCATAAAACCTATTACAGTGGTTTAGTCAAAGTTATTCTCAAACTTTTTGGGTCACGGACCTCTATTCGCAAATCTTTTTTATTATGGACCCCAATCTTATGTCACATCAATTTTCTGCACAACCAACAAGGAAAGATAAAACAAACCCAAAAATAGAAAACAAAAAATCCGTTAAGAAATAAATGCTTATAAACAGGCATACCATATTTCCGTAGGGGCAAACCGGGACGCTCGTTTATAGACAAAAATTCGTCTTTAAAAAAAAGTAGTCTCTAAAGAAAGGTCTTCACGTCGAATCTGTCTCGGATTTCATGGTTGGATTACTTTACCAGGTATATATGTTGACAAATTTTGTCATATCGTCGCGGACACCTTGTGCGCTCATCACGGGGACCTCATTTTGTAAAACTCTGGTTTTGGTAATTTAGTAAAATTACTCAACCTTCGCTGGCCGTTAAATGTTATGATAATTTTTAATATTTTTGCTTCCAAAGCAACGAAATCAAAATTTCATCAAGTCCCTTTTGCATTGGTATGAATATGAAATCTGGTGTTTAGTGGATTTTTGATTTTAGGCAAAATATTTCCGTTTTTATAATTAGACAACTAGAATGTTCCTTGCAAATGCAATACCTTCAGAAAACATTTACTACAGTAAGATTAAGTCCTATTAATTTTTGATATAATATATGTAGCGCCGAAAGCGCTAAAGATTTGACATAATTGCACGCAAAATGCTACTTTTTCCAAAGCTACAATGTCTTTTTTGCATAATAATTACTAATAATAAGCTTTCCTTCTGGTGTTCCAATGGTATGGAGGGAGCAAGAAAACCATCACAATAATTGTTATTTCTGTATGGTAAGCACTAAGGATTTAACAAAAATAAACAGTCTAAATCTAAAATCAAATACCCTAATTTAAAATCAGCTATTAGGTCTGTGTCACACTGTGATGAATTCCTGTGCGAAATCCTCCAACAGAGATGCAAAATCTTTAGAATTCAAATTTGAAAAAATTGCAAGTGACCGAGAGCACTACCAAAAGGAAATAAGCAATGACTCTTCAAAACTGTTTTTATAAGCTCAGCTGAATGATCTCATAAGATAGTTAAATTTTTCAAAAGAAGCCGCACAGATTTTAATGTGGAAATTAAAGAAATAAAACTTTCTTGAAAAGGATACAACTTTTGCATGGTACCGTCACAGAGAGAAAAAATTTACAGAATTTTTCCGTAAAGAAGATACTCTGATTTACTGTACGGATGTTGAAGGCTTGATTGAAGCGTTTGGGATGTTATATCAAGGAGAAAATTGGAGACTGTTTATAGACTCATCAAAAATAAACATGAAAGCTGTGTTGTTGTAGAATGGGCCATCTGTGCCATCTATATCTGTTGCACATTCTACTGAAATGTCCGAAACATATGAAAACAAAGAAATGCTATTGAAGCTGATAAAATACTATGAGCATAATTGGATGATATGGGCTGATTTGAAAATTGTAGCATTCATACTTTGACTTAAAAGTGGCTACACTAAATTTCCCTGTTTCTTTTGTCTTTGGGACAGCAGGGCGGATGCTTCCCACTTTACTCAAAAACTATGGCCGCCTAGAGATGAGTTTCTGTCAGGATCTAAAAACGTGAAGACACATTCTCTTGTTGCTCCAGCTAAAGTTTTTTTTTACCGTCATTGCATATCAAGTTAGGATGCATGAAAAACTTTGTGAAAGCTATAGACAAAGACGGAGAAGGATTTAGGTATCTTCAAGGAAAGTTTTTGGCTTTATCCAATGATAATCTGCAAGCAGGTATTTTTACTGGACCTCAAATCAGAGCACTATTGAAGGATGAAAATTTTGAGAAAAGTTTGTCTGTAATGGAATTGCAAGCATGAAAAGGGTTAAAAGCTGTTATCCAGTAGTTCCTTGGAAGCAGCAGAGCCTCCAATTACGAACAGCTGGTTACCTACATACTCAATTCCTTTTAGAAACTTGTGTGTATGATGAATGTTAAAATGCACTAACTCCCACCTCGATTACTTTCAGATAATTGTAAGATGTTTAATGAGGAGTAAAAGTGAACGCTTTTACCAGGAGATAACAGTGATGGAGGAACGCTATCAGAGTTAGTGGATATCCGTTATGATTGCTGACTACTACTGATGCTTAAAGAGAAAGGACTTGTCTGAACATGCAAAAAAAAACAGAAAAACGCGCATTTTTTATGATATACAGTAGATACCGATGCATCTGCACTGTTGCACTGTTAATAATTGTCATTTTACTGACTGTATCTTAAATAGTGTCATTTTTCAACAGAGTTCTTTTGTTTTGATGGTAAGAGGATAAAGATTTGTAACAATTTTTTCCAAACTTTGAAATTTTTTGAGTGAAGTGTACTTTTGACACCTTATTTTAAAATTATTCACAATATTTTACAATTATTTACCAGAAACAGCATATTAGATGTAGCATTTATCTTCAAAACCTGGTGTGATGGGGGAGAAAGGAATACAGATTTGGAATCAGCACTCTAAGATTAGCTATTATTGCATACTTTCAACAAAAAACATTTTTTTTGATGTTGAAAAATGCAGGCCTGTATAATAGGAACAGTACGTTAAAAAAATGGTCTTCACTTTGAATCTGACTCGGATTTCTTGATTTTCGTCCTTAAAAGTAGTGATCTCTATATCAGTGATAAAATTAAACTTTTTTTAGAGCGCAAAACCAGAGTTTTGTTGCGCGAATGAATCGTGGCACTAAGCATTGTGCATATAGCGCACCTAAGAAGGAACGTTGGATGCAAGCGAAATACAAATTCAAACAAATAGACAAAAAAAAACACAAAAATAATCCAATTTTAGTAATCAATATTTTAAATCTACTTATAATATCTAAAATTCTGAGAGCAATTTAATCAAACATTTTTTTACCCTTCTGTCCGTTGGCACGCTAAGGACTCGTTTTCACTACGAGGGTGGAATGGAGTGTTTTTTTGTTTTTGGTATTTATTTTTTTGTTTTGCTTAGCGCTTAAGCGTGGAAAAAAGTAAAAAAATCAATAAAACAAATAAAAAATGCGTCACTTCACGCTCGTGATGGAAATAGATCTTAAAGCTGAGTTATAGGTACAACACGAGACACAAACTATCTAAACCAGAGCTTCTCAACCGGTGGCTAAAGCCCACTGGTGGGCCACACAGAGATAGTGTAAAAAAAGTGTTGAAATCATATGTTCAAAGGCTGGTTTTTGTTGACAAGGAATGATGTGGTGAAACTGGATGTAAAATGAAGTGAAGATTCTTTTTTTAGAGATCAATACTTTTTAGGGACGAAAATCAAGAAATCCAAGACAAATTCTAAAAGAAAACATTTTTTGGTCTTTACCTATAATTTGAAAATGATTTTGTAAAATTGGGTGCGGAATGAAAGTGAAAACTAAATACATTGGGCTACAACAATTGCGTTTTAAGTTTTTTAGGCCACGGTGTCAAAAAGATTGAGAACCCCTGTTCTTAAGTATCGCGAAATTAAGGCTTATTGCAGGCAATTTGATTATGATAGCAATCGCTCTTTGTATTTGGTGAATTGCTTTGTGTCTTGTTCTAATTTTCGGGATATCGAGGCTCAACTTTAATTTGATTTATTTGTTTTTATTTTACTTTGTTCGTCCGCCAAAGCCGCTTGCCGCAAATGTATTTGCATCTTGCTGCTTCTCGTGACAGACGTGAAGAGAGTCACTGAGAGAGACCGGCCCAGAAGCCGGAGATAGAGACTGCGAGAAACACAAAAATATTTGGAGATCGTGGAAAATTCCACGTTATTAGGCTTAAATATAAACTCAGAAAAAATTGCTCCTGAGAAAAGGATCCATAAACCTAAAAATTTTTTGAGAGAGAGCTTTGCATCCCCTTCTAGTTGTTTTTTTGAAAAATCTTTTAAAGAATTTTTGAAAGAATCTAATTTGGTTTCACAAAATTTTTTTATTAGATAAAAAACAAAAAGCTACTAAGTTACTTTTTAATAATCGCAATGGTAATTTTTAGCAATTTAGTAATTACAACAAATCTTGCCAGTTGTGCTGAGATTCTAGCACCGAACATATTATTTTAACTGTTGTTTTTCAAGAAATCGAAACATGGCAACCAGTGAATCATATGCTTTGTGCTAAAATCTAAACGCAAAAAGCCAGATTCGTTGCAAATCATGTCATTACTAGGGGTCGGAAAGTTTTTTGTTTCAGTTTGAAAATTCGATGTTGCAAAAGTTTTCTAAAATTAAAACGTATCGTGTGTTTGCTTATCCTCGGAAAAGTTACTTTACCTGAGCATTTCGAATTTCGATGTTGTAAAAACAACTACTTGAAAAAAAATAAAAAAGTCGTGTCGTTACCACTGTATAAACAAACATTGTTGATATTTGCTTCAGCATCAGTGCATGCAGCAGAAGGGAAAAATTGTTTCAAAAGGCAGCTTTTGTAAGCTAGTAAGCCTTAAATTATTATCTAGTTTTTAGCCTACACTCAAAATTATTGCCATTGCCTACACAATATCTAAAACATTTTTACTTTTTGGCTCCAGGGCTTATAAACGCCTTCTCATTCCGGGATGTGTCCAGAGAATCTTGACTGTCTCTTATCTATTGCACAAAGTCATCGTAGGTCCAAAATTTTCATTGTTTTTTCCAGTCAATTATTCAAATTCAAAATTGTGATGGCGGCAAATCTGTTCTTGTAGACGCTTTTCTGAAATAGCAAGAAAAAAAAAGGACCTGTTGTCGAAAAATGATTAAGTTTTCATTCTGTTTGCATGCTTAGAAGATCTTTAAAAATCTGAATTGCAGTTTGAACAAATTCCTAGTTAATTCATGTTTATTTCGTTAACCTTTTTCTTACCATTGTTCCACAAAGGGAACAAATTTTTCAGAGCTGTTTTAACACCCTTACTATTAATACGACTAAATATAACAGCATAAATGTATTCATCAGAAATTAAAAAATTTTTTTTAATTTCTGATGAATACATTTATGCTGTTACATTTAGTCGTAATATGGATCAAGAAAACATTTTACTCTCTTCCCAAATTGTATTACTATTAATTATAGATAGTGTAGTGTTATTTGTGTGTTGTTAAGGAGTTGTTTTGCCATATTGACCAACTTAATGAAAAATACTTTGCGCATATGAATATTTATGTAATCGCCATTTTTATGAAAATTGCGTTTTCGGTGTAAGGCATACTTACGAATTTATAAAAATCTTTGTCGTTTTCAAAATGCTTCTAGCGTGCTATCATATTTAGTGGACACATTCGGTCACATCCCCGTGCAAAAAGCAATCCAAAATATAGATATTGGGTGGAGTAAAATTTATCTGAAACATTTTTGTTCCCTTTGTGGAACAATGGCGGTTTTCCGGACACAATTTTCTGATTTTCAATCGCAATGTCTTGAAATACATCGGCCTTTGTTTTACGCTAGGAAAGTAGTAGTTTTCATATAAAACTATCCAACTGTGATTTCAATGCAGTCGATCGAGATTTTAATTGTTTTAGAATTAAGTTCATTGTTCTATTTTTGTGACGTCACAGAGCAGATTATCGAAAAATAACACAACGGTGTTGCTTTATTTTCGAACTCTCAGCGAGCAAAGAAACACGTTTATCAACAGTTTGTTTCAAGCACAGTAGCAGCAAAGTTTAGAAAATTGGATCAAACATGGATACTAGAGCTTTTTACGGTGCAAGAAAGGTAAACTATGTATCAATGTTGGCAAAAGTCAACAAAACTATAGAAAATGCAAAAAACGTAGTCAATGTTGTTGCATTGCCGCCTGAGGCAGGAGACTCTGGTAGCCAGGAGAGCGATGTTGAAGATGTTGCTGATAGTATGGAAGAAATTTTTAGCCAGTTAAGGAATTTGAAGTGGAAGAAGACTTTGAGAGTGATGAAGAATCAGAAGTGACTCTACCACCAACTAGGAAGAAAGAATTTCCGAAATGGAAAAAAAATTATAAATTTGATAAAACAATTTTATTGATGACGTTTCCACTATTTTGGGAGATCGCATTTTCAACCGGAATGGTAGCTTACCATTTGAGATTTGGAGATTTTTGTTTACTGAGGAGATGATCGATCAAATTGTTTGCCAAACGAATTTGTATAAAAATCGAGATAAAAATAATTCTAATTTAAATGTTACAGGCGAAGAAATCCGCAAGATTTTAGGTATACTCTTACTTTCAGGGTATCATTCTTTATCTGAAGAGTACCATTATTATTCTAGGCAACAAGATATAGGCGTAGTAATTGTGTCCAATACAATGAGCAGGAACAGGTATCACAAAATAAAGAAGTATCTCCACTTCGCTGACAACTAAAACTTAACAGAAGGGGACAAAATGAGTAAATTAGTGCTACTTTATGAGATATTAAATCGAGACCCAATTCAGTTTGGCATATTTAACAAACTTTTAAATGTGGATGATCTATAATATCTTATTTTGGTCGGCACAGTGCCAAAATGTTCATTAAAGGAAAACCTATTTGCTTTGATTTTAAGATTTTGTGCTTATGCGGTAGCGATGGTTATCCACACAACATAAAGATTTATCAAGGAAAAAAGAAAAAGTTGCAAGATCAAACTTTGGGATCTCGGGTAATCAACAACATGGTTGATGTTATCACTGCAAATTCCAGTGCTGCATGAGTTGTACTTCGATAACTTTTTTACAAGTTATAGTTTGATGTCTGATTTAGCAAAGATTGATGTGCGAGCGACTGGCACGATAAGAGAAAACAGAACAGCAGGCACCAATCAAAAGATGATCAGCTCAAAACAGCTTCAAAAACAGGAACGTGGATGTTTTGAATATTGTTGTGATGGGATTCTTTATATTGCTAAGTGGCATAACAATTCAGTTGTGACAATTGCAAGCAACTGGGAAAGTCACATTCCAGTTCACAAGGTTAGGCGCCGGGTAAAGGGAGGTGGAAAAGAAGTACCACAGCCTTATCTCGTAAACTTTTATAATAAAGGGATGGGGGCGTTGATCTCATGGATCGCTTGTGGGAAGCTTACCGCCCAACAATACGTGGCAAAAAACGGTACAGGCCACTTTTTGTCAATTTTCTCAATACTACGGTTGTCGCTGCATGGAAGATTTACTGTCAGATTGGGGATAAGAAAATAACCTACATCGATTTTAGGAGGCAAGTGACGCTGTGCCTACTCAAAGGTCAACAACATCGAGAAATAGAAAGTAATGTTGCTGCTGAACTACCACTGTTGTACACTTCGATGCAGTAAACCACTTCCTTGGACCTGCAATAATGCAAGGTCGACGTAAAGTGTGCAAAAAAAATACAAGAAGTATGTGCACAAAATGCAACATTCGACTCCATGGGGAGCGTGGCAAGATTTGTTTCAAAACTTATCATACTCGTTGCAAATGCATAAACATAAATAAAGCATACTTTTCCCACAACTTGAGTGTTTCTGTAACCTTTAACGGAAAAACGTAGTTCTAGGTTAGTCCATAAATACACAGTAAAAACTGAAAAAACTTGTACGGTAAACCGCCAATGTTCCACAAAGGGAACATGACGTAATTTCCGGTAAATACTTGTTACGAACCTAAAACTTTGCAAAAAGATTATTTATCACAACAATGGAAAAATATGTAAAATTCATAAAAATCCGATCAGCGGAACTATCAGCGGTAAAATAAAGGTTAACCGGCATTTTACCAATGTATTCATCTGGGAAAAATAATATTAATTTTTTGCTTATCTTTAAAGAAGATTAGTATTTTCCTGTTTTTTTTATACTCCCCGTACAATCATTAAAATGTGACTTTTTTTTTAATCCACTGCAGTTTTCTTCAATTCTTTTTTTTTGGGCGGAAAAACAGACAAAAAAGTAATTTAATAAATTTGTAAAGTTGCTAAATTTAATTTAACCCATATACTTGCAATGAAAGTCTTTGCTGAAAAATTGCAACTTTTTAAAGCTTAGGTATTACGAGGGTCAGTCAATAAGTAATGAGACTTTTTTAATAACTCAAGTTTGCAATGACTGGTAATCAAAAAATGCTTTTTTATTTTTCAACATAGTCTCCCTCCTTTGCAACACACTTGTTCCATCTTGATATTAGATTGTCTATTCCTTTGGCATAGAATTCCGTGGACTGGGTCCTTAGCCAGTTGCTCACAGCAGCCTTCACTTCTTCATCAGTCTGGAAGTGAATTCCCCTCATACTCTCTTTGAGTGGGCCGAAGAGGTGAAAATCAGATGGTGCAAGGTCTGGGCTGTAGGGTGGGTGTGTTAGAAGTTTCCAGCCTAAATCTTCAATTTTGGCTAGGGTTCTTGCTGCTGTGTGGGGCCTTGCATTATCCTGAAGGAGAATCACACCTCTTGATTGAAGTCCTCTCCGTTTGTTCTTAATGTCTTTTTTCACTTGAGTTAGCAGCTCACAGTAGTTCTCTGAGTTCACAGTATTGCCCCTTTCCAAGAAACTGATAGTGATCGGCCCATTTCTGTCCCAGAACACAGTGAGCATGACTTTCCTTAAACTTTTCTGAGATTTGAATTTTTTCTTCACTGGGGAAGAAACATGCTTCCACTCCATTGATCGTCGTTTCGATTCAGGTTCATAATGAAAGACCCAGGTCTCATCAGTTGTCACTATTCTCGATAGAAATACATCTCCCTCCTTTCTGTATCTGCGTAGTGATGCTCTGGAAGCCATCAGGCGCTGCATTTTGTGATCATCCGTTAACATCTTTGGAACCCAGCGACAGCTGACTTTTGAAAAACGCAGCTTCTCACGCACAATTGCGTACACTGTGCCATGGGAGATGTCCAAGTTTGTAGCAATTTCATCTAAAGTGACCCTTCTATCAGATTTGATCAGGTCTTCAACTGCCTGTACTGCTTCTGGGGTAGAGACATCCACAGGTCTTCCACTTCTCAGATCATCAGTAATGCTTTCGCGTCCATCTTTGAATGCTTGCACCCATTTGTAGAAGTTTGCTCTAGACATACAGGAAGGACCATATTGTCTTTGCATTCTAGACAGAATCTCACATGATTTTACACTCTCTGCCAACAGAAATCTGATGACTCCTCTTTGTTCCAAGCATGAGCTGTTTCCTAGCCTAGTAGTCATTTCAATTTATCGTCACACCTACAGTAATCTGAAAATAAACAAGTTTTGTTGTAAATAAGATGACAACTCCATTCATAATCATCACATAAAATTTCAGTTGCATAACTCCAAGAACACCAAAGTAATTGAGAAAGTCTCATTACTTATTGACTGACCCTCGTACTTATCATAAATTAAAGTTATTGACTTTAAAATTTAGTTGTATAGTGCACTTATTTTAACTGTTTATAAATGATGTCTTCATATGGGAACATTGTAGATTTCGACAAAATATTGCTGAACTTAGACGCAAAATGAAAGCCTTGAGTAGAGGTTCTCAACTGGTGGGCCACAGAGAGATCGTGTAAAAAAGTGTTAAAACAATATGTTCAGAGGCTGGTTTTTGTAGACAACAACAAGTTGGTGAAATTTTGTGTGAAATGAAAGTGAAGACTTTCTTTAAAGATCAATATTTTTTAGGGATGAAAATCAAGAAATCCGAGACATATTTAAAGTGAAAACATTTTTTTGGTCTTCACCAATAATTTGAAAACGATTTGGCGAAATTGGGTGCGGAATAAAAGTGAAGACTCGACAACTTGGGCCACAACAATTGCGTTTTAAGCAGGGCATCGAACCGGACCCGAACGGGATCCGTAAACCCGTATTAACCGTTATTATTTTTTGAACCCAAACCGGAACTGAACCAGAAAAAATAAAATTTGCTGAACCTGAACCGGAACTGAATCCCTAAAAATAAAATTTATTGAACCTGAACAGGAGCTGAACCCGTAAAAAAAATTGCTGAACCCGAACCTGAACCGGAACTTTATTTTATTAATAAATGCATCCGGTTCGATCGTTTGATGCTTAAATTTTAATTTTAAAATTATTTGTAGAAGAATCAAGATCACAATTTTGTCTTTGAAGTTGCCGCAATTTTTTTAGTCACGATACTTGTTGTGTGGCAATACAGAAACGTTATAAACAACTTTTTCAGGCGAGAAGTTAAAGCAAAAACATGTCACTTGCTAGATAAAGAAAGCGAGATTTTAAATATATGCTAAAGCAGTTCTTCTTAGGTTTTTTACAGTGCCATACTTTTTAAAAAATACATATTAATATAGAGATGTAGCAAACATAGTGAAACCATTGTTGGTGAAACCAAATCATATAGGACGAAAATCACATCTAGATTATGACTCTTATTTTTAGTGTAACAATTAGTTAAGTTATTGGAATAAACTAATTAAAAAAAACTTTAAGGTGTCTTGCGAACAATTTTTATACTAAAAATCTTTTAAATTAAAATCACACGTAGTCGTAGTTTACGCAACAAAGCTAAATTATTTGACGCCATTAAAAAATCAAAGCTGCACAGTGCAGGCTGTTAGGGAACCACTCGACTAAAATTTAGTTGCGTGGAGAAGTTTAATAAAAAAGTAGTGTAAACTTATCGAATGATTCGAATTCAGTGCAACTTATAGTTGCCCCAAATGATTTTCACTAGCATAATGGTATCCCTAACAGTCGAGATTGAGTGAAAAATAATGTTGAGCAAGCAATGCAATAAAGTTAATTAATTTTTGATTTTTCAAAAAAACAAATTTTTAAAAAAATTTGTTGAGATTAGGAAGAGAAGTTATTGACCTTTGCCTTGTAGCGTGAAGTTTAAATAATATTTTATAAGCTAACTGCTTCTCTTATTTCTCAGCTTCTTATTAGGCTCAAATTTACATGTTGAAATCTAAAAAGGCCTTCACTTTTGCGGTAAGGTTGATTCGGGATGAGCTGTTCATAGTTTTTAGGCTTATTTAAAGATACTATAGCAGTGAAAATTGGATTACTTAAATTTTTAATTTGCTTCTATGTTCGCTTCAACTTTACGTCAAAGATTTATCTCTTAAAATTGTTTAGTGAAGATTTGGCTGACTCAAACTTTTTTATTGCCTTAATAAATGTATTTTGTCATAAACGTTTTCATAAATTACTCGTGCGTTAAAACCTCTTGGGAGTTTTTGTTTCGCGCACATGTGCTTCTAAAATTTCCCACTGAAGAAATAAAGGTTGAGTTGTTTGTCAGTATGGAGATTGCAATTCATAATAGTTACGATTTTAACTTTTTATTGATTAGATAACGCCAGAATTGATTTTAATTCATTTATATTTCTTTTTAGTCTTTCATTTATTAAAACTTCTTTGGATCCCATAAATAAAACCCAAAAACAGATGATGATTAAGCGCAAAAACTTTTTTGCTATTAAAAAATATTCTTTTTCAATAACAAACATTTTTTTGTTTGACCGTCATCGGTTTTTGTTTTTTATTTATAGTATCTAAAGAAGTTTTAATAAACAAAATCTTATAAAATTGGATGATATTTAACTAGAATTTTTGCATTAATAATAGCTGTTTTTAATTGCAAAACCACCAATCTTTTACTTTATTGATAAAGTCTGATGTAGGGGATGCAATAATTTTTTTATTGTGAAAGCTTTTTCTTTAATATTGCCGCCATGCTGCACCACAGTTGAACACCGATTATCCGAACGCTAACAACGCCATAGCATGGTGTGAACGATAGAGTGAGTGTCATTCAACGCAGCTTCTGCTTCTATAAAGGATGAGAAACTTGGCAGCGACGAAAAGAGTGTTAAACTTAAAACCAAACTAAATAAGTGATCATTATACTGTTCATGATACACAATAAATGACCAGATGTGTATATGATGCTTTTTATTGCAAGATTGTATTTTGTTCGATTATCCGAAGAAAACAGTTATCCGAACCACGCCTGGTTTTAATTACTTTAGATAATCGGCATTCTACTGTATCTTTAAATCAACTCTTGCGAAACTTGCGAAATAACCTTATCAATTCAACTTCTAATTTGGGTCTATTTTCATAAATAAAGCAAACTTTCTGGCACACAAGTAATTAAACGAACATGCATCAGTAGACAGTGGTAAACATTTTTTCTTTGTTTAGGAAAGCGCAGTGCAATTTGCGCAATGGTTTTTCAAATTCATGAAAAGAGCAATGTATACTATAGTATTTTAAAACTATATTAAGCGGGCCGCAACGTGATTTTAAAATTAATTAAAACGTAGTGTGCTTTATCAAATTATAAGCGCATCTCAAATGGTTTTCCAATCGCCTACATTGAAAAACAATCAAAATAGATTGTGCTTTTGCAAAATAGAACTATATAAAGTGCAGCTTAACAAAGCGCAATTGATTTTTTAAAGTTTGATGCGCAGCGCAATAAAGCGCAACTTAAAATTTTCTAATCATTAAGCACAGCTTTGATGCACCGAACTGTGAGATTTTAAGCTGAACAACTTGACAAGCAATAAAAAAGCAAAATCTTACCCAAAGTTAAAGTAAAACCAAGTTGCATGATTGCCACTGTCATGAAAACCTTTATTTCCATTTTCTTTGTTTTAAGATTGTGAGGCATATTTTTGTTTTTTGTGTGCAGTTTAAATGCGCTTAAAATACCAACTCCAATGGTAAGACAAGTCTGCAAAACAGATATTGCTAATGTGAGATTCTGCTAATGCTGATAAACAAATATAAGTTATTAGGAAGTAAAAATATTATACACCATCCATGTTAGACGGTTTTAACTGATGAATGTCACAATGGGCAGAGCAAAATAAGATATGTAAAATTCATGAACAGTTATAAATTTTACCGGGCCATTTGTTGACGAGACAAAATTTTACCGTAATGTTAACAAATTTGCAAACGTAACAAACAATCTAATTAAAACTATTTCAAAAAAAGATGAATTTTATTGTTAACTAAATGTATTTTGGACTTAATGATACTTATTAAGAAGTCAAAAAATAAATTAAATGAACAGTTTTTAATAATAATACCTATTTTTGGGGTTGTGAATTCAGGTCGGTTAGGTAATGAACGATGGCCCAGATAGCTCTGTTCTTTACCTTAATAATATTCAATCGAAACTGATTATTGATTTTTCTGCTAAACAATGTCTTTCTTTTTTTAAACAAGCTGCTTAAAAGACGAGTAGCACCAGACTCGAGTTTCGCTCTGTACAATAAAGACTCTGTAAAATAAGACTCGAGTTTAGCTCTGTCACAAGAAAATAAATAAAGAAAAAAGATATTTTATAGTTGAAGTAGTATTTATAGTTGAAGAGTTTCACTCGAGTTCAACTATAAAATGTTTTTTTTTCTTTATTTGTTTTTTTATCTATTTTTTGTCGTTGGCAGAATCGGCTTTATGTTTCAGCTGCTTTCTATTTAAATCCCGGAGTCAGCATTTTAGGTAAGCAGCAGACCCCAAACTGAGAAATTTGTCGAGCACATAAAAGCACGATGCAAGCAAAAAAACCGCAAAGTATAGATGTTTGTTTTTTACACTTTTTCTTGTAATAAAAAGAAAATAAGGCAGAATTTTTTAACAGAATCGAGTCTTAGCTGATCATTTCAAACTATGTGACCTTGATCATGTGACCTTGATCATTTCAAACTAATACAAAAAGTTATTCACAGTTGAAAGGCTCATTTTCACAACCTTAGTCATTCGATACGCAACAAAGGTTTTACTTCTTTGATAAATATTTCTCGTCAAAAATCTGCAGCCAAAAAATTATTTTGCCTTCGCCAAACAACAGAATTATGAAAACGACCTTTAGTTTTTCTCGTAGTGGGTGTTTTTTGGAAATATCATTTTTTAATTTTTTTTGCACACATCAAAAGAAAAAACAACATTATCCGATTTTCGTCAATGAATGTGAAAAATGTTCTTGTCTAATTAAGTTAGGTTTAATTAAAAAAAGTTCTGATGTTTAAGTTGTGTTTTAAAAAAATCTCTTTTTTGCCTTGTTTCTGTACGTTGTATTAGAAAATTTGTTAAAATCAATGTATTATCGTTCTGTTATAATCATTAAACAAACAAATGCATAATGTAACTTTTCGAGAATAATATTCTTAATATAATAATATTAATAAAGAAATAGAACGATTCTTACTAAAGAAATAGAACTTCAGTTTATTGCTCTTAACCTAAACTGTGGTAGTAACTACTGTTTATTTTTTTATTGGTTTAAAAATTAGAACTACTTAATAAAATGCAATATCATAAACTAACTGATAAAATTGAATCAAGTAAAAATTTCAAAATTTTGTGCAATATGTTAAATTTGATTTTGGCTTTTTCTCTTTGGCTCGACATCAACAAAAAAACTCTAAGACATTTTTAAAGTCAAAATCAGCAATAATAAACTACAGACCTGTTTTTATTTTAAAGATATACAGACTGTAGTATCATCTTTGCCCTTGTTTTTGTTTTTTTGCTGTGAATGTTTGGTGCATCAAAACACACTTTTCCAGGTTTTAATGCCGCATTTCATGAACTTTGTTATGCTACTGCAATTGATTAAAACATGAATGAAACCTCTAGCTAGTTACGAATAACATAATTTTTTTAGATTCAAACGTCTTTATATTTTAAAAACGATTTTACGATGTTTTCACCATTTTTTTAACCAAGAACCGATCATAAGATGTTTTGAGATATATTGTCTTGATTCGAAACAAAATAACTTATGATAAAAAAAAATGTTGTTTGCATATTTTCTCTTCAAAAATAGGCTTGATTTTCAAAACATACTCCAAAATTATAGCAGCATTGGTAACAACATTACAAAAGGCCCCTAAAATATGAATGACCGATGTTAGGATCGAACCCACTTTATTTGGTATCACAAATACATTTATCTTTTAAGTATGACCAATGTCAGAATTAAACCAGAGACACACATGAATTCGTCGCGCATAAGGCTTAGCATATTTTCGATTACTTCACTCAACGTGCTCCAAGATAAAGTTACCATTAAAGTCGTGACCATCTACGAACAACGGAGACGTCACTACAAGCCATTTGTCAGTTTAGATAGCTTAACCTTTTGTTATGGTCTTTAATTACCCTTCCTATTAGGACTGGAATCAGCTGTGATAAAAAAAATTGTAGGAATATAAGCCTATACTAAATGCTAAATTGTTATTTCTTTAGCACTTACTTATATCCAATTTTTTATAACTGTATAATCAATTGACGAACCTATTGATAAAATACGGGACACAAACAAACATTTATTTTAAAAGAAATTGCAATTAAACCATAAACCAACAACCGCTAAATTCCTTTACACTAAAGCTCTGTTGTTGTTTTTGTGATTTCAGACTCTATAATTAGACATAATTTTGAACATCAGCTTGGTATCACAGGAAACAAACTAACTTCGTCTCTAGTGTTTTCAACAAGGTCGTCGTCGTCGTCGTCGTTTGAAGGGTATCCACCCAGGTCAGACACAAGCAGGGCTGGGGCCGAGGATTTATCCTTTTACTACCCCAAACTGCTTCACTGCCTGAATGAGATGCTGGCAGTGGTGTTATTAAGCCAGCATCAAGTTTCGTCATCCAAAACCGTCAGACCTCGTGCTCCATGTGGTGCCCGAGGTATAGGGCACGCTGTTAGCACATGGTCTGCGGTTTGCTCTGAGGCGCCACACTCGCAATTCGGTGAAGGAGCGAGACCCCATTTGTGCATGGACGAGTGGAATCGCCCAACACCAGTTTGCAGGCGGTTGAGCTTAACCCAAGCTGCTCGGGGTAAGCCCATCCCAACAGGCCTGGCACCGGTGCGGGGCACAAAAGCACGGAGCCTGGAAACATTTTCACAATACTCCGCGTTCTATTTGTGATTTGTCCATTCAGAAGAGCGGATGCCAAGTCTGGCAAGGTTGTCCAGGAGATTCCGCGCAGCTGCCACAAACGGGCGTCTGGATCTTAGTCTCACTTGGCGAGTATCTGAGGACCCACTTAAGAGACCATACAAGATATGATCGGGGTCCAGAGATCCACGGTGTGCCAAGGAGAGTGTCGCTCCCATTCGGCGAAGCTCAGCTGGTTGGATGCCTGAGAGTACAGGTAGGTGGTCCGTTGGAGTGGAACGCAGGCATCCAGTAACTATGCGCAAGGCGTCATTCAAGACACTGTCGATGAGGCGAGTGTGAGCACTGCGACACCAGACTGGCGCACAGTACTCAGCTGCTGAGTAGATTAGAGATAAGGTGGCTATGCGTAGTGTTTTAGCACCAGCACCCCATCCCGAGCCCACAAGCCGCCTCAACAGTGTGACGCGCGAGGATAGTTTTTTGCGCAATGCCACTGAATGGTGACGAAACGTGAGCGATCTGTCCAGTTTTAAACCAAGATAAGTAGGGGTTGGACAGAACGGTAAAAGTCTACCATTGTTGTAGATCTTTAGCTCACGCTTGGCCTCTCGGTTATTTAAGTGAAAGGCTGCCGTCACCGTCTTAGTGTGACTGAGCTTCAACCTCCACGTCTGGAGATACGCTGAAAGTGTAGACATGTTTTGGCTTAAAGTCCCCTCCAAGTCCTTCCAGTTTCCAAAAGAATGCAACAATGCTAAGTCATCAGCATAAGCGAACTTTCTGGAAATCATGGAAGGAAGATCGTACGTATAGATGTTAAATAGGAGGGGAGCCAAGACCGATCCCTGAGGAACGCCGTTTTTAAGACGGCGTAGCCTGCTTTGCTTGCTGTCACCGGTGGTAAGGGTGAAACTTCGATTTCGGAAAAGCTTCATAATCATTTTGACCATGTGCTTATCCGGAAGTAGTCTCAGCAGCTTGCATATAAGGCCACGGTGCCAAACAGTGTCATAGGCAGCTGTCATATCGACAAATACGACACCGGCCTTCTTTTTAGCCTCGAAAGAATCCTCGATGTTCTGGGTTAGCAGAACAACTTGATCTACGATTGACTTCCCGCGTCGGAACCCAGCCTGCTCTTTAGGGAGCAGTGAATCGATTAATGGCTCAACGCGGGTGTAGATAAGCCTTTCGAGGATCTTGTAGGGACACAGAGCAGAGATATCGGTTGATAACTCTTCGGGTCCCCCACGGGCTTTGCTGGTTTGGGGATCGCAACCACAAGTGCTCTTCTCCAGATCTTGGGAATTTTGAGTCGGCGCAAACAGGAAGAAAGGAAGTCACATAACCAGGACTTCAAAGCAGCTCCGGCATGGAGTATAAGCTCTGAGCAGATGGAATCAGGACCCGGAGCTTTACCTGGTTTTAAATGTTGCCTATACTCTCAGTATATTCCCTGCATATATAATGGAACTTCGCCGCCTGATTAAAGTGGTCATAATGTTCAACAAGGTCTTGCCCATATTCTCAGTATATCTCTGCATATATAACGGAACTTCGCCGCCTGATTAAAGTGGTTATCATATAACAATGTAACGTAGCTTACAGTAAATCACTTGAGTCGTTTGATTAACATCAGTGATGAATAAGATTTTGAAGGCCTTAAATCTATAACTTTGGTATAACAATAACACTGGTCTTCATTTAAAAAAAAAATTTTCTGCTCATTGAACAATTAAAACGTATTTTGCCTAATTTTTGGGCGCTGAGATCATAAATCACATTTGTTTTTGCCCATCACGTCAATTTTTTTTGCAAAATGCATTTCAATATTTCGTAGATCTAGAGTAAAATCATGTTTTTACAGTCAGTTTGTATAAAAGAAGTTATAAGTAAAATCTTGAAAGAAAGTTAGATTACACAATGCGGCAAAATCTGTTTTGTTAGTGTAAGAGGTACACTTAAAAGTACTGACAATGCGTTTTAAGTTGACAACTCATTATACACAGTATATACTGTATATATTGTTAGCAATACATCATATATCAAAACTTTTAATAGAGCATGCAAAGTTTGTATCACCTTTAAGAAACAAGCTTTCGCTTTTTAGATTTTCGAAAGGGTTTAAAATTTTTCCCATCCCTCATGAAACACCAACAGTAATCTGCTATCATATTAATGTCCCATCAACCTTGGTATCTCTTCTCCATGATTTTAATGTCTTGGTGAAACCTCTCACCTTACTCCTCACTCAAAGCTCCCAAATTGTTTGGAAAATATTCTAAATGACTGTGTAGAAAATGTACTTTGACACTTATGTTACAACCAAGTTTGTGAAAATTAGCAAGCAAAGTTTTAACAATTTTTTGTATTTTGGAGATTTGGTATTGCCCAGAAAGTTATTTTCAATCTGGCTGAAGTGATCCAACCATTTTTCTCCTTTGGGCTCATTGTTTCAATGAACTTTTTGTCTTTCAGGAGCTGTCGTATCTTTGGTCCATCAAACACACCGGCTTTTATTTTTTCATAGGTTAAAAACGAAAACTTCTGGCAAATGTACTTGAAGCATTCCCAACTTTCGTCTAAGCTTTTTACATATTGTTTCATTAAGCCTAGCTTAATGTGAAGCGGTGGTAATATTACTTTGTCAGGAGGTACTAAACTTTCATTACAAATGTTCTTTTCTCCAACTGTAAACTCATTTCTTTTTGGCCATTGCTCACGAATCCAGTGTTCATTTTTATCCCTGCTGTCCCATAAGCACAAAAAGCATGGGTATTTGGTATATCCCCCTTGTTGACCCAACAGCATGCTTAAAACTTTCAAATCTCCACATAACATCCATTTATGTTCATATTTTATTTTCATTAATAACATTTTCATATTTTCGTAAGTTTCTTTAAAATGAACGGAGTGGCCAATTGGTATTGAAGCATATCTATTGCCATTGTGCAATAATACACACTTTAAACTGGCTTTCGAACTGTCAATAAAAAGTTGCCATTCTGTTGGGTCATATATACAGGCCATCGCTTGAAAAAGACCGGCAACATTGCGATAATATACAAATGTTTCCTCCATGGAAAAATATTATATTAAATCTTTTTTTCTTTGCCTGTACTAGGAATATGTTGTGTTGGGAGCAAGAAGGTTGTTGTGTGGTAACCTGGACCCAAGAAGTTCTGCAGATTCTTTTGGCAGGTTCGGGTCACGATCCAAGTCATTTAAAAAGGCTTGAGTAATCAATATTGGGGATTTGTTGTCAGCCAATGGTTCATAACAATCGTCTTTTAAAGAACTCTCCTCTGATGTACTACCTACTGGTTCATCGACTAATTCAGGCAAGGAAGTAAACAAAGGTGGAGGAAGATCAGCAAAGTGAGGTATAGGTCGGATTGCTGACGGAAGGTTTGGGTACTTGATGTTACCTTTGCTTTTAGAGCTGAAAACATCAACATCAGTCATACAAAAATAACAATTGTCAACATGATTGGCTTGTTCCCTTCAAACCATAGAAACTGCAAACCCAATAGTTTTTCTTTTTTGTTTTGTCCACTGCCTTAAATTTTCAACACATGTCCTGCAAACCTGGTGAGGATCCCAATTCTTGTATTGATCTCCTACTTTAACTCCAAAATATGCCAAATATGCTTTTTCACAAAGTCTGTAATTCCTTGCCTTTGTTTAGAAACAGTAAAAGAACTGCAGATATAGCAAAAAACGTTTGGATCAAGCTTGCACTTTCTTCGTGATGACAAAATTGTAGCCATTGATATCAGAAAAGCAGTTCACAATTTAAGCAACACAGAAATACTTTTATAAAAATCTAAAAGTATTACAACAAAATTTCTTCAAAGTACTTCTAAAAATAAGCTTCATATAATATTCTAGTTATCTATGACTAAAGATTTCATGCTGTACAAGTTATGAACCAATGTAGGCCTAATGTAACAGCTTGGGGGTTCTTCTAAAATGGAAGGGTAAGCAGTGTAACCAGGGCAGCGTTACATTGCCTACCCTGCTCTTTTTAAAGAATACTTTGCATACACTGCCTGCCCTGCCGTTTTAGAGTGACCAACCCTAACCTTGACCGTAACACTGCCTGGCCTGCCGTTTTAAAAAAATCTAAAATGGCAGGGTAGGCAATGTATGCAAAATATTCCTCAAAAACGGTAGGGTAGCAGTGTAACACTTCCTGCACTGGCACCCTGCCTACCCAGCCGTTTTACACTGACCAACTCTAACCCTAACTCTAATTCTAAATGTAACACTGTCTGCACTATCTACCCTGCCATTTAATAGGCCAATCGCAACTTGGATGTTTAGGACTGTTGAGCTTAAAACTTGTAGGCTACAATTACAATAACTAACCATGCCCGGTATTCAGTACCCAAGTGGTGAATATAGTGATTGGTGCATACGGTGAAAAGCACGAAACAAATTAAAAATATTGAAGATCATAACAGTGTAGCTTATTTTTAATTTTGGGCTGAAAGTTATAAGTGTATAAGATAAATGTATAAGATAAAAAAGTTTGATTCTTAAATGCAACAAGCAGTAAAATTGTTTGTGACCACAATCTTTAAAATGCCTTTAAAAAGCATTATTTGCAATATTTTATTTTTCATTTTGCGACAAAACATGGCGTGATAGGCAAAAACTGATTGCATTTTTGGAATCAGCATTATCAAATTATCTAAAACCAACATTTATTTGGAATTCAGCAAAATTGATGCAGACCAGTGTAATCCAGACCAGTATAATCTGGCATGAAAACAATCCATCAAAACAACGATCGATAAGTCGTGCAACACTAATGTAACACGAAATATTTTAAAAGTTTCCACAGCCAGACGGTTCATAAAATGAGTTAATTTATTGAAGACTATCAGCTCTGGCATTGTTTTTTTTTTAATTTACACTTCTTTCATTTTTTTAATTTACAATTACGATTGGCCAACACTTTTTAGATAACCCTATTTGTGCCAAAAATTACAGTGATGAAAAATTTACAATTTTTTCATTTGGTCATTCGTTTTTTCATTTATCTGCTTTGGAAGCTGTTTACATCAAATCATGCAAGCCAAATTTATGCCGCCAAAAAGAGTTTGTTTACAACTTGAAACTCTTGCGTTGATCACGTGTTGTGACGCATCTCTCATTTAACCAATCATCTTCGTGCAACTCCATTTTAAAATCAACTGAATTTTTCTTCCTTCATTCTGACGTTTATCTCCTGACAAGTGTCGAACGAAAAGCTTCGAGATGAGTTTTTTGTTAGCTATCTTCAAATTTTGTACAACTAACACTTGTTTAATCACTTTTATCTTAACATCTCTCACATATCGGGTGTTTGGAAGATTATAGGTTTAAAATTTTCGGAATGATGAAATTAGATGCTCTCTAAACTCCAACAAAAACCGACTAAATCGCCCGTGGTAAAATGACAAGCCCTCTAACTTTTTCATTTTGATTTTCATTTCATTTCTATATTTATTCTCCTGACTCGCTGGAAAGCAACGGGGGTGCTAATACATGGGGCAAAAAATTAGTCCGACCTATTTGCGAAGATGCCAAGATATTGCTGTTCGGTTGAAACTTTTATTTTGTCTTTTTTAGTTTTATAGAGATATGATAGAAATATGCAACTGCTTACCAAAACCAACAAGCAGGGAAAAGTGCCATGTCTTTCTCAACGACACAACAGTATCAGTATCAGTATCAGTATCAGTATCTTTTATTTCTGCTCCGCCACAAGAAAAACAGAAAGAAATAAACAAACATATAGAACTATAGCAGAAGAAGAAAAAGGAAGAAGCAACAAAACGTTAAACGTTATAGCATGCAGACAGTAATATTTGATATAGTAGTTATAAGAATGGTGCATGGTTGCAACACCTTACATAGAAAAGCAGATAAATACATAGAACAAATAGAATTATAAGATAGGGAAAAACATACTAGGAGACAAAAAAGAAAAGCGCGACAAAGCAAGACGTACCATGTATTTGAGGCATTGTTGCGTTGGCGGCAAAAATATGGTGGGAAGCACAACAAGCCTTTGACCAAAAAGGGTCAGACAGGCAAACAAACCCACCGAAAGAAATCCTGTCACGGGTCAAAAAGGACCATTTCATGGAGACATGGTACGAAAGAAAAAAATAAAAATAAAAATACACACACACATGACAACAGAATGGCGTGAATATGTTTTGAACCGAGACCATATTGATCACACTCACGATGCTCTACTTGGGCACTCGCCCACGTGATCTGTTTTTTTTATATGATCTTTAGTGGATGCCTTTCAATAAGATAAATAAAAAATTTATAAGAAAAATATTCTTTCCATAATTGCATAGGCTAACAACCAAAACAATCCCACGATCCAATAAAGAATTGTGAAATCACTAGATTTTATTTTGTAAAGGACAGGAGCATAGTTCAAGAATGCAATCAAATATCTTCCAATTAATTGTCGGGGAAACCAAACTAAAAAATCAAAACCCAACAAGTTATTGTTGTAGAAATATCATTTCTGCTTAAGGTGCGTAGGATATGCGTCTAATTTCCGATCCTGCAAAATGTGACTCAAGTATTGCAACGGCTTGCTCTCACTCTGGATCAAACCAGTGCGTAACTATGTTTCCACGATATGGAAGGCGATTACCATGAATTAATAGAAAAATTTGGAGTTGGAAACCAGTGTGATATTATAGAAGGGTTGATTTAAAACCCGAAAAAATGTGAAGTTTTTGTAAAAATATACCAAAGAAATGGTTTGAATAGAACAAAGGCTTGGCGTGTTCTTTGTCTGATAATTTTTAATAAAATCTTAAACTACTGTGGATTTATAAATATGGTTTTGGAGTAAAAAAATCTACAGTAACGAAAAAAAAAGTTCTAACTTTTTATACTGTATAGACTCAAATGATTTTTATCTAAAATCATTAAATAAATTACTTTTTAGTTCCATAAAATATTATTGTTTTTTGTTTTTTTTAAAATTAGGCTACCAAAATGGAAAGCACTACCATTGTGTTTAATTTACAATCTAGTATAGAAGTAAAAATCTGAATTACATATTTACTGTTTAAAATCTAAATTGACTCTGTATAGGAAATAAAATTTAAAAAATCTCGGAAAATACTATCGAGGCACAGTAGAAGAAATAAAGGACAAAAATCCAAATTAAGCCCAGTCCTAAAATGACGGCTCTTTTTGTCTGCATTCTATAGCTTAATAGCTTCATAATAGCATAAAATCTTTCCATTCCAATATACATCAAATGGTATATTGAACTAGTGTATTCAAAAATTATAAACGTCATGCAAAACCAGGTAGTTTCCCGCATTTTGACCACTTTTCTGAAAAGCTCTTCCAAAGTAAATTTATAGTCCAAGAAAAGTTGTAAGGAACAAAAATCAGCAACTGAACACCTGTTGAGAAAAAGAGCATTAATTTTTTAAAATTTAAACACTTGATTTTGAATTAAAGTAAATGCCTACTGTATACATTAGATCTTTTCACTTTCTTTTTGTTCGAAAGCATTTAAAAGCTTTAATAAATGTTACAATTTTTTGATCTGCTTCTTTAATCAAATTGGTAAAAGAAATGTAAAATATTTACTTTACATTTCTAAACCACCAATACAATATTGAGTAGCGAGTGGTCACAGAAAATTCGAAATAACAAGACCAACTTATAGTCTCAGACTTGATTTCGATTTTATGACGTGACTAAAGCTAAGTTGGGGTAAAAATGATTAAGACTAATTACAATTGACTTTAGTGTAGATTAGCATACCGTACAGAGAATTCCTAAGTAAGTGATTCAAAACTTATTACAAGTCCAATATAATTTACACTTAAGCCAAAGCATTTAAGCTAAATTCAGCTTAAATTTCTTTAACCCAATCTTAATTTTTACATATTAACTTCATATAAAAAATCTAGAAGTAATTTTATAGTACAACTTAGAAGAAAACAAATATATTTGAACCGGAAATGGAGCAAAAGTACCACAATACGTTCACCAACGTTTTCCTTGTTGCGCCAAGCTAATCGACAAGAGCCCGGCAAAAAAATTGATAATATGACAATCGAGTCGAAAAAGACATTACCAGACTTTGACGTCCGGTACTGGACCTTAGATTTTCAAAAATTTGGGTTCCAGTTTTGGACCTCTAGCCACTGCCTAATTAATATATCACTTGGTTGTGCCGTAAAAGACAGCAGTTAATTGTTCAAAATTGTCAAAATAAGGTATCAACGAAAATGTCATATGACAAACGTACCAGTAAGTAGATTTGCTATTGTAAGTGAAACTTTTAAAATATCCAGTTTTTCCATTTTGTTTTTTTTTATTACGAAAATATCCGATTGCAATGATAAGGAAATTTCCAATTAGAATACAAAGTTCAAGAAGAAAAAGTAGAAACACAAATAAACTTTCTTTTATTAGACTACACCGCTTGCAATGTTTAATGAGAGTGTCGTTACAATCATCAAATGCAGATTGCTCACAAAATGGCAATTGACCACACAAGCGGAAACCAGTGTTTTTATTTAGAATTTGCTGACTTGAGTTAGATTTTTTGGAAGAAATATTTTTAAATATTTCGTCTCCAATATGGTTATAACCAAAATAACTTAGCTGGACATCATTAAGGTGATAATCGATGTCTCCACTTCTCCTTCTTCTTTTTTGATAAGCCATTTTTGATATGTTTTAATGATTAATTTTTAAAGTACTGCTACAATTTAATAATTTTTACATTTCTAAGTAAAAAGATGTAAAAATCTGAGAAATTGTTTCTTTTTTTATGCAGTGTGTCCGGAAAAATACTACACTGGCAGAAAAATGTCAATAACATTACTAAAAGAGCTTTTATTTAACTGATTTTTTGCAAAAACATACTTACATTATAAGTGACAGTATCCAATTCTCAGAATGTTCTTTTGTGTCGCGGTCCAGTGCACACGCGTTAATCTATAGAACCACCCATTTTCACGACAATTACGTGCGCTTAGTCAGCTCGTAGTCCGAAACAACCCTCGATGTTTCCTCCGTCGTTACGGATGCAAAGTTCAGCTCTTCTTCTTATTTTGTTCGTGGCTCGGATGATCATATCCTGTGAAATTTGAGCTGCTTCCATTGTGATCCTTTGACGCAAGTCTGCGAGGTTAGCTGGTGGAATGAGGAACACTTTACTTTTGAGGTAACCCCAGACAAAAAGGTCAAGAGGAGTTAGATCCAGAGACCTAGGCGGCCATTCGGGATCAAGACCCAGCAAAATTATGCGGTCCAGAAACAGCTGCTGAAGACGTTCCATCATCATTATCCTGCGATGAGCCGGGCATCCGTCTTGCGCCCACGATACTCTCAAGAAAGTGCTAAAAAGTGCCGTTTGCCCGGAGGACATTTAATGCAGATTTTATGCAGATTTTATGCAGATTTTATGCAGATTTTATAACCCAGATTTTATGCGCTTTTTATGCATTTTCAGATATGTGACAGGGCCTTTAGACTGACCCCTCCCTTGCAAAAGGGTTAGCAAAACCAGATTAAAACCTTTAAATGATAAAAACATAATGAGAAATCCTGTGTAACGCCCTTCAACGTGATTACCAGGTCCTACCAGTATGTTTCCCATGTTTGAATTCAGGACAAAAGAGGCTGCCTCGGAAAAAGTTGTCAAAATCAATGATCCGTAGCAGACTGCACTCGAGATTAAACTCTTATGTGGCTAATGATCTAATTAAGGTTTCCCATGAAAATCAATGAAATGTAACTTACCACTGAGTTGGAAAATACATGTGTACAAATTTGGATATAGTTTTTTCCGGACACAATGTATAATTGATAAGTGATGTGACCGAGTTGTTTTTTATTTGTTTATAGCAAATAGTTTGTCAGTATTTTGCATCCATGATTGGTTACCTTTTTAAATTATTTTAAAACTCAACCAAAAGCTAAACATGCAAATGATAAATAATTTTATATCATTAGAAATCAACGCCTAAAGAAACACAATCTAAACTCTTCTCACCAAAAAAATAAGGTAGTTCCAAAAAATCTCAACGTAAAATTAAGAAAAAACTACATTGCCTTTCTCAAGAGGCTCAAAACAATATACTGCAAACAAAATTTTTGTTCACATCTGGTAACAAAATCAGTTTTTTGATATTTTTTTAGACGTATTTGTAATGAAATTTTTAGTTTTTGATTAGTTTAACTGATTTTCATCATTGACTAGTAGTTTTCAATAAAATTTTACGAAAATAAACTTTAGATTGTATGAAAGCCATAAAAATCCAAATTTCAAAAACTTTCAAGAAGAAATCAAACGGCATTTTTTAAATCCGTTCCATTTAAAAAAGATATGCGATACATTTCAACAAAAAAGATTGAGCAACTTTTAAAAATTGAAAGAACAATTCCGTTTACAGACAAAACTTCAGAAGGCTAATAACTAAAAAATTAATTATTTAGCTTAATTAATCAAAAGCTTTTGTATTGTTTTTTAGCATATCAAATAAAATAAAATAAATAAGAAAATAAATAAAATAAAATAAAAATAACAACAACAAAAAATTTTTCTATGATATAGCTTTGTTATCATCTCTAATTCACTATTTTCAGTATATTTGCTTAAAAACAAGTTTGCTAGCTTTTATTGACATTAAAAAAAATCAAATCAAACCTAAACGTAAATAATTTAATACTTTTAAAATTTAAATTAAAAAAAAATGGTTTAAGCTACATTGTCTACTCCGTTTTATAGCATCTACTGATTTTTGAATATCCAATTCAATCTATTTTTTCTTCGATCAATTAATTGCTTACTATATCACGATTTAACTCTCCGTCTACCATGGGGTCTGATAGACCCCAAACGCTCTTTTAACGTTTGATAACTATTTTAGTTTAAATGGTACCACATTCAAACTTAGTGACTTTGTGCACATACCCTAGAACTATAGCCAACATAAACTACAGTAAACAAAACTAACTTGTAATGTGCCTGAAAAAAAAAGTAGCATTGTAAACCATTGGGGTCTGACAGAACCCAACTGCTTTGCAATGTAAATCCTGCTGTTACGTAAACAAAATTGTTTTGAGAGCATTATTTTTTTTTTGAAAACACAAGAATAAACTATTATTTGTAGCTTTTTTTGCAATAATAGTATAAAAACCACAAATGTTATATATTATTTTATGATATATTTGTTTGCTTCTCGAAAAACAGTATTTCAACTTCAAAAAAATCTTAACTAATTAAAATTAATGCAAAGATTTAATAGCTGTCAACTGAACAAATGTGCATTATGTTTGCAAAAGCTTATGCTAAAAGTAATACAAAATGCTGGTTTATTGTGCCATTTAGCTATCCTGCATGAAATGCAAGTATAGACCTTCATAAATTGCAGCAAACCTACATGGGGTCTAATAGACCCCACTGGTTTACAACGTTAGTTTTTTTGTGGTAGACGGAGGGTTAAGATGATTTAGTTGCGCACATTACAAAGCACAATTTTGCGCTTTTCTGCGTTATGACTTAATCTTCATTCAAATTATAATTGACTATCTAAATCGAAATTACAAAATCGATTTTGTTGTCTGCTTATTAACTATGATTGTCGAAAAATGCTCTTTAGTTAATGCCATGTACTGTAAAGACAAAAAATATTGTCTCTAGTTTCAATCAAACAGTATCTAATTGTTTACATTTTTACAATAAACGAAAAACTAAGAACTTTTATAGTTAAAATCCGATTAAAGTTTGACGTATAACCGAGGGAATTTTAAAATATTGAAGAAGCTTTTGAATGTCTCTCTTTGGTCAATTTGCTTGAGTTGTTAATTCAACAAAGAGTTTTTTTGTTTAACTTTTGATCTTGAGCCTGTAATTGCCTGTAATTAACAGCTAGTTTTGAAATATTCGTTAAAAGCTTTCTTGCTTTAATATTTCCCATTACAATTATTTTCGTAATCATTTTCAATGTTGAAATAAGTTTCGATAAATAAGTTTTCTTTTAGACAGATGTTAATTGTTCGTCATCGTTAGACAATTGCTAAATTAAGTTTTCTTTTCCAATAAATTATGCACTAATCTTTTAGATATTTTGTTAAATTACGTTATCTTTTTTAATAAATTATGCACAAGGTAAGATTGTTCTCAACTTGGCAAGTCCTTTTCTTTCGTATTTGTTTTTGCAGCTAAAACATTTGGGCAATATGATCGTAAAAAAGTCAATTGCCAATGTATTTATTATTTATTTTATCTCTATATTTATTCTTCTGACTCGCAGGAAAGCGACGGAGGCGTTAATACATAGGACAAGTAACACCTGTTTCGGGAGATGTCAAGGTATTGCTGTCCGATAAAATTTTTTTATTTTGGTTTTATAGAGTTATAATTGTAATTTAGAACTTTTTGCCAAGACCACCAAGCAGGGGAAAGTGCCGCAAAGTGTCTTTCCCACAGACACAACAGAATGGCGCGAGTAGGGTTTGAACCCAGACCATGTCAATCACAATCACGGCGCTTTAACCATAATGGTTAAAATTAAATCAGATGTTAGAAATTATTAATAGCAATTCAATAAAATCAATTTATTAAAATAATTTTTGTAAAAAAACCTCACTTTGCCAATTTTTTTGAAAAACCTTTATTTTTGCTATGAAAAATTTTAGAATGCAAATCAATGTTAGTAATAAAAAGTTTTTTCAACTTTTCGGAGACAGTTTGTATTACTAATATTTCATCAACATCACTAACCAGCAGATCTTATTACCGGGTAATCGTGACTTTTTAAAGCGCAAAAAAATGACAGCCGATAATAATCAAATCTAACTTTTATTCAAAACATATTTATCACGATTTTGAAAAATTATCATCAAAAGTTTAACTGGTAAAAAAAGTCATATATATCACATACTTAATGGCTTCGATAGGGTTTCTTTTGATTACAGCAAAATTACGAGTGCTTTTTGGCCCACTTTTTTGTACAAAAAGGACTACAAAATTACTATATAAATTATAAATTAATAATACTCGTATGATGGAACTATATAAATTAATCGAAACTGCTGCAGCACGCCTGTAGTGACGTGGTCGTGTTGTCGCGTCTTAGCATTTTTCCGCTTTTTATTCATAAATTTAAAACATAAGCAAGTGAAATTATTGTAAATTAAGCATGTTTACGTTAAATAGTGATCTATGTAGATTTAACTCTATCACTTAATCCCAGTTTTACGGAAAATGGTTTGTTTATTCAATTCGTTAAAATTGATGCGTAAAAACAAACAAGACTTTGCCAGTTCTGCCCAAAAAACTTTATTAAAAAAACTTTTTCTCCAACATTTGGGAGAAAGTTTTAATTTTTCACTATTATAAGTGTCACTAAGGCCGAAAAATTTTATAGACAAGAAATGTTTTAATGTGACTCCGGAAGGGCAAACAAACAAAGCCGATTATTAGAATTGATTCTTATCAAAAGCAAAGTTAACATGACTTTAAAATTTAAAAAAATGTATGACAGATAAAAAAGCTACTACCTATCTCCATTTATGACTTTGATTCTGGGCTAAGTTAGTGGGGTTGTCACTAGGGCACATAAGCAAAGTTGAAACAGTACTTAAAAGTTTAAGAAGTTTTTGAAGTTTGAATTATATGAAGGTATTGTTGCATTTCCTTGCAGGCAAAAAGATTAAAAGTTGTGATAGATAATTAATCCGACATTTTACAAGTTCTGCAATAGGTTTGTCTTACTTAATAGACCAAATGCAAACGTTTTTTTACACTCACGTCACATCGTAAATATATGACAAGTTTGAAGTGCTCCTCGTTGCAACATTGTGCCTGAGCAAAACAACCATTTACGTGCGTCTACAGTGGTGATGGCAAGATGGTATCAGATACAGCCTGAAGGGAATCGAACCAAGATTTCCGGCGCTAGAGCTTCCGTAAAATTATAGCAAAATCTCATGTTTTCGACACACATGTTTGTTTTTCTAAATAATTTTTTTCATTTTGTTCTTTAGCCATAAAATGCTTTTTTAATTTTTGCAAAAACAAAGAGTAATAAAAAGAAAAAAAAGTTAAAATTTTTTAAGAATGATTTTAATGGTGCCAATTCGTACATCTGCAAATTCATACATGCAAAAACAAATTAGAAAAAGAATTATTAACTTTTTTGAATTTTATACTAATCTAAATTTAACCATCAAATAAAAAAAATTTTCTTTAAGTTTAAAAAAAAATAGTGGTTAAAAAAGTTTACATTTCTCGAACCCCTTAATCTAACAATACAATTTCTTAAAAGTAATTCAAAATAAAATGTCCTCAAAACAAAAAACATGTGGTTTAATGTTAAAAACTGAAAAAAGTTTATGCTTTTAATTAGAGCAGCAACTTTTTTTTAACGTTTTTAATTTTTTTAATTCTTAAAACACTTTTTAAGTTTTTTTGAGCAAGTTCAATTTCACAAATTTTTTACAACGTTGAAATTTTGGCCTCATTTTTGGGTGTCATCGATCTTTAATTCGTCATAAAAATATAATTATTTCACGAGTGCCAAAGTCTAAAGCTGATCTTTTGCCAAATGAAATTTCCTACTTTAATTAGGCATACAGAAATTGTCAGAAACTGAACTAAAAAAAAGCAACCCTGATTAATGTTTCACCAGTTAAATTTTTTTGGTTAAATATTTAACACTTAATGAAAAACTGCAAAAGCGTGATTTATAAATGCAAAAGATAGAAAATTCTTTGATATCGATTGTGACGTCAACAGTTTAGTAGTTGAGTTTTATTGTTTAGAATAAGGTTCCTCAAACTGTGTTCCGTGGAACACTTCTGCTAAGCGAGTTTACTTAAAGTGTTCCGCTGACTGAACAATGAAAAGACGATTTGCAATACAATAGAATTCCAATTATATAGACTCGGGCAAGTCTATATAACGTGTATTGTCTATAAAAAATGTATCGGCTGCTCTCAAAGAAATATTTGAAAATATATATTTCTTACATATAAACTATTAGTCTTAAAGTAAATAGTATTTATTCATCAGTTTCATCTGTAGTCAAAGCAATATTTTGCATTGCATGTTCAAAATACAGTAAATTTATTTTCAAAAAGTCTATATAATAGGTATTCTACATAATTAGTCGTATATATAACAGGTATTCTACAAAATTTGTAGTCTATATAATTGGAATTCTACTGTACATCATAATTAATTAGCTGGCATAACCTTTACATATTTTTTAAATATTTTCACATCCATATTTCATATGTCACGTTCTGTTTCGTCAGTCACTTAGCAACTTTAGTTTTTTGATGTGAAAAATTGAAATTTATTTATATTCTTGACAAATTTGTGATAAGAAAAAATTTTGACCAAGTGTTCCGTAGCTAAAATAATAAGACTAGGAGTTCTGTGAATAAAAAAGTGTGAGAAGCTCTGGATTTAAAAATAGAAAAAATTAAAAAGTTATCGCGATATGAAAGAGAAATGAAAAAGAATGCGAGAAAATCAGTAAAACAAACAAAGAATACCCATGTCAATGTTCGTAGCGGAAACGAGCTTTTAAATTAAAAATTTTTTTAGAATATTTTTTCCTGCTGTTAAACATTCTTTAAATGATTAATTAGAATATATCGGTTCTCTTAAAGCTATAATTAGGGAGGAATTTAAAGTTAAAAATTTTGAAACTCGGAAATGAGGTCCTTACAAGTTTATGATATGATAGTAAAATTAAATATAAAATTATTCTTTTTACTTTACTCGCAAAAAACCCCAATAAACAGTATATCCCACTCAAAATGCAGTATACCGCATTCTTCAAATATCATCGATATTTTACTGTACTATAGTTGTCTTTATAAAAAAACAAATTTGATAGGATTTTTTCATTATATGTAAGTATATTTACTACTTGATATAGCTTTGATGCACTCAGAAGCTAAACCAGGGGGAGATATTTTAGTAACCCTAAAAATTAAAAATAAATATATAAATAGCTTTAAAAGTGTTTAAATATAAAAAAGCTTGTAAAAATAAATTTGTAGCCTACAAGATGATATATTGAAATTTGTCAACTAAACTTACCCCACCTAAGAGCACCGGAAGCGGGGGAGGGGGAAAGGGGAAATTGCTTTGTTTTTACAAGTTGCTTTCGCAGAGCATTGCAATTAGCTTAAGTAGTTTTTTTAATTCTCAAAGTATATTATTAGAGGTAACTTTCATTTATTTATTTATCATCTTTATTTGTATTTTTTGTATTTTTGTAAAAATATTTTTGAAGCCTACAAGATGATATTTTGAAATTCTTTATTTGTCAACTAAACTTACCTTGGCTAAGAGCGCCGGAAGCGGGGGGAGTGGGAAAAGAGAAATTGCCTTGTTTTTCCAAATTGCTTTCGCAGAGCATTTCAATTAGCTTAAGTAGTTTTTTTAAGTCTCAAAGTTTATTATTAGAGGTAACTTTCATTCATTTATTCGTTTATTTATCATCTTTATTTATCCTCTAAATTGCAAGACGACGTTGAAGGCAATAAACTTAAGGCAACCATTAGACGCGTGATTTACGAGACCTACTTTCGAAAATCCTAAGGTATTGCTGTTCGATTAAAATTTTTTATTTAATTTTATTAGTTTGTATTTTAATTTTATTAGGTTGTATATCTAAATATGATTGTAGATCTACAGTAATTTAGAGCTGGTATTTCTTTTTCCTGCTGGCAGCAAAAAGACAAAAGTAGTTTCTAAACTGCGAGGCGCGTTCAGAAATAATGCAACCAGATTTCTTTTCATGACATTGAGTTTTAAAGGTACACAAATCGTGCATCACAAGAAAGTATATAGCATGAACATTTCATAGTTACTTCTCGATGTAATCTCCCGCTTTCTGAACCGCCTTTTCCCACCTTTTAACGAGTCCACATATTCCTTCATTGTAAAATTCTGCAGGCTGCGTTTTTAACCACTTCCTAACAGCAGTTTTGACTTCTTTATCACTGGAAAAATGTCGCATCCTCAAACTTTCTTTGGAGGGCCCAAACAAATGGAAGTCAGACGGTGCAGGTCTGGCGAATATAGGGAATGTGAAATTGTTGTTCAGCCAAAGGAGCTGATGACCTCACTTGTTTTGAGGCTGGTGTGAGGCCTAGCGTTGTCATGTTGCAATAAAACCTTAGACATTTCCAAAGCAGGTCGAACTCTTTGTATTCTTGCTTTCAACTTTTTTAATGTATCGATGTAAACATATGAATTGATTGTTGCTCCATTGGACATGAAGTCTACCAGTATCACACCAACACTATCCCAGAACACAGTCACCATCACTTTTCTTGCAGACTGCTGAGAATTGAACTTCTTCGAGCGTGATGAGGTGAGATGATGCCGCTTTATTGATGCTCTCTTTGACTCTGGTTCGAAGTGGTGAACCTAAGTCTCATCTTCGGTCACTATTAACTGCAAAAATGTTTTTTCGCTATGGTAATACTCCAGACGTTTACAACAAGTTTCTAGGCTGGATTGTTTATGAGCCTCTGTGGGCTGCCTTGGGACCCAACTTGCACGCACTTTTGAATACCGCAGGGTATCCATGATCTTTACAGCACTCCTTGCACTTACTCCTAATGACTCAGCAAGATCATTAATCTGTTTTCCTTAATCAATGCATCTGCCTGATCAATGTTACCAGAACTGTGAGTAGAAAAGGGCCTACCACTTCTTGGCCTATCGCAAAGATCGCTTTCAGCAGGTTTTTCCTGTCCATCATTGATTTGCTTCAGCCATCTTGTCACTGTGCTGTAGTCTATCGCACCATCACCATACACTTGCTTTAGCCTTCTGCTTATGATCTGAGCTGTATCTCCTTCCGACAGTAGAAATTCAATAGCAACTCTTTGCTTCTGCCGAGATTGCTTTGGAGCAATCATGACAGTTTTACCTTCTAACAAAGAAGATATAGAATCATTGCTTAAAATTTGAATTGCAGATTGCAGTAATTCAAACACTTATTTTTTTACAAAATCTGTAAGCCTTAGTTACCAATCTACTGTATAATCTGTAAAAGAATCAGACGTTAATTAAATTAATGCTGCAAGAAATTAAATCAGTTGCATTACTTTCTGAACGCCCCTCGTATAACTTGTTGATTGTGTTTGCCATCAATATGACCTTCCTACTTACCTGTTTTTGTAATTTTCTATCGGATAAAATGTTTAAGTTACTACTTATGAAAACAACAAGCCATGCATCTCTCTATCTAACATTATGCCACAGAACTTTTTGCTGGGTATATAATCAACCCTAGTTTGATTTGACAAATTATTATTTACCTCTTGTTGTGTAATGAATAGATCACTGTTTAAACGTTAGTCTATTTGTGAAGCACATTTTTGTCTAATTTAATTTCTAAGCTTTCCTACAAATGTATTTTTGTCACATCCAGATTGGTTTTGTAATATTTTTTAAACTCTTCTTGTGGCTTTTTCATAAAAAAAATTTTCTAACAAATTAGTTTTTTTTATCTCTATATTTATCCTCCTGACTCGTAGGAAAGCGACGGAGGCGCTAATACATAGGGTAAGCAATTACCCCGACCTGCTTCCGGAGATGCCAAGATATTGTTGTCCGCTTGTAATTTAATAGAGATATGACTATAATTTAGAACTGATTGCCAAGACCACCAAGCAGGAGAAAGTGCCGTAAAGTGTCGTTCCTAAGGACACAACAGAATGGCTTGAGTCGGTTTTGAACCGAGACCATGTTGATTATAATCACGGCGTCTTAACAACTTGAGAACGCTGCCGACACGCTATTTTTTACCCACCTATCTTTAATTCATAGTTTATAAATCTAACATTCGATAAATTCAAGTTCTTTATTGGGATTAGAACTTAATCTACTTTTCTAAACTGTGTTGGTAAAAAACCCAGAACTTTTTTGCTGAAACAATCCCTGGGAAATTTAAGTATAAATTCAACCTGAGAATCTCCTCAATTTAAGTTAGATTTGTTCTGCAACCTAATTTAACTTTTAAAAAACATTTTATTGATCATTTTAGGATAAAAAGAGCATAACAAAAAACAATATGCGGCAAAACTTTACAGGTCTTGAAATATGTTGCTTACTGTTTAGCAAGAAAAGATAAAAAACTGTTTTGTTGTGAAGGAAAATAATACTATAACTCGGAAAATAGTCTAGAGCAGGAGTTCTCAAACGGGGTAAATTTGACTTGCCTAGGAGTAAATTTTGTTTGCACGAAATTCACACTTTTACCTACTGCACGAATAAGCTACCAGTTTCATTTCAGCAGCGTGGGTAATCTGTGTTATTCCTGTACATGAATAAATGTGGATGTTGACCACAAAGCAGATGGTAGCATTCTTGGAATTGCAACGTCTTTTGTAAATGTTATTCATAGCAGATAATAAAGTTATTTGTTGAATGAATTAACCCTATTCTCCTCAACGGCCTATTCTCCTCAACGTTGTAATTACTTTATATTTTTAAATAATATTCTGGAATTTCTTGACTTTTCCTAATTTGAATTGCTAAATATATTGGTACTATTTTTAAATGGCTCCGAAGAAGGGTTAGCGGATAAAATAGACGTTTTTAGCAAATTCGTGAATTTTTTTTTGTTTTCGCAAGTAGAGCTTGGAATTTCAATTTTACGCCTTTATTAAGTGACATGAATTCTACTAATTTATTGGCTTTGCGTGACGAAGCAAATTACGTTGTTTGCCAGACATCGATATGCCTAAGGCGATGTAGAACTTACTTCATGAAGCCTAATTAACATTTTCTTTTTTTGAGCTTTTGGCAATTGCTTGATAACACTTTACACATATACATTCTGTTGTATAAAACAATTGCTGTTGGAGTGCTTGAATACTCACCTAGCGGACAAAATTCAATCTTTATACTAAGCATTTTTTTATAAAACTTTCTTATAACTATTTAAAAAGTTTTTTTGTCGATACAAAACTTTAAAATAGCTTTTAAAAGCAAATGATTCATTTCAAGCTCTTTTGTTAATTGAGTAGCCTTAAAAAAGGCTGTTTTGAAAACTCGAACGTTTTCATCTAGCTCTCTTCAAGAGGTTTCGCTAGAATGAATTGCAGAACTGAACGTAGTATTTCAAAAGTTTTAAGACTGATCCTGATAGGCTATAAATTAAGGTTAGTAACAGTTATCGTAATAATTAAAAGTATTTAATAAATAAAACCACGTTTCGTCAGCTTAAAAAATTTTTGGCAAAAAAAGGAACGAAATTATACAAGTTTTGTGCTAAAATTTGGAACTAAAAAGAAAATCAATTATGCTAACAAGTTCTTCCCACTTTTCAACAAAGTAACGTCGTATATGAATACGTGTGCCACTGTGATAGTCGGTACGTGGGTCAAATGTCTCAACGTTTGCAGGACAGAATCCGCCAGCATGTGCCAAAGTCTATTTGGAACAGAACCAGTCGAGAACGTAAACAACCAGAACGCCCAGGAAAACTAGCTAATTCAATACCGCACTGTAACTCAGCGATTGGAAACCATCTGTTACATAACCAAAAATGTGCATCTCACTATAAGGACAATCAATTTTTTATTCTTTCTAAAGCACGATCCGATTTCCATTTATCAGTCTTAGAATCAATTTTCATCACTCTTCGAAAACCTAATTTGTGTAGACAGAAAGAGTTTTGTTTACAAATATAAATTGTTAGTATAATTGTAAAAAATTTTCTTTTTAGTTCCAAATTTTAGCACAAAACTTGTATAATTTTGTTCCTTTTTTTTTGCCAAAAATTTTTTAAGCTGACGAAACGTGGTTTTATTTATTAAATACTTTTAATTATTATGATAACTGTTACCAACCTTAATATATAGCCAATCAGGATCAGTCTTAAAACTTTCGAAATACTACGTTCAATTCTGCAATTCATTCTAGCGAAACCTCCTGAAGAGAGCTAGACGAAAACGTTCGAGTTTTCAAAACAGCCTTTTTTACGGCTACCCAATTAACAAAAGAGCTTGAAATGAATCATTTGCTTTTAAAAGCTATTATAACTATTTATTCGTGAGAAAAAAATTTAATCGACAAGTTCACATGTTAGCTCTTATGCTGACGACTTCAGAAAATTAAACAACAACTTACTTTTTATTTTATACATTACTCTTGCATTTCACTTTGCATTTAAAGAAACAGGCTGTTTTTTTGTTGACAATGAAAAATTCGGCGTATTTTTTATGTATAAGTTTATTTGTTTTCCTTACTAAAGTCTGAGATTTACATAAGTTACTTCTTTACTCCAAAAAAATTTTCAACCCAAAGTTTAAAAAAACGGTTCTTATTTATTGCAAACTGTTATTGATAAATTTATTTCGAAAGTGAAATAAAAACTAAAAAAACTCCACTCTGAAAATTCGAAAAGAACTTTTTATGTAAACTTCAAGTAAAGACCATTTTTGGTCTTCATTTGCCTTTCGCAATAAATTTTATGTTTGAACTCAAAATGTCATTTTTAAAAATTTTGTTATGACTCCTGGTCTAATATGATTATTTTATTATATTCCGACGTCTTTGTAGTATTTAAAATGACCCACAATAGTACGTAATGGTTTTTTTGGCAAGGGTTGTGACGTCATCAGTGGAGCCCTCGGTCGAGCGTGGTGGAGCCCTGACGTCATCAGTGCACCTACGGTTTCGAACCCTAGACTCCATGAACCAACAAAAAGATCCAAACCCTATCTTTTTAATGTTTATATGTTTCAAATCAATTTAGTTTCAAGTTAATATTAATAAGATTAATAAGTTCGAAAAGAAAAAATAAGATTAATAAGTTCTATTGAAAACGATTTTAAGTTCTAAACAGTTACGACGTATTTCCTGAAGCCGCGTCATTTCCTGTTCTGAATCGTATCGATTTGACCTAAGTAAACTCTAACTATTTCCAAAAAAGCGATTTAATATATTTTTAATCTCAAAGGCAATACTTGTGTTAGACCTTTGTTTGATTTTTTTTTCTTGACAAACTCGATTTTTGGATTGCCTATTTTTTTCTACAATACCTTGTTATATTTATGTTCAATTTTTTCTTAATAACCTTGAATTTTAGATATTTTTATTCAATTTCTCTTTGTTAACTTTGATTTTTGTTATAACTTTGTTTAATTTTTAGCAACCTTGATTTTGTTGTACTTTTGTTGAATTTTTCTTAGCAATCTTGTTTTTATAACTATCTTCAATTTTTTTCTAGACAACCTTGATTTTTTTTATAAATATTTTCAATTTTTTCTAAACAAGTTTGATTTTTGCTATACCCTTGTTGACCCCAGTTCGGCAGAATCCATCACCTCTCAACTGGATTTGTTTTCGGTGCCACCAAGTCAAACTAGTTTGGAGGAAGGAAGTTTCACCGAATACCACCCTGTATCTGTATTGACCTCCACATGACTATTGACCTCCATCTGTTGTATCTTTGCACGAATACACAGGTTTATTAAAAAACAATAATTAAAATTCACAAAAGTACTTAGCCAAAAAACAACCGTATTGAAAAAGAATGCTTTTGTTCGTTTGCTGTAGTAGCTTGATAGCTTTGAACTGACTGCTTAACCAAAATAAAGGCGCATATTTAACTAGTAACAACTATGCCTGGAGACGCGCGTGTCCAATAATTGTTTGAGCAGAAGGCGCTGATTAAGATTAGAGCGTTTAAGAAAACACTACGTCATCTATTGCACAATATCACAACACCTCCCCAAATAAACTACGACAAAAAAATATATATACATATTAGCAACAATATTTTTTTGGAGGTCTCTTTGTTCTCGCTGATCGTCGTAGATTGTGTCGCCCGTACTCGTCTCCGGTTGGTAGTCTCGGATTGTTGCGTTCGTTCATCGAAGAAGAACTAGATGCGTGGTCAGTCCCGGCTGGAAGTGTTTCTGTAGACAAAACGCTCGTTGGGATTTCACAGGGATCATCATCTTGATCCGAACCGTATCGAGGTCGAAGTTGATCAAGATGTCTTCTCCAAGTTGGTCCTCGAGGAATGACTCGTACATTGACGCTTCGTGTACCATGGACTTTCGTAACTATCGCAGGCACCCATCGTGGGTCACGATCTCTTCTAGGGCCGAAGTACAGTGCGTAACAAGGGTCTCCTAGTGAGTAATGATGTTCGACTTTCGAAACCACTTCCGAGTCTTCAGCATTTGAATGCTTGCTCGCTTGTCTTGACTGTCTTCCCTGCAGGAGATGCGGAATGGATGGAACCAAAGTGTCAATTTTGGTGCGTATTCTTCTTCCATTCAACAATTCGCTTGGTGACAGTCCCGATGCAAAAGGAATTCTTCTATATTGCATTAGAAATTCTTGCAAAGCTTCCTTTGGAGGTAACGAGGATTTTCTCAATGCCTGTTTGAACGATTGTATCAAACGCTCGGCAGCACCGTTTGTTGCTGGATGATAAGGTGCTCCGGTGAGATGTACAATGCCTCGTTGTTTGCACCAAGCTTGGAACTCTTGAGACATGAATGTTGTGGCATTATCGGTCACCAACGTGTGGGGATATCCGAAATGAGCAAATTCTTGTTCAAGTATAGCAGTAGTACTTTTCGAAGACGTTGAGGTTGTTGGATGAATGCAAGGATATTTTGAATAAGCGTCTACAAGGACTAACCAGTTTCTTCCCAGAAAGTTGATCGCATGGTCCAAGTGGAGTCTTGACCATGGTTTTTCTGGCATCATCCACGGATGGATTGAAGGTTTATCCGGCTTATTTTGAAATTGGCCACAGGAAGTGCATTTGCGACATAAATCCTCAATGTCAAAGTCAATTCTTGGCCAATAGACAGTTGACCTGGCAAGTTGTTTCATCCGTTGCATGCCGAAATGTCCAAGGTGTAATAATTTAAGAATATGATTACGTAGGGTTGAAGGAATTATTACCCGTAAGCCGTAAAAAACGCAACCATTCTCTGTTGACAACGAATTTTCCAACTTTTTGAAGTCTTTAAGCTCTTCCGAAAATGCATGCGGCCATCCTTCCTTCACAAATCGCATTAGTTGGGAAAGAATTGGATCCTTGGCAGTCTCTCTGACCACAAGCAATGGATTGTCAGGATTGATTTGACGACTGATTGTTCGAACTAAACAAACGCTATCGACATCATCTTCCATCTCCTCCCCATCAAAACTTGTGTCATTTGAAAATGGCAAGCGACTAAGAGCATCGGCATTGCCATGGTCCTTGCTTCTACGGTATTCCACCGTGTAGTCATATTGATGGACTAGTAATGCCCATCGTGCAAGTCGATTCGCGGCCATTGCAGGAGTACCTTTATCAGGGGCAAACAAGGTCACTAAAGGTTTGTGATCGGTGACCACAATGAACTTACGACCGTACAGAAACTGATGAAATTTCTTCAAAGCGTACACTAAGGATAGTGCTTCTTTCTGTATTTCGCTGTAGCGTCTTTGTGTTGCCGATAAGATTTTAGAAATATTGAGAATCGGACGCTCGCTTCCGTCTGCAAAGCGATGAAATAATACCGCTCCAATTCCGCATTCTGAGGCGTCACAAGATAAACCCAACGGAAGAGATGGGTCATAGTGAGCAAGTACAGTCTCTGTGCATAGTAACCGTTTGATCTTTTTGAAAGATGTCGCTTCTTCTTCACCCCAATTCCACTGTTGTCCTTTGCGTGTAAGCTTGTACAACGGCTCGGTGATTTCCGAAAAATATGGAGGTAAGAATTTGGAATAAAACTGCACAGATGCTAAAAAAGATTTTAACGTAGAAATGTTCTTGGGTGTAGGCATTTCTAGTATGGCATCAACTTTGGACCCTTTTGCAATTCCTCGATTTGATAAAGTGTGACCCAGGTAATCAATTGATACTTGGGCGAAAACACATTTTTCACGGTTGCAGCGAAGACCTTTTTCTTCTAGTCTTTTGAACAAAGCTCGCAGGTTCCTCAAATGATCTTTTGCGTTGTCACCACTTACCAAAATATCATCGAAATACACGGCAACTCCTCGCAAATTTTGCGTTAACTGTTCCATGATTTCTTGGAAATACCCTGGTGCGGATTTAATTCCAAAAGGAAGTCTTTTCTGCAGTAAAACCCCTTTGTGAGTGCTGAGAGCCAGCTTCTTCTGGCTGTCAGGAGAAAGACAGATTTGATTATACGCATTAGCTAGATCAATCTTACTAAAGCAGTAACCACGTCCTAGCTTGCGCATAAGATCTTCTGGGAGAGGGATTGGTTGACGATGGTCTTCCAGTTGCGAGTTTACAGTCACCGAATAATCTCCACAAACTCGGATGCTTGCTTTTGCTTGACCAGGCAAAGGAGACTTTCGAATAGGAACCACGGGGGTGCCGTACGAGTTAAAATCTGTAAGCTCCCATACACCTCTCTTAATTCCTGCTTCGTATGCTTCGTTTAAATCTTGTAGGATTGAGAACGGAACAGGTCTTGGCTTCTTGAAAATAGGTTTAGCTTCAGGTTTAAACCGTATGTCCAGTGAAAAATCTTTTAGACAACCCAATGTAGATTCAAATAAAGTAGGAAACTCTCCACATAATTGAATACATGCCGCATCTAAAGAGTTTTCTGGACCACTTGTAGTGACGTGCTTCTATCGTTGCAGTAGATTCAGCACAACTTAGGTTTTCTCTGAAGTGATCAGTTAAGTTGGTGAGTTTCAACTTCATCATCGCCAGACGACCTAGTAAATTTAGATTGATTGGAATTGTCCCACGACGGGTAGCGGGCTACCTTCAGCAACTTGATATTGAACTGATACAGGTTGTAGAATGGGTTTACCCAGCGTTTGCCACGTCGCTTCACAGCAAGAGACATGCATACAGATTGCAAATGACCTGTTTTCTTGCAGAAGCTGCAAATAGCTTTAATGTGGGGACAAGCTTTGCTGAAATGTCCAGAATTTCCACACCTGAAGCAGGCGGATTTCTTTTCTTGCGTTTTGGAAGTTTTGGACTTTGCGTGATAAACTTTCTGCACCGACGTAGAAGATTGACCGTGTACGGTTTCCTTTGCTACCTTGGCTGCTTCTTCCACTTCTTGAGCCACTCTGATGGCGTTGCTAAACTTCAGTTCATCGTCCTTGAGCTTGAAGAGTGTCTTCAAAACTGCTTCGTTGTCGACCGAACAGATAAATTTAGTTCGCAAGGCTTCATCTAAAGGATCTTTAATGGATTGAAAATCACATGTAGCTGCATCTTGCCGTATTCTGCTTGCCAGTTCAGGAATAGTTTCGCCAGGTTTGCGTTTCATGTCAGACCAAAACTTGAAACGTTCTCTGACAACAAATCGTTTTGGGTCGAACTGCTCTGCCATAAACGTCTGAATATCATTCATCGTTAGCTCATGTATGCTTTTGACAGGTTGTTGCTGAGCCGCTAAGTTGCTAAGCATTTTGTAAACGGAGTTAGATTGGTTGGTAAGAAAAATTTGTGCTTGCTTGTTGTCGGGAATAGAGTTAGCAGTGACGAATGTTCGGAACCTTGCCAAATAATCAGTCCATAACTCAGATGTGGAATCGAATGGTTGAAAACTTGCCATCGGTGTTGGAACATTTTCTCGCGGTTTGTTCAAGCTGCTTTGTAAAATTTTCAGCTGCTCTTGAAGCATTGTCATTTGCTCTTGATGTTGCTTGTTCTGCTCTTGGTATTGCTTATTCTGCTCGCGATGCTCGTCGCGTAAAACTGCCATTTGCTCTTGATGCTCGCCGCGGAAAACTGCCATTTGCTCTTGGTGTTGCTTATTTAACAACAAAATCAGTTCAGAAATTTCACTCATATCGACAATTCAAGCTGTAATGCAAAATCAACAAATTTTCTTTTTTTTCTTTCTTGACGCAGTTGAGTTCCTTGAATCCTCGTCGCCACTTTTGCCTGTTGTATCTTTGCACGAATACACAGGTTTATTAAAAAACAATAATTAAAATTCACAAAAGTACTTAGCCAAAAAACAACCGTATTGAAAAAGAATGCTTTTGTTCGTTTGCTGTAGTAGCTTGATAGCTTTGAACTGACTGCTTAACCAAAATAAAGGCGCATATTTAACTAGTAACAACTATGCCTGGAGACGCGCGTGTCCAATAATTGTTTGAGCAGAAGGCGCTGATTAAGATTAGAGCGTTTAAGAAAATACTACGTCATCTATTGCACAATATCACAACAGGTCCTATTGAATTTACGATTAGTGCTGAAAACTCCAACTACATTGATCTTGCCAATAGCTTTCTTTATGTGCGTGCAAACGTAACTACTGCAGCCGGAGCTGATTTGGCAAAGAATGTGGAAATTGCACCTGAATGTAATTTTTTACATACGCTATGGACACAAGTGGATGTTTATTTGAACGGTTCGCTCGTGACACAATCCAACAACAATTACCCTTATCGAGCTTATATTAAAAACTTGCTTAGTTTTGGACAAGATGCAAAAAATTTCCAACTTTCTGCTCTATTGTGGCACCGTAACACGTCAGAACATTTCCATACTCGTGGGGCTACAAACCTAGGTTATACCAAACGAAAAGCTTTGGCTGCAGAAAGCAAAGAAATGGATATGATGGGGAAATTGCATCTTGATTTGTTCTTTCAAAATCGATATTTGTTGAATGGTGTCGAAGTACATTTGCGATTGATTCGTTCCAACGATCTTTTTTGCTTGCATGGAAACGCAAACCAAGCGGATAACAAAGTGTCTTTGAAAGAAGTGACCTTGTTTGTTCGCAAAGTAAAACCCAATCCCGCCGTACAGCTTGCTCATGTCAAAGCCTTGCAACACGGCACTGCAAAATACCCGCTTCGACGTGTGGAAGTCAAGAGCTTTACTGTGCCGACCGGGAATCGAAGTACCACCAAAGAAAATTTATTTTTGGGTCAATTACCCACACGAATAGTGGTCGGTGTAGTGGATAATGACGCTTACAACGGTGTCATCACCAAATCTCCTTTTAATTTCAAACACAACAGCATCAATTTCATGACGATTTACCGTGACGGAGTTCAAATCCCTTTCAAACCACTGCAACCAGATTTTACCAACAATCGTTTTGTTCGAAGTTACGTTCGTTTGTTTACGCAAACGGGTCAATATTATCGTGACACAGAAAACGCTATTTCGCGAGAATAGTATAAAGACGGTTGTGCTTTGTTTGCTTTTGATCTCACACCCCAAATGGATTCCAGCAAAGTCGGTTTCGAATTGATAAGCATGGCAACATACGCATCAAAATTCATTTTGCTATTGCTACTGCACGTACTCTTACAGTCATTGTGTTTGCCGAACACGACAACCTGCTGGAGATTGATCAAGACAGAAACGTTGCTTTTGACTATACAGCATGAACACGTTGCAAATCGAACGCTTGCTCAAGAAGGATTTGAAAAGCAAAACCATTTTTAAAAAAGTCTGTGCTTTGGATCAGTTGGAAAAAACTACTTTTCCGTCTGCTTACGTCATCAACTCGGACCCGAGTAGTAAACCTGGAGAACATTGGGTTGCGGTTTATTTCGACAAACGCGGTCGAGGAGAATACTTTGATAGTTATGGACTACCCCCTACATTGATCGGTCTCAAGTCTTACATGGATGCCTACTCCTTATCGGGATGGATTTACAATCGCAAAACCTTACAAGCGTACTTTTCCAGTTTTTGTGGTCATTATTGTGTCTATTTTATTTTATTTCGTTGTCGTGGCGTACCTTTGCATGCTATTGTATCTGATTTTACGTCAAACCTAACTGAAAACAATCGCTCTATTTCTCGCTTCATACGTAATGTATCACAACATTGATTGTACACATATCGTTTATTAAATACAAAAAGTAAAATCAAAATTTGTTTGGGTTAAAAGGTAGGGTTTTGTTGATAAAACTTGAGATTAAGAGCTAGCAACAATTCTTTTGAAAGACAATAAAGTCATGCTACCATTCAGAACAAAACGACGCGGCTTCAGGAAATACGTCGTAACTGTTTAGAACTTAAAATCGTTTTCAATAGAACTTATTAATCTTATTTTTTCTTTTCGAACTTATTAATCTTATTAATATTAACTTGAAACTAAATTGATTTGAAACATATAAACATTAAAAAGATAGGGTTTGGATCTTTTTGTTGGTTCATGGAGTCTAGGGTTCGAAACCTTTAGATTTTTACTTACGGATAACCTGGGCTGTTTACTAGCGTTCTTCTACGTAAAACTAGATAAAGCTCCGGGCTCTAATTTTATGTGAACAGAGCTTATGATCCATGTTAGAGTTGCTTTGAAATCTTGGTTATATAATTTTCTCTTTTCCTGCTTGCGTCAAGTCCAATTTTGAAAATCTACGGAACAGCGCTTGTAGTCGCGATTCCAAAGAGTAAAAAGGTTGTAGAAGACCAAAAATGTTATTGACAAATTTATCAATTTTAGGTACTCTGAGAAAAATTTGAAACGCTTATCTATGTCCGCAATGAGCCAATTGATGGTGTTAATTTCCACAAGAAATTGAATCAACTTGGCTGAAACTTTACAGATTGAAGAATACGCGTCCTTCGCCTTGATCTTTATTTGTAAACTTGATGCAGTTAAATTATAATTTATTAAAAGTTAAAACCGGATAATCAAATTTGCCGTATGGTATGAACAGTGCAGAATAGATATTACAGTAAGTTTGATTATTCGATTTATATATAGTGTCTTGAATGACTCTTTGCGCTTAATCACTGAATGCCGCGGTCCTTCTCCAATGCACCACTTAACTGTTTTTTCAAACATCCAGCCATCTGAGCTTTGACAACTAAGAGCGATAATCGTTTTGGCTAAAGGTGGTACTCCAGGCCTCTGCTCCGCTACTTTTTCGAACCTGCGGCACACTTTGAAAGATTTCAAAAATTTGCAGAAAGCTGGACCAGGTAAAGAGCTAAATTTTGAACGCTTTTCGTTAACTGAAGTTTCATTTGGCTCTCATAAAAAAACCTAAAAATTTTAATCTAAACTCTAAAAATAAAATGATGACTTTTTTTCATCTAAGGCAGGGGTTCTTAAACTTTTTGACTCGCGCCTCCCTGAACACAAATCCTTATAATTCGCGCCCCACCTATATTTCACCATAAAACACAAAACAAACAAAACAATGATTCATTTACGTGTTATTTTGTCAATGAGAAGGATGCGCCTGCATTTTAGATACTAAAAGCTTAATGCGCGGCTTTATTGAAGACAAAGCACATTGCATATTGGCTTCGCAATCTACTTTGCTCCGATATTTTGTTTATACATTGACCAGAGTAGAAAATCCATTTTCACAGATGTAAACGAACGAAAATGAAAGTAGGATCCGTGCATGATTTCGGCCAAAAATCGTTCAGAGGCATAACTTCAAAGTCATCTTTGGCTGTGGAGTTACACTTCAATTCTAAAAATTCTTCCTGCAAGTTATCAGGAAGAATATCCTCTGCAACACGGAAGGGATTCCTTGTCATCTTCCAAATTGGAAGTTCGGTGTCATCCAAATCTGGAAAGTAACGCTCGACTTCCAGTTTCAACTGTTTGAAATGGGATTCGACTTTCAACTTAAGCTGACCTTTAAGATTTATATTCCTTTTCCCCAAGGCTGCGTTAAGATTGGGGAAAGAGGCTGCGTTTCCCTTTTGAACTCGGCGATGCCACAGCGCCAGCTTCGCTATGAAAGCACGTATTGCATCATAATTATTCAAGGGGTTAGTATTTTTGCCTTGCAAGAGCAGATTAAGATGATTGAGAGATTCAAAAATGTCTACAAGATACGCCAGTGTCAGTTGAAATCCTTCTGATATGAATGTCATCAGAAGATCTTCTTTCCCATGAGATTGAAGAAATAGCCTCACTTCCTCTCTCATGTCATAAACACGAGCTAACGCATTACCCTTTGACAACCAGCAAACAGACGTATGAAACAATAAAGTCTTGTATGCAGAATTCATTTCCTAGCACAGCTTGGAAAACAGTCTGATATTGGTAGCACTTGCTTTGACAAAATTGACAACTCTAATTGCGATTTCAAGTTTATCCTTCATTGCACAGGCAGAGTTTTGGAGGCAAGGGCTTCCTTGTGGATTACACAATGAGTTCCAACTGCATTCGGGCTTTTCTGCTTTATCCTTGTAACAAAGCCACTTCGAGAACCAAACATTGTCGGGGCGCCATCTGCGCAGATACCGGTAAGTTTTTCCCATTGGATTCCTTTGGCATCGAAGTATGAGGCAACAAGTTTGAACACATCTTCAGCTTTAGTAATAACGTCTATTGGTCTGCAAAACAGCATTTCCACTTCAATGGAAGTTGATCCAACATAACGAATGTAAACAAACAACTGAGATAACTGGCGACATCAGTTGTCTCATCATATTGGAATGCAAAACAGGCGACTCTTGTATTTTTTGAAGAACTTAAAATTCAATGTCGTTTGCTAACTCATCAATGCGTGTTTTAATGGTAGAATGGGAGAGATATATCTTTGCTAGCTTACTGCTGCTAGCCACTCCCAGTACCAGACTGGCTGCTTTTATCATGCATGGTTTTATCGCCAATATTATGAGGTTTCTTGGCTTGAGCAATCATAATAGCAATTTCAAAAGACGCTTCAACTACTCCTGCCGACGGTAATAGGCAAAAAGTTTTTTTACTTGCAATCCTCATTTTTTTGAATGAATCTTTCTTGCTTTAAAAAAATGCCAATGGTTTATCCTGATGACTGGAGTGTTTTGTTTGAAGATGACGTTGCAAGCGAGTTGGCCTCAGAGAATTGTTGCTTAAAATTTGAAAACATATGACGCACTGTGGTACAACTTGACCATTTGCTATTGCATCTGTAAAGCCATACTGCAGATAGTCTTCGCTATAACTTCCTCTTTTTTACACTCATGTTATGCTAATACAGCAGATTTAATTATAGGCTATGTAAAGTCTCTATAAACAGAAATATTCTGCAAACTTTATCTATGTTCATATTCAGAAACACATAGAATTAACATTGTTTTTAACTTATTTTAAAGCACACTTAATTTTCGAAAACTCTGCATTCTACAACCTACTTAAAGGCCTATAACTGCAGCTTACATTGGGTCAAACGTAAACTAAAAAAGTACGCAGTTTTGGCTAGAATTATACACTTTTAATCATTAATGTGATAAGTTTTTCGCTTCAGTAAACTCGCAAGATAACAATGTTGTCAGTGACGTAATACACGTCATAATACACAAACAAGAACAATTAGCTGCTGTTGCGTCGATGAAACGTCGAAAAATATTTTAGCTGCGCAAGAACAACTTTTTCTATGTTTTGCTCGCTTTTACAATATCTCGTATCCACATGCACAGTTTGAAGAATAAAAGAAACAATTACCCGTTAAATACCCCGTGACATTAGTGTGTTACAGACAGAAAGATCAAATTAAACACTAAACACTTGCTGAGAGAGAATATTAGCAATATGGTCAGTGTGAAAAAAACATTTGGCGACTTGCCATATCTGTCCGTGTGTCAAAATTTTCTTTTATGTCATTTTTTTGAACAGAATGATAAGATCATTCGCTCCCCCCTTGCAAACGTCACCCAGTTTAAGAACTGATCTAAAGTTATCAATATGCGCATGTCGTGTAATCGAGCCTGGGTGCAAATTGATCCAAAAATGTTATCAATTTATTTGTAGAGAGTTTTTATGTTGATTAAATAAAGCTTCATATGAAGAAAAGCGTTCGAAATTTAGTAAAAGCCAAAAAACGTCTTGACGTTACACAATGAGATGTACTGTATAATGAATTTTTTAAGTTTATTGGTTGCTACTTCAGAGAAACATAACTTTTCTCTATTTGAAAGAGCATGTTTTTCGTTTTTCCGCAGCACACGAGTTCCAGAGCACTGCTCTAGATCCTGACTATGGCTTATTCATCTGTTATCAAATGCCTGCCGATAAACATGAAGGTCTAAACACTTGTTTATGTCTGCTACGCAAAAACTTGGAAAATCTTGCCGAAGGCATTAGTTCTGCCCAGTACATGAATCATAGATCAAACACAGAGTACTGTGAGAGTACATCCTGGCCTCATGCTTTCATTACCAACGCTTTGCCTGTACCCGGCTCGTTCAAAATAGCGTGCCCAAAAAAGTTCGAGTTATGCTTAAACCCCTGCGAAGGGTTTAGGACAACTGGCCGCAGCCTAACTAACCAGTCGGCTGTGTCTAGTTGAGTTGCGCCCAGTCGGTTATGACCAGTTGGTCCATTCCGCGTACGCACTGTAGTTACGCGTTTTTATTTGTGCATACACAAATGGGGTCTAGTTCCTTTCTCTCATTGCAAATGTGGCACGATTGCACAAATCGGAGATAACGTTCTATCGGAGTGTCACATGCATTGTGCATTACAAGGTTCGTTTTGGATATTGGACAGTTTGGGATAAAAAAAAATAAAAGGTTGTGGCTTGGTATATTGCTAAAAGCATTTAATCCAAAAAATACAATAGCGATTTGCAGTAAAAATAATAACCACGGGACCAGTCCTATTTTTGTGTTTTGCTTGAGGTGGACACTTTTACATACTACAACAATTCCGGCATAGAATTCCCCTGTTTCACGTAATATTAAAAAAATGCCTTTATATGATGGCTTATTATCTTCTTCACGAAGTTATTTTGGAAAGGCCTTGTGATAATCAATATCTTCTGAAGGTGATCAATCTAATCTTCCACAGTGTAAAACAAAAAAACGCACTTTTCAATTAAACATATTGGAACCGAAATGTGTTATTTTATTCTGTATTCCATTCGACACTTTTCATCTTGAAAATAGAAAAACATATCTACCTTTGTTACTCAGATTTGCTTATTTTCTAGTTTTGGTTTTAGGTTTTCACTTGTTAATTACTCTTTTGCCTTATCGCTGTTTGTTTTTCAAATAGTTATTTTATTTTAATTTTTTGTCATTTTAAATAGCACAATAAAAGTAACTGCTTGACTAGGATACCTTATGATTATTTCCCAGTCACGTTGTCCGACATTTAATATCTATTATTTGTTATGCGAATATTTGTAAATGTTTAATGACAAAGAAACAAATGTGAATCTTGAATCTTCACAAATGCTAGAATGTTGTTGTTTAAGTGCACTCTAGTTTTTATAAACTGTAAGATAGAGTTGCTGATAAAAACTTTCAAGTAGGGAAAATGCCGTAAAATGTTTTTTCTAATAAATCAATAAAATCTAAAAAGATACGAACATATACGATCTTGATCCGTTCTCATCTAAACGACACTTCTTACCTCGCGGCTGCCCTAATTCAACCGCACATTGAAACAAGGCCTTTGACTGGCTTACAAAAACAAATTGATATTGGGCAAACGTCATTTCCGTGCGAGTGACTCTAGTGTTGTAACATTTACACCTCAAAATTATGTTTCAAAGTCTAATTTTAGAAAACCTTGTTGTCTCTGCTATGATAATGAAATCGGACTGGGCCGAAAAATGCGAAAAAAAATCAATAACTCAGGAAATCAGTGTCAAACATGTGGTTTCCCACGTATTTGCGGCAATGCTTACAAATTTGTGCTTCATGCTTTGAACGATGCTGAGATATGTTCCACGACTAACAGTAACAATTATATAGAGTAATATTGTTTCTCAAGTGTTTTCTTTTTAAAGTAATGCAATGTTATTTCAATAAATAAAATACTTTTTTTGTGGCGGTAAAATACATTGCGAAAAAACAAAACGATGTGCATATAAACGATGATATATATAAAAGATAAAAAGTTTTGTTTGTTTTACAGTACTTGTAAGTAGATATTTTAACACTGCTAAATGTCAAAACATAGCCAATTTCAAATTCTTTTATGTAAAAAAATCTATTTTTCTTTTTTCTTCTTTTTTTTTGAAAAAGCGGCAATAACTATTAGTAACTACAAAAACATGTGGACAAAACATGTGAACAAATAATTGAAACTGGTCTAAAATGATTTCCATACTTTGACCAAAACAATGAAGCAAGCTTCTCTTAGCTTCTACATTGTTTGTAATTGTCGTGCGCGTTGATGTCACTCTTTACGTACAATTTTTAGTTAAGTTTACGACTACTACAACAGCGAATCCGTTACAATCGCATTTCACGCTAGTTAACCCTATTCTCCTCAACGGCCCTTGCGAAAACGTTTGCAATTACTTCATCTTTGTAGATAAAGTTCTGGAATTTCTTCACTTTTCCTAATTTGAATTGCTGCATAAGATGGTACTATTTTTAGGTGTCCCAGAACAAGGGTTAGCCGGTAAAATAGACTTTTTTTGCAAATTTGTGAATTTTTGCTGGCTTTCGCAAGCAGAGCGTGGAATTTCAATTTCACGCTTTTAAAGTGACATGAATTTTACCAAGAATTGGTTTTGCGTGTGAAAGCGAATTACGCCCTTTGCGGAAGTCGAAATGCCTTAGGCGATGCAGAACTTATTTCATGTAAATCGCATTTTCTTTTTTTGAGCTTTTGGCGATTGCTTGGAAACATTTTACACATATACATTCTGTTGTATAAAACAATTGCTATTGGACTGCTTGAATACCAATCAAGCGGACAAAATTCAATCTTTACACTACGCATTTTTATAAAACTTTCTTATAACTATTCATTCCTGGGAAAAAAATTAAATTAACTGGTTCACATCTTAGCTCTTATGCTGACGCCTTCAGACAATTAAACAACACCTGACTTTTTATAACTAAATTTTTATTTATATTTCAGGTTGCATTTGAAGTAACGGGCCATTTTTTTGTTGAAGTTTTCCTTATAATAAAAAATCCAATGTATTTTTTATGTATAAGTTTACTTGTTTAAAAAAGTTTTGTAAAAAAGTTTATTGCTTTTAGATGTGAGTTTTGCAAACAGAAAACATAGAATAAAAAAAAGACGTTTGATACGATTGAATTTCAAGGAAACAGGGGTTTCCAACTTGTATAAATTCATGACAGTTCTAAAGTCTGAGTTTTACGCAAATCACTTCTTTCCTCCCAAAAAATGTTCGTGCAAAAGTTTAAAAAACGGTCCTTACTTATTGCAAACTGTTTGATAAATTTATTTTGAAAGTGAAATAAAGACCAAAGTAGTTTCATTCTTGAAATTCGAAAAAACTTTTTGTGTAAACGTAAAGACCATTTATGGTCTTCATTTTCCTTTCGCAATAAATTTTATGCTTGAACTCGAAATGTCTTTTAGAAAAAAATTGGATATGACTTCTGGTGTTATCTTATTATCTATATTATCCTATTATATTCCGATATCTTTTTAGTTTTAAATGACCCGCTAATTGGAAACCTCTCAATAAAATCAACTAAGATATCTTAGTTACGGATGACCTGGGTTGTTTATAAGGGTTTTTCTACGTATAACCAGACAAAGCTCCGGGCCCTAATTTTATGTGCATAGAGCTTATAATTCATGTTAGAGCTGCTTAGAATTTTTGATTACATAACTTTCTCTTTTCCTAATTGCTTCAACTCCAATTCTAAAAATCTACGAAAGAGCGCTTGTAGTCGCGATTTGAAAGACAAAGAAGGCTGTAGAAGACGCAAAACGTTATTGACAAATTTATCCACTTTACGACCCCTGGGAAAAATTTGAGACGCTTACCTACGTCCGCAACAAGCAAATTGATGGTTTTAATGCAAAAAGTCAACCGTGGATCAAGTGGTTCTGTTAATACAAATCATCGACGATTTTTTCGTGACTAAGAAGAATGCCAGTGCTATTTGTCAATCTGACAGCTGCATATGACAATGTTATTTCATTCAAACTTGACTTTAACTGCAAGCTGCTGAGGTTTCTGCTAGATAAATTCGTGGTTCGAATGATTATAAAACTAGTTTGCAACAAAGGTTTCACTCTAACGCGACAGTAAGCAAAATAGTCTCAAGTGTCAGAGAAACAGTGTTCTTCCAAAAGCAATCACGACTTTTTTAACATCAGATGCATAATCTGCTTTCCACAATATCCAGATTAAGAAAAAATGTGAGCTAAAAGTTTACAGTAATTAACATTCATCATTGTGTTTGGTTCCGATTTATCTTGAAGTAAAACAAGACAAATCATTCAAGTTTTGTCACCATCGTTTGGCATTGCGCAAAAAACTTCGCAAAAAACTTCTGAGGTAACGTGGGGCCTCAGAGCGGGTGCTGGTACCAAAACATGAGATACAGCTCTCTTATTTTTAGTCTATTCAACAGCGGAATATTGGAGTCTTGTTTGTTCTCGTAGTACTTGGTTTATATATAATGTTTTGAATAACCCTTTGCGCGTAGTCACTGGATGCCTCCGTCCCTCTCCAATGGACCACTTACCAGTTTTTTCAAACATCCAGCCATCTGAGCTCTGACAACTAGTAGCGACGCTTGTTTTGGCTAAAAGTGGTAACCTAGACCTGTGCTCCGCGACTTTTTCGAACATGCGGCACACTTTGAAAAATTTTCAAAATTAGCAGAATACTTGGACCAGGTAAAGAGCTAAATTTTAAATGCTTTCCGTTACCTGAAGTTTCATTTGGCTGTCATAAAAAACCTAAAAACTCAATCTAAACTTAAAAAATAAAGTGATATCTTTTTATTTATTTGAAGCTACCCATTAGCGCATATCGTGCACAATCGAGCCTGGTTGAAAATTGATTAAAAAAATTTATCAAGTTATTAGCAGAGAGTTTTTATAATCACTAAATAAAGTTTTATATGAAAAAAAGCGTTCGAAATTTAGTAAAGACCAAAAAAAGGTCTTGACATTACACAATGAGATGTATTGTTCTGTATAATGAATTTTTAAAGTTTTTCGGTTGCTACTTCAGAGAAACATAACTTTATCTCTATTTCAAAGAGTATGCTTCTCGTTTCTCCGCAGCATATGAGTTGCAGAGCACTGCTCTAGATCCTGACTATGGTTTATTTATCTATTATCAAATGCCTGTCGATAAACACGAATGTCTAAACACTTGTTTATGTCTGCTACGCAAAAACTTGAACAATTGTACTGAATTAAACGCATCCGATCTGCCCATCACATGAATCATAGATCGAACACACACTATGAGAGTACATCTGGCCTCGTGCTTTCATTACCAGCGCCTTGCCTTACCCGTTCGAAATAGCGTGCCCGGAACAGTTTAAGTTATGCTTAAGCGCTTTCGGACGGGTTAAAGACAACTGGACGCAGCCGACTGGGAGCAGCTTAACTGACCAGTCGACTGCCTCTAGTTGTCCTTAACCCGTCTGGTTGCGCCCAATTGGCTCATTTCACCTGCGGAGTGTAGCTGCGCGTTTTCATTTGTGCATAGAAAAATGGGGTCTCATTCTTTTCTCTCATCACAAATGCGGCGCCATTGCACTAACCGAAGATAGCGTTCTATCGGAGTGTCACATGCATTGTGCATTACAAGGAGCACGAGGTCAGACAGTTTTGGATAAAAAATAAACGATTGTGGCTTGGTACATTGCCAACAGCAATACAATAGAAATTTGCAGTAAAAAAATATAGCACGGGGGCCAGACCTATTTATGTGTTTTACTTGAAGTGGATACTTTTACATGCTTCAGCAATTTCGGCAAGAATCGCCTGTTTTACGTAATGATGAAAAAGGGCCTTTACAGCTTAACATCTCTTTCTTGAAGTTATCTTGGAAAGGCGTTGTGGTGATCAATATCTTTTAAAGGTGATTAATCTAATCTTCCACAGTGTAAAACAAAAAAACGCACTTTTTAATTAAATATACTGGAGCCAAAATGTGTTATTTTATCCCGTATCTCATGTTATATTTTTCATATTGTAAAATAAAAAATATATCTATCTATCTTTGTTACCGAGATTTGCTTATTTTCTAGTTTTGCTTTTAGGTTTCCACTTGTAATTACTTTTTTACCTTATCGCTGCTTGTTTTTCAAACGATTGTTTTATTATAATTTTTTGTTACTTGGAATGACACAATAAAAGTAACTGCTTGACTAAGATACCTTATGATTTTTTCCCAGTCACGTTGTCCGACATTTAATCTCAATCATATGGTATGCAAATATTTGCAAATGTTTAGTGACAAGTAAAAAAATGTGAATCTCGAATCTTCACAAATGCTAGAATATTGCTATTCAAGAAATTTTTTATTGGACACTCTAGTTTTTATGCACTGTAATTTAGAGTTGCTGATAAAGACTTTCTATTAATAGTTGGAAAAGCGGCATAAAATGTTTTTTCTAATAGAACAATAAAATGTAATAAGAAACAAACATATACTATCTTTATCCGTTCCCATCAAAACGACACTTGCAACCTCTCACCAGCCCTAATTCAACCACACGTTGAATGAAGGCCTTTGACTGGCTTACAGTTTGATGTTCAGCGAAAAATTAAATCGATTTTGAGCGAACGTCATTTCCGTGCGTGTGACTCTAGTGTTGTAACATTTACACCTCGAAATTATGCTTGAAAGTATAATTTTAGGAAACGTTGTTGTCTCTGCTATGATAATGAAATTGGACCAGGCCAGAAAATGCAAGAAAAAACATGAACAAATCACGAAATCAGTTTCAAACATGTGTACTGCTTACAAATTTGCGCTTAATGTTTTGATCGATGCCGAGATATGCTCCGCGACTAACAGTAACAATTATATAGAGTAATATTGCTTTCTCAGTGTTTTTTTGTAAAATAAAGCAATGACGTAGTTTCATTTCAATAATTAAAAAATTATTTTTGCAGCGGTGAAATACGATGTGAATGTAAACAGTAATATATAAAAGATAAAGTATTTTTGGTTTTATAATATCTGTAAATCGATATTTTAACACTGCTAAATATCAAAACATAGCCAATTTCAAATTCTTTTATGTAAAAGAAAAATTTATTTTTTTATATTAAGCACTTGACCACTTTTGACTGCCTTTCTGTTAAAATTAAATTCCTTTAATATTTTCTTAAAATCTTATTCTTTCCTTTATTACACTCAAATTGCGAACTGAAACAAAAGAAAAAAGGCAAAAAATATCTAATGATAACTGCAATTGGCAGTAACTAAAACAATCCGATTGTCCAGTAAAATTCAATGTAGTTAGAAGAGCTTGTTTTTTTCAAAACAGGTGCATAGTTTACAAGAGCAATCATATATCCTACCATCAATTCGTCTATAAACTGAACAAAAAAGAAATTGAAAACAATGAAACTAAACCTTATAAAATTTATTGAAACTTAAGAATAATAGTGCAAATTAATTCAAAATTCAAATTCAAAAAACTTTTTCATAATTTATCTTTGGCAATTTTGGAAATTTTTTATTTTTCCTTCAAAGCCACAATAATGAAGACAAACTAATAAAATAGGAAAGCATTTATTTAATTTTCTGATTAAGGTTAACCTAATATGTTTAAAAAATCAAATTAGATATGAAATCTGCCCATCATAAGCATAAAAAATAAGTTACAATTACAAAAAAAATTTTAAATATAAAAATAATTTGAAGTGTAAAAGAATGATTTTGCAAATGCAAAATAAATAATTAATTTTTTAAATGAAAAAAGCAAAAATGCTTTTGTGAAATTTTTATCTAAATTTATCTACAGTATGTCTTACTAAGCACTTTTAAAAAAATAAAAAAATTAAAAGATTTTGATAAATAACTATTGCTTTTGGTTTGTATCTATTGCAAAAACTTACTAAATAACAAAAGCTTTCATTTAATGCATTTTGTCAATTTCTGGCTAGTTAACAAAAGATCTAAGACATAAACAAACTATATAACCATATGTCTTGAGGCCAACTCAAATCAGATTTGAAATTTAGACCTTAAAACTATTAAGAATATAACAAAAATATGTAAAATCCAATTTTTTTTACATTTTATTAAAGTTTTATTAAAAATTATAACTACAGCATATGCATTTAAGGAAAAAAAAATTTTTTCTTAAATGAAAATAAAAAAGCTTTGTTGAAAAATTACAATAATCTGTAAAAAAGTTAGATTAAAAAAATTTATTAAAAACTTCTATTAAAAAAAATTTACTGTAGTCTATTACAAAGCAGACACTGCTCTTGAGGAGCAGCTTTAAAAAACATTGCTCTTTAAGAGCAATTGAAAATAAATTCTTGTCTTTGATTGGTCAAAAACAGCTTTGTGCATTGAAATCGCCTACAAATTGGTAATATGCGGCCTGGGCAGACCCAGTCCAAGAAGCCTGGAACCGACTTTTAAGATGAAATCATGAAGTTAAAAAGGGCTATTTAAGTATTCCATATGTTCCATGTAAAATCTGTCCACTGACCAACACAGATATCGAGTTTAGATGCGTTATCAAATAATTTCCGTGCATCAAATGCAAATGGGCATCTAGATTTTAATCTTTCTTGCTGCGCATCCAATGGCCTGACCAAATGATCATGCAAGAAGTGATTGAGGTTTAAAATACTGCGGTTGGCCAAAAGAAGAGTGGCTCCCAGGCGAAGAAGTCCAGCTGGTTGGATACCGGCAAGGATGGCAGGTTGTCCATTGGAGTAAGACGCAGGCATCCAGTGACAAAGCGCAAAGCATCATTAATAATACTTTCAATACGACAAGTGTGTACTGAAACACCAAGCTGGTGAAGAGTACTTCACTGCAGTGTAGAAAAGGGAGAAAGCGGATATAGGCAGTGTTTTAGCACCAGCCCATATCCATATCCTTCAAGTTGTTGTAGCAGTATAATGCGTAAAAATAATTTTTTGTGCAATGCGTAAAGTTTACATGATTACGGAATGTGAGTGTCCTGTCAAGCTTGACACCAAGGTAAGTTGGTACATGGAAAAAAAGGAAATAATTTGTCACTGATGCCAACTTTCAGCTCACGTTTAGGTTCACAATTGGTTTGATGGAAAGCTGACGTCATTGTCCTAATTTCGCTGAGCTACAGCTTTTAAGTTTGAAGATACTCCGACAAGGTGCACATGTCTTGACTCAGGACTCCCTCCCATTTCTTTCAGTCTCCAGCAGTATGTAGCAGTGCTAAATCATCTGCATATGCATATTTTTTTTAGGTCAATGTTGGAACGTCATATATGTAGATGTTAAAAAGAAGAGGAGCCAAGATAGATCCCTGAGGAACACCATTTTTAAGGCGTCGTAACCTGCTTTGCTTATTGTCACCGCTGGTTAGGGTGAAGTTTCTGCCACGGACAAGCTCCATGATCATGCAAACCATGTGTTCGCCTGGAAGAAGTCGAAGAAACTACAGGTAACACTACAGTGCCAGACTGTACCATATGTCACAGTCAAGTTGACAAATACAGTATCAGCCTTTGTTTTGCAGTGAAACTGTCCTCGATATCCTAAGTTAGAAAAGTGGCTTGATCTACAATCGATTTCCGCGACGAAATCCAGCTTGTTTCCGAGGAAGTGATGCATTAATTTATTGGATTTATGCGGGTGTAGATAAGTCTCTTAAGAATCTTGTATGGGACACAAAGCAAAGAAATTGGGCGATAGCTTCGCAGGTCCCCAAAGGTTTCATTGATTTAAGAATGGCGACTACCAGCGATCTTCTCTATATTTTAGAAATTCTAAATTGGCGCAAGCAGAATGAAAAGAAATCACGAATCCAACACTTTAAAGCAGTACCAGCATGAATAATAAGCTCTGGAAAGAGCGAATCTAAGCCAGTAGCTTTTGGGACATTCCATGTCAGCTCACACCCCTATTTTGCCGACCATCTCCGATTTTGCTGAAATTTGGCATGCTTGTAGGTTTAGGTGAAAAAATGTCTCACACCAAATTTGAAGTTTCTAAATTAAATAGTTTTTGATATATGAACGTTGAAAATTTGACACAAAATCGCCGCTTGAACGCCCCTAATTGAGCAAAAGTGTTCCTCCTGGCTTTATTTTTTCTTCGATTTCAAAGATGTTAACATCATTGGAAAGCGTTTTTCAGCAGCTTTCCAATGATATTAATATCTCAAATATATCTATATAAATAAAAAAGTTGACTTACAATTCAATCAATCAATCTATTTATTTGTTTTGTGCTTCAAAACAAAAAATACACCAATATATGTGAAAAAAAAGTTTTCGAAAGCACAGGAAGGCAGCAAAATGACCATACGGTCTTCTAGTCAACTGCCTCCCTCTAAATAGTGGGACAAAAAATTTTTTTTTTTTTATCAGAAAACACAGCAGTACACTTACAAAAACACAGTACATTATCTATATAAATAAAAAAGTTAACTTATAATTCACTTTCTTGTATCTCCTATTTTTGACCAGTTGGCATTCATTGTATTATGGAATCGAATTTTATACATCGGAGGATTATAATTTGTTTCATGCCTTTGCCTTTGTTGTACGTTTGCATTGTTCAGTAATCAAAAATGATTACCGTTAACAGAGTTTGTATTATCCTGCAGTTTAGTTGTTGTATTATCCTGCAGTTTAGTTTATGTAGTGTATGATTAACGTTTATTTAATTGTGGTTTGTTTCTTGCATCGTCTTAATTTAATTAAACTATTAAATTCTGGTAATGAGTTATCTATAATTAACAGTTTCAACTCAGGATGAAATGGCATTTGCTGAAACAAGACATTGCCGAGAGGAGTGCCGTGACCTGCCAGTTAGGTAGTTTTATGTACTCCATGTTTTACGGCTAGAATGAATGAACAGCCTCAGACCATTGGTCCCATTGTTTTTTGTTAAGCCAGCTCAGCATTCTGTAGCAGCCGTACTAGAATCGAACCCTTTAGGAGATTGAAAGAAAGTCGGATAGAGACTTTCACTTTTTACATCACAACACGGTATGTGGTCACTTCGAATAAACGCGGGGGATAACCTTTTTGGACCCCTTCTTGATGGCGTTGCAGAAGTCCCGGTAAGCTTGATCCACATCGGCATATCCACAATCAGGGAAAACAAGTTCTTTGCAAGCTTGTTGGTCGTTGCGATGTAGTGATTCCGATTGGTCTTGCTGAAATTTCAGGGCTTAACAGGCCTGCTTGTTACGGGCAAAGCAAATTTTGGTGGAACATTAAGCGAAGCTCTGCGTTGTGACCTAGGAAATGTCTTCAGAATAATTCTGTCAAATAAGCGGTTGTCAGATCCAACGATAACAAATGGCAAGTCTGGGTTTGTTTCAGTTTTCCAACGGCCTGAGTAGAAGCTGGATGGGTTCTCTGGGTTGTGAAGCAGGACAAGGTTGTTAATTCCTGTCCAAGACGCCAGACAATTGCCATCTAAACTGTTGGAATTGTAACCTCAATCAATAGATAGGCAGTTAAAGTCACCCGCATAAAGACAAGTGTGGGGAAACACTGGAATATCAGACATTTGCAGTCTGGTTGGTGGAGGTTTATAGACACTGACAATCTCAAATCCATCAATGTCCACGCACAATCACTTAGTATCAGATGTACTTAGGGATTGATCAACCAGAGCCCAGTTTACTTGGTTGTGAACAAACGTAGTAAAGCCATGCTTCCTGTTAAAGTCGACCCAGCCAGTACAAAGCTAGGGATTATTAGCTTGTCTGCATAATACAATGAGTCTTTAGCAGTAGAGCGACTTGAGCTACAAACTGCAGGCCAAAATGATGCGAAATATTTATATTGTTCGTAGTGAGGCTTTCAATGTTCAGCTGTAATATAATGGACCTTCAAAACGTTTTGATGATGTGCCCTGAAAAGAGCAGTTTGTGTGTTAGATACACATCACCCCGCCCTAAAAAAAGCGTTTGCTGATTACCAGGTCTCAGCCGAACATTGAAAACGATGCATGATTTTGTACTTTGCTAAAATCAACTCCCACTACTCATGATTAAAATTATCTACTGACGACCCGGGCGACGTGAACGTTCTTGCCTTTCGGGTAGGCATGTGCTAAAATTATGCTAAAAATAATGGTCTAACACAGGAATGTCCAACCTATTTTTAATAATGGTCCAAATTTTAAAGTCAGTTATGGTCGGCAGGACGCAAAAAGGTTTTTACTTTGACTCTGACTCAGATTTCTCAATTTTTTTTCAAAAAAGGAGTGATCTTTTAAAGAAAAAGCCTTCAACTTGATTTTGACTCTGATTTCTTAATTTTTGTCTCAAAAACGTAGTGATTTTTAAAAAAGTAGCCTCGTCGAACGCAGTTTGAAAAAGCTGCAATGCAGTTGTGAAAAATAACTAAAAAATTTGAGTAAGTAGTGGGCCGCATAACAACGTTAAATGGGTTGAAGGTTCCCTGGGCTAGCATATACTAAAAATAATTTAAAAAAAGATTTATTGGAAAAATTATCATTTCGTTTGTAGTTTTTGTTTCAAAACAAAAAACAACCGATATTTTGTGAAAGTGATATACGCCAGATACTTGCGTGACATTCACCTACATTACCAATAAAACTCCGGGCCCTGATTCCATCTGCACAGAGTTTATAATCCATAATGGAGCTGCTTTGAAGTTCTGGTTACGTGACTTCCTTTCTTCCTGCTTGCTCCGACTCAAAATTTCCAAGATCTGGAGAAAAGTGCTTGTAGTCGCGATCCAAAAACCAATGAAGCTGTGAAGAACCCAAAGAGTTATCGAACGATATCTCTACTCTCTCTCCCCTATAAGATTGTTGAGAGGCTATTTGTCGTATTTGTCAATCTGACAGCGGCATATGATACTGTCTGGCACCATGGTCTTACCTGCAAGCTGCTGAGGCTTCTGTCGGATAAGCACATGGTCAGAATGATCATGAAGATTTTCCGAAACCGAAGTTTCACCCTTACTACCGGTGACAACAAGCAAGCAGACTACGCCGTCTAAAAAACGGCGTTCCTCAGTGATCGGTTTTGGCTCGCCTCCATTTCAGCATCTATACCTACGATCTGCCTTCCACGATTTCCAGAAATTTTGCTTGTGCTGACGATCTAGCATTGTTACAGTGTTTTGGAAACTGAAAGGACTTGAAGGGGGAAATTTAACTAAGACATGTCTACACTTTTAGCGTATGTCCAGACTTGGAGATTGAAAACTCAGTCACACTAAGACGGTGACGGCAGCCTTTCATTCAAATAACTGAGAGGCCAAACTTGAGCTAAACGTCTATAACAACAACAGACTTTTACCGTTCTGTCCAACCCCTACTTATCTTGGGATAAAACTGGACAGATCACTTATGTTCCGTCACCATTTAGTGGCATTGCGCAAAAACTAACTTTGACCGTGACACTGCAGAGGTGACTTGTAGGCTCAAAGTTAAAAGCTGGTTCCAAAACACTGAACACAGCTGCCTTATCTTTGGTGTACTGAACAGCTCAGTACTGCACACCAGTCTGGTCTCACTCACCTCAAAGACAGTATACTGAATGACGCCTTGCATATAGTCACTGGATGCCTGCATCCCACCCCACGGACCACTCACCCATACTTTCAGGCATCCAGCCAGCTGAGCTTCGCCGACTAGGAGCAACATTCTCCTTGGCTTACGGCTTAACTAGGAACGACATTCTCCACGGTTTCTAGACTCTAATCCTGTATGGTGTTTAAAGTGGGTTCTCAGATGCTCGCCACGAGAAATTAAGATCTAGACATTTGTTTGTGCCAGCTGCGTGGAATCTTTTAAACAACCTTGCCCAACTTGGCATCCGCTCTTCTCAGGGGACGAATTATAAATAAAACGCGGAGTACTGCAAGAATACATCCAGGCTCCGTGTTTTTATACCCAGAACCAGTGCCAGACCTGTTGAAATGAGCTTGCCCCGAACAGCTTGGGTTAGGCTCAATCGCCCGCGAACTGGTGTTGGGGGATTTCATTCGGATCCGGGCAGTACAGCAGCTTAAGCCCTCGCCCTTGGTTCTGTTTGTGTCTAACCTGAAGTGGACGCCTTTCCAAACAACGAAGACGAGCAGCCGACTTATAAAATAATCTAAACCAGGTCTGGTCAATATAAATTGACCAGTTGATGGCCATATATTGCGCTAATTGATTGCGTCCGGTTTTGGTCGACGTATCTTAAGCAAATTTTTAAATAATTTTTAGGCCCAGATTTATTCTCCATGTAATTTACAATGAGCATATTAAACAAGAAACCAAAACAAAGAGTTGTGTTAACAGACTGAAACAAAACTGGTGAACAACATGATGACTCAAGTATCTCACTAATCAGCATTATCACGAAATAATGAGAAAATTGAGGGACTGGATTTTTTGTTTTCTTTGATTAAAGTTTTTATAAGGTTTTTTAAAAATTTATCATCAACTCTCTTATATGTTCATTGTTTATAGGCGTGCGATTCGAAGTGCAAAGTCATAAGAACGTGTGCGCGAAGTTATTTTTGAGCCACCAAACTATGCAAATGCTTGATTTAAACAATTAAATATTAATAGAATGTGATAAAAGTTGGAGTTTTTAAAAAGATGTTTAAATCGTGATAAACTTAGAAAATGTTCCAAAGGAATTTATTTCGAAAATAATGACACAGCATAGTACAAGCATAAAACATATATACATACTTTGCATAAAACATAGAAAAAAGCACAAAAAACATTAAAAAAGCAATCAAACAAATACCAGGAAACTTTTTTTAAACAAATACAAGTAAAGAAGACCATAAAAAATTGAGATTGTTTAAAAAAGATACTTCCGTATCTGATTATAAAAATCAACAAAGAAAAAAAAACAAATGCAAAAAAATTGACATTTTGTTATACTTGTTTATTATGGCAAAACTTGTTACGAGTTTGAGTGCCCAACTCTTTGTTAAAGCGCAATGCAGTCACATGATATTGTCGAAGTAGTCGCAAGCAGTTGTCGATGATGCAGATTTAGCGAGCCCGGAAATCAAGTCCACGATAAGAATGTGACTGCTGGACTAACTGAACGATAAACAAAAAAAAAAAAACGACAACGAATTGTTTGATAAAACACTTAAAGCACTGGATCCATTCAGTAGAATAGTTCAAAGTAAAAACTGGTTTAATTATTTTTAATCTACTGATAATTTCTTGTTGAAATCTGAGAATAGCCAATAGTTTAATCTGTTCCAATGAAAAAAATAAACAAAAGAATGTGTGATTCAATTGTTTGCGAACCTAGAAAAAGTAAGAACCAAACTTCTAAGTTTAGATCTATACACTAAAACTGCAAAACAAAAAAAATTTTACTGAGAATTAGTAAAAACATTTTTACTTGTTTTATTTATTTTCTTCTTCTCCTTTCGGCCTTTCCCTTCAGTCAGGGGTGGCCACAGCGTATCATCATTCTCCAAACCTTTCTGTCTTCAACATCCGTCTCCTTTGCACCAACTTCCCCCATATCTTCTTTTACTACATCTACAAATCTTCTCTTTGGTCTTCCTCTTCTCCTCTTTCCTGGTAACTCCATTTCCATCATCTTTCTTCCTACATACTCTTGGTCTCTCCTCATGAAATGTCCATACCACCTCAGCCTTCCCTCCCTCATCTTCATTCCTAAACGTTCTACCTTAACGGTACTCTTGATGTACTCGTTTCTAATCTTGTCTTTTCTCGTCACTCCCAGAACAAACCTCAACATTTTTATCTCTGCGACTTTCATCTCTTCCACTCGTTTTTTTGTGACTGCAGTCCATAGACCATTGCTAGTCTTACCACTGAACTGTACACTTTTCCTTTTACTCTAGCTTGTAACCTCTTGTCGCAGATTATTCCTGATACTCTTCTCCATCCGTTCCATCCTGCCTGTACTCTCTTCTTTACCTCCCTCTCACAACCACCACTTTCTTGCACCGTTGATCCCAAAATACTTAAATTCCTTTACTCTTGACACTTTTGTATCCTCCATCTTCACTGTTTCGTCGTCACTTCCGCCATTTACGCACAGATATTCGGTCTTTGACCTATTTACTTTCATCCCTCTTCTTTCCAATGCATACCTCCAGGATTCTAATCTCCGCTCCACTTCTTCCCTGGTCTCTTCACAAATCACAATATCATCAGCAAACAGCATCGTCCATGGTGGTTCTCTCCTTACTTCATTCGTTAACCTGTCCATTATCACTGCAAACAGGAATGGACTTAACGCTGATCCTTGGTGTAGTCCAACCTTAACCTTGAAACTTTCTGTAGTTCCTACTGCACACCTCACCACTGTTTCGCTTCCCTCATACATATCCTGTACTAGTTGCACATACTTTTCCACTATTCCGGATTTTCTCATACAGTACCACAGCTCTTCCTGCGGAACCCTGTCGTAAGCTTTCTCTAGGTCCACAAATACACAATGTAGCTATCTTTGACCTTCCCTGTACTTTTCCATCAACATTCTTAAAGCAAACATGGCATCGGTGGTTCCCTTTCCTGGCATAAATCCATATTGCTCTTTGCTGATCTCCACTCTATCCCTTAGCCTGGCTTCAATAATTCTTTCCCATACCTTCATTGTGTGGCTCATTAGCTTTATTTCTTTGTAGTTTCCACAGCACTGTGCATCCCTTTTGTTTTTATAGATTGGGATAAGGAAACTCCTTCTCCATTCTTCTGGCATCCGTTCACCCACTAATAGTCTGTTGAACAGTCTGGTCAAAAACTTTATCCCCATCTTTCCCATGCACTTCCAAACTTCTACTGGCAACTCATCTAACCCAGCCGCTTTACCTTTTTTTATCCTTCTTAGTGCGTTCTTTACTTCTTCTCTACTGACACAATTTACCTCTTTGTTAATCACTTCTGCTTCCTCTGTCCTAGGGTCTCTTTTATTTTCCTCGTTCATCAGTTTCTCAAAGTACTCCTTCCATCTCTTTAACACTGCCTCCGAATTTACCATAACATTATTGTTTTCATCCTTTATAACCATCACTTGCTGTACATTTTCCCGCTTTGTCTCTCTGCCTAACCAATCTGTACAACTCCTTTTCACCTTCTTTTGTTTCCAATCTAGCATACAAATTGTCATACGCACGTCCCTTCACCATTGCAACTGCCTTCTTTGTCTTACTCTTCTTTTCTTTGTAGATCTTTTTAGTATTTTCATTTTTTATTTTGTCCCATGTTTTCTTTGCCTCTTTCTTTTCTTTTATGCTCTCCTGAACTTCCTTATTCCACCACCATGTCTCCCTATCTCTTTTTCGTTTCCCAAATGTCACTCTCAGTACAGTTTCAGCTGTTTTTTTTTTAGTATTTCTGCTGTTTTGTCCCACTCATCAGGTAACTCGTTCTTGCCTCCCAGAATCCTGGTCACCTCTTGTCTAAACGCTTCTTGATAGCTTGTCTCCTTCAGTTTCCACCATCATATCTTTGGCTTTACTTTATCTGCTTTTTTCTTTTTCACCATGAGAGCCATTTTGTATACCACCATATGGTGCTGCTTTGCAACACACTCATTCAATATTACCTTACAATCACACATTTCCTTCAAGTTCCTCCTTCTGCACATCACATAATCTACTAAGGTACTTTTTCCTCCACTCTTATACGTCACCCTGTGTTCATCTTTCTTCTTAAAATAAGTATTGACAATTGCCAAATCGTTCCTTTTCCCAAAATCCACAATCATTGATCCTTCTTTATTTCTTATTCCAGCACCGTACCTCCCCATTATTTCCTCACCCCTTATGTTTCCTTCGCCCACATGTCCATTAAGGTCTGCACCAAGAACTATCCTCTCTTCTTTTGATATACTTTCTATCAACCAATCCAGGTCTTCCCAAAAATCATTTTTCTCCTCTATGCTGTTGTTAACCTGTGGAGCATATGCGCTTACTATATTTAGGATGGACCCTTTTACTTCCAGCTTTATGGCCATTAATCTGTCTGACACCCTCTTCACCTCCAGGACACTTTCAGCCAGCTCCTCCCTCACCACTATCCCTATCCCATTTTTTCTTCCATCAGCTCCGTTGTAAAATATTTTGCATCCACCTCCAATGTTCCTTGCTTTACTATCTTTCCACTTTGTTTCCTATAGGCACAATATGTCTACATTCCTTCGCTCCATCATATCTGCCAGCTTTCTTCCCCTTCCAGTCATCGTTCTAATATTTAAGGTACCCATCCTTATAAGTGAGCGTCTTCCTTTCCACACTCTTCCCTGCTTCTTCACTCGCCTTCCTCCTCTCTTTCTGCTCTTATTTTCACTATGTTTAGCAGTAGCATAATTTCCACAGGTGCCCTTGCTGTGCGACATCTGAGGCGGTCGTTGGTAACCCGGGCCGCGATAATCCGACTTATTTATTTTATCTTTATGTTTATACTCCTGACTTGAAGGAAAGCGACGGAAGCGCTAATACATAAGGTAAGAAATTACCCCGTGGACCTGCTTCCGGAGATACTAAGATATTGCTGTCCGCTGGTAATTTAATAGAGATATGAACCAGGGAAAAGTGCCGTAAAGTGTCTTTCTCATGGACTCACGACAATTATTCAAATTAAAATTTGTCAGCAGCGTTATCTAGTGGTAATAATGTTTACTTTAAACACTGAATCAATATTGGTGAAAACTGGACATTCCTTGTCATTAATATAGACGAAATAGTATCACTTTAATTTAGGTTTTTTTAATAGTTTGACTTTAATAAAATTTTTCTTTTTTGGTTTGTAATAAAAACTTCACTTTTCGATTAAACTGGTTTCAATGAAAATCTTTGGCGATTTCCATTTCTTGATAGATCACAAAAGAATATAGCTATAGTTAATGATTTGAATGGCTACTTGACGTTAAAATCCATTGTATTGTTGAAGTAATTGAGGTAAAAATTTCTGAGACGGAAGATCGAAATTTCTTTTCTCTCGCATTGTAAACTATGAAACAATTTGCAAAAAAACAACTTTATTATAGGGACTATCTTTTTTTGTTTTTAACATATTTCAATTGTTACAAATTAGCTTGATAAACTCTATTAGTTGTTTGAATAAATAAATTTGTTTTGTATAGAAATATAACAAAAAGAGAAATGTCTTAAATTTTGTTTTTCTTTTTTCCGTTTTTAGTTTGCGTTTGAGATATAGATTATATACGCGTAATTCTAATCAAGAAAATATTATAATGACTATGGTAATACGACGTTATATGTTTTATGATTTCTTGTTTCAAATTTTTTTAGTGTTAAAATTTTTATGTGTTTAACAACTATCTATAACACTGTGCTTAAATACTGACAAACCAAATCGAATGTCTTTTTTTTATGCTTGAGATATTTAGGCTATTATTGAATATAAATGTAGACAATTTTTTTTTAAAGTGGTAAGAAAATTGTTTTTGGCTTACCTGTTTACCATGCTGATGTAAAATGTTATGACGTAGGGATAAGTGAGATCTTTGCATTTAATCCGTTGAAGGAAATACGATATTGATACAACAACAAAAGGAACTAAAAATAGTAACGTAATTGTTTTAGCTTCAATCTAATATATTAACAGCAATAACTTCTGTTTGTTTATCTATTAGATATAAATCAGAAATCCCTCCAACTTCTTATACAAAGATTGTAGGAAAATTTATACAAAAATCTTTCTTTTGCAAGTAATGGATCTAAATTTGATTTGCGCTAAACAAGGTTCCTCGGACTTGTGTTTTGAAGCCACTTTCTGACCAAGGTTACATGAAGACGCAGACCGAAAAGCAGGAAGCCTGATGAGTTTTCCTGCTTCGTAGACCAGTGGGGTTAACGAGAAATTTGAACCTTGGTAAAAAAATTGATAATAAATAAAAATGTTAAAATTCTGTATTCTTCAACAGTGATAAACAATTTTGCATGATAAATTCATTTTCTGTTGTAAGTGGTTACTTACGGTATTTAAATTGACAAAACGTTGGTGGTACAGAAATTAAAAATAGCATGAAGGAGTAGATTCATTTTTCGAAGCTTTTCATCTGGTAACTTTCCAGAAGCAATAGTCAGAATTAGTAGCGTATTAGGGGGCATTGTGATATGTCCCCCTTGAAGAAAATCATAGGCAGATTTGAAGTAAAGACCTTTTTTGCTTTTAGAGAACATTATGTTTTGGGACAAAATATCCACAAAACTGAGACCTTTTCTACCACTTGAAAAAGTTTTTCTGCTAAGCATATTTGATTGTGGTTGTATGCTCCCCTTCTTTTCAAAAATCCTCGGTATGCCACTGGTCAGAAAGAAAAAGAAACCAGCCGAACTGAGTTAATGAAAACAAAAAAGAAAACAGTCGTTGATTGTAAGTATGGCCAATGAAAAGAAATGAAGCCGAATGACTTTTAGGGTGCAGACGAAATCTTTTTTTTTGTTACAGGATTAGTTTTGACTGTTACTTTAAACCAACATGATTTCTGTTTTTTCTTTATAACTTAATTTGGCTTGTTCTTCTTCATTCTGACAATTTCTCCCGAAAAGCACCAAGATTTTGGGAGAAATTGTCAGAATGAAGAAAAACACTTAACACTGATGCAAAAAATTTGAAAAATGGCTTTACTTTTACGCATTATTTTATTTTTAAATTCTATTTAAATCACTTAATAAGTTTTCTTTTCATGCAAAGTTTAATTTTTAATTTTTTTTAAATGCAAAAGGTTTTTTTAGTATTGGCATTCGCTTTTTTGTTAGTTACCTGCACTAAGTCATAATTTAAAAGTTTAATAATATTTTTTTGTTATTTGGGTGTCCTGCAAATATTTTACTATCAGGAAAATGATTGTGATTTTTGGGGCGCAGTAAAAACAATATTTTATGTTGAATAGTTTGTCTTGTAAGTTACAAATTGTGAAGTATTTAAATGTTTTTTAGAAGAGTTTGCATGAGATATAGCATTAAATAAAATAATTTTTCAAAATTAAGTTTATCTCATTTCGTTTTTTGAAAGTAACGTTGGAATTGGGCAATGACAAAAAATTGAAAAAAACTTTGGTTATCGTGCCAAAAAAGAAAATTAGTGCGTCTATGAAATATTAAAAAAAAACGTAAAAAAGATTATTGTACCCAATGTTAATGTAAATCCAAGTTGTATGATTGCAACTGTTATAAAGACTTGAAATTCCGTCTTCTTTGTTTTAACACGATTTGATGCAATCTTTTTGCTTTTTGATTCAAGGTTGAAAACAATTATGAACCCAACTGCAATAGTGACACAAGTCTGTATGAAATAAATAGAAATGAACAAAATTATTATTTAAAAAAAACTCTAAAGCAATTAATTTTTTGTGAACTGATAGTTTTTTAATTATATACCATAAAAAAAAGTTTGTCTTACAAATGAGGTCAAGTTTAAGTTATAAGAAAAAATATAATTTAACTCGTTTCAAATAATTTTTAAAGGTTTGTTATTTCAAAAGCTCAGAAGAATGCTTATAGTGTGTTCAATTCTTTCTATTTAAATTCGTACAAGTCTACTTTATAGGCAACTTTTGCGGGAGATTAGACTCAAAAAAAGTAAAAAGCTAAAAAATTACACTAAACATAATCGCACCAAGATTCCAGAAAAGTGATAATAAAATTTAAATATTTTGCTAATAAAAATTATATAAAGCGCCATTAACAGGGAAAGTCTAGTTTTTCAATGTAAATACTTTTTTGTTCATCGTCTTATTTCATAAAAATGAAATACATATAATGTATATAGGTATACAATTGCTTAAATTATTTTTCATCGCAATAATTCAAAACAATACACAAAAAAGCAATAAAGATTAATATAAAATAAGTGAAAAAATATATATAGGTTAAAAAACAAGCAAATAATACATTATATGACATAAAAAATGTGACTATAATGTGCAATGTTCACTGCACCTGAAAAACAATGAGACACAAACGAAAAAAGAAAAACAACATAAAAACGAAAAAAAGTAAAAAATCAAACTGCATATAACAAATTTATAACAAAAAATACCACAGTATATCTACCATAATTGCTATTGGTAGCAAACAAAACAATCCGAAAGTCCAAACAAGTATCTTAAAGTCGGAAGATTCCATTTGCTTAAGAACAAGGGCATAGTTCAAAAAAGATATCGTATATCCTCTGATCTATACATTTGGAAACCAAACTAAAAAAAGTAAACGATTAAAGTTAAAAGAAAATGAAAACCTTTCGAAACCAAAACTTTTTAGTTTTTATGAAACAATCTCAACTGACTATTTGTTGTAAAATCAGGTGGCTCAGTTTTATTGTAAATTATTTAAATAGTTTTGTCGCAATTGTGTTGTTTCAAGGTATCATTATTGATTGTTCGATGCAATAATTCTAAAAAGAAGAACTTGTAAAGTTGATTGCAATACAGTCATTAGCAAAAGTTTAAGACTGGGTCGAATTTTTCTGTTTATCAAAAATTATCATCAACAAAACCACAAATTACTAACACTGATGGTTTATTTTACTGGTAAATTAACAGAATACACTCTGAACACTTAAATTAAAAGAGTGACTCGCAATTTTAGTAATTTCTTTCCCCTCTTTTGCTCTTTATCACTACTTGAATTTGTCTCAGCATATTGCAAATTAATTTTTCAGAACAGGCTTGAGAACTTTCTTTTACCCATACCTCTTTTATCACTTGGTTTAAACCTCCAGCACTTAAAGGTTGTTTACCTGCAATCTTCCTGTTGATTATTTCTCATAGATTTTTAATGAGGTTTAGGTCTGGGTTGTTTCTAACCGGTCCAGTGTAGCCAATTCTTTTCTGCTGAAATTTGTTTTACAGCCTTCGAACAGTGACATGCAGCACCATCATGCATAAAAACTGTACACTAGTGAATATTCATATGTATTTCAAGTTTCTCTTCAGAAATTTTTTATACCTTAAACTGATCATTGTGCTTTTGGGAAGAAAAAAATACAGTCCAACAGTGCCAAACTTGGAAAATGTCCTTCAAACCATCTGTCTTAGTGAGTGTTTTATTGTTGAAACTGTGCATCTTTCCTGAAACTTAATGCCCACGGGTTTTCTAACTTTCTTTTTTCTCACCACAAACTGTTGCAAATTACGAGGGTCAGTCAAAAAGTAATGAGCCCTGTTAACTTTAACCGCTTTAACCTTTATATTTTTTCTAGAAATTTTAAGGGTGTTTAGTAAATTTACTGCTTTAAAGATAAATTGTAAAAAAAAATTGTTTCAACGTGTCCACTTTTGGTATTGTGTTTTGGAAATGACGTCATCACTGGATGTCCGTCAGAAGCAGAGAGCTGTGATTGAATTTCTTGTTTCGGAAGGGGAGCCACCAAAACAAATTTTCGAAAGATTGGTAAATGTTTATGGAGATGCTTCATTAGCCTACAGCACTGTGAAAAAGTGGGTATCCAGGATTAAACACGAAGAAGATGATCCAAGTTTGAGTAGCCTCCAGGACAGACCAAGAAGTGGAAGACCATCTTCTGCAGTCAATCCTGGAAACAATGATAAGGTTGAGAAATTGATTAGAGATGATCGCAGAATCACTATTGATGACATTGCTGAACGTGTTGGAGTTAGCCATGGAAGTGCTGTGAATATTGTTAATGAGCTAGGCTTTGCAAAGGTTTGCGCCAGATGGGTTCCGAGGCAACTTTTGGATTTTCACAAGCAAGCCCGTTTTGAAGCTTGTTCGGAGCTTATTGAGTGTCACAGAAGTGACAAAACTTTTCTCAGCCGTATAGTGACAGGAGATGAAACCTGGGTTCATCACTATGAACCTCTGTCGAAAAGATCATCCATGGAATGGCGTCACCCCACGTCCCCAAGAGCCAAGAAATTCAAAAGTCAACGTTCAGCTGGAAAAATTATGGCGACTGTGTTTTGGGACATTGAAGGAGTGATATTGGTAGATTTTATGCCTAAAGGTACTACCATCAACTCAGATGCTTACATTGACACTTTACGCAAACTGAAAGCGAAACTGAGAAGAGTACGACCTCACCTGGACATGTCTAAGGTCTTGCTGCAACACGATAACGCCAAGCCCCATACCAGTCTCAAAACTCGTGAAGTGATTGCTTCTTTTGGATGGACGACGGTAACCCATCCCCCATACTCACCCGACCTGGCACCATCTGACTATCATCTTTTTGGACCATTGAAAGAAGGAGTTAGGGGGCAGCACTTCACTAGTGATCAAGAAGTCAAGCACGCTGTAAGAAACTGGTTAAAAATGCAGCCTGCTGACTTTTACAAGGCTGGCATAGTGTCCCTTGTTCATCGATGGACAGTTGGAATTGAAAAGTGCGGAGATTACATTGAAAAGTAGAACTGAGATCTCCTATCCCTGGGCTTTCTTTTGATGTATGACTTTTGATTTTATTGCAACAAATATGGCCAGGAGAGACTTGGGCTCATTATTTTTTGACTGACCCTCGTACATTCTTCAGAAAACATAGCTTTAGATAAGTCTTCGATGTGGATGCTTCGATCGTGTTCTTTTGCTACTGCAAGACACTTCAACTTCACAAGGGGGATGATCTTTGGTTTGTCAGCTAATTTATATGATTTACGACGAAACTAAAATCTCAAACGCCGAGAAATTGTGGCCATGTGAATATCTGACCCCTTTTAAAGCAGTGCAACATAAATCTTCTTTAAAGAACTTATTATGAAAGGTACGGTAATTCGCTTTATTATCCGATCATTTCAAAGTAATGTTTTCATTGGTCTTCCCCTTCTATTTAAGCCTTTATAACTCCAATAATTATTAAAATTTGCAGTTATTGTAGGTGCAGCAGCCTTGGTGCAATGCATCTTTGCACTGATTGCTCTTTCTGAAAAGCTGTCATTACTATTTATAGAAAACCATGATTTGAACCTATTTTTTTTCAAAAACTGACAATTTTTTTCTCCATTTTTAAGATCTAAAATACCATCTAATACTCAACTAATTACACACTAAAATTAATTTAAATGAATTTAAACAGATTCTTAGTGAAAGCAAACCATGGGTGGGTGGTATACAGACGGCTGATGCAACTTCAGTAGGATAACATGCATATAAAACTGCATAATCCAATCACAATTATAAAATCTACTAATGGCCTAAGTCCATATGACTGGTCTTAAACTTTTGCTAATGACTGTATATTAAGGTTTCCACATCTGAAAAGGCGGAATTCCCAACAGATATAGGTGTAACAGTCAAAAACGTTTTTGGAGGGGTAATCAAAATAAAATTGTCTGGGATTCTAGAATGAAGACCAAAAAAAAAAGGTCTTCACTTTTGAATCAGTCTCAGAATTTTTCGATTTTCGTGCCAAAATTAGGGTGTTCTCCTAAAAAAAAAGGTCTTCAATCAACCAAAGGCAACCAACATACCAGTTTCATGTCCTTTTCATGTCATTTTAAAATTTTATTTTAAACCTCTAAAATGCCGGACATGTTTAGAATTTTCCGTACGATATGGCAAACCTACTGTATATATTAATATAAACATTGATATTTTAAAATTAGACGAACAAGAAACAGAAATGTTAATTTGTAGTTGGTTCTATAGTATTTTATTGTAAACATTTCTCTAAGTAAGACTTAATAAATAATATGAACAACTAAAAAAGCCTATTATGCTTTTCATTACAAAATATTTCGGTAGGCTATCTATTTTTGATGATCGAGCAATCAGATGAGAAAAGCAGAAAACATAGTACTTGTAAAAATATTTAAGTTTTGTTTAGTTACAACTACAGTTGACATCATTGATCGAAGCAATAATCGAGATTCTTGGCTTTTGAATAAAATTTGGTGAAATAGAATTTTTTAAAAAAGTGTATCTAAAATTTATAAATTAAAACTTCAATAAACAAACGGTGCTAAGTTTCTCAATTCTTCAAAATAAATAAATAAATAAAATCTAAAAAAAAAATTTAAATAAATTATTGTAGTATTAAACAACTCTTTAAATTATTTGGTTGTTTCGTCATATTAATAAATTGCAATCAAACGTTACCCGGAAGCAAATCCTAATTTTAGAAAAACCTTATGTGACTCTAGCATGAAAACACGCAGCAGCAATTTTTGAGATCATGCGTATTTACTCATAGTTTAAAATAGTAATTTGGAGGTGATAAAAAAAAACCAAAATTCATCCAACGTTTATATATCTAGTAAATTGAATAAAAAAACAATGATTTTTTTTTTGACAAAATAGATATTGACATGTGTTTGTCAATGAAATATTACTATCAACTAGTACACCGTATTATATTAACTCATTGGTTTTCAACCTGTGGGCCACAGTGGTTTTTTTAGTGGGCCATGGAGCATAAATCAAAATAAAAGCAATATGTATAATATATATGTATAATTAGGCTTGACATTTTTTAGGCATTTTTCTGGCGTCCTGTGCAGTCAACCACATGAAGACTTTTTTTTTTTAGAGAACACTGTGATTTTGGGACAAAAATAGGGAAAATTGATAGGAATTCCAAGTGAAAACCTTTTTTTTTTTTTTTTAGAGAACACTATGATTTTAGGATGGAATTTAATTTTGTTGACCAAAGTGGGTTGTGAAGTTAACTTGGGTTGAAAAATAGGCCACGGTACAGAAAAGGTTGAAAACCATTGTATTAACTGAAGGGTGCATTGAGCAAATTCTTTAGAATTTCCTAAAATTTTAAACTTCTCGTAAAATGTAAATATGTTATTGTATGTAGAACCACTTATATCTTCATAATCAAAATTGCTACATATATTTAGTGATTAAATACAGTAATTTATTATTTACAAAATTAACAAGTTTGATAATTAGGCTACTGACGGGGTACAGTTGAAGAAATAAAAGAAAGAATCCAAATTATTCCAAGTCCAATATAGACGGTCCTCTTTGATTGCATTCTATAACTTAATGGCTTCATGACAGCGTACAACCTCTCCATGGCAATGTACGTTAAATGATATATTGAACTAGTGTATTAAAAAGAAATGAAAACCATGCCGAAGCTAGGTAAGGCTGTTCCACGAATTGTCATTACTTCACTCTGAAGTTTTTCCATTGTTAAATTGATGGTCCAAAAGTAGTTGTAAGGAATAAACATAAGCAACTGAACACCTAAATAATAAAATACATTCATCGTTAGAATAACTTTTTCTGTTTTTTAACTAAAAAAAGGTTATATTCTCGCTTTACTAAACGAATAAGTCCAATTGAAGATACATAAGAATTACCAAACCCATTATCTTATGATTTTCTGGTGTGTAGTAAAATTCTAGTTTTAGATAATATAAATATAAAAAATTAAAAAAAAACGTATCAAGCAGTGATGGCCTTACAAAAAGGGGGGCCCGGTGCAAAAAAAGTGAGGGGGAGCCACTATTTTCTGTTCCAAAAGAAGGTATCTAAACCAGGTTTTGGCGTGTAAAAGATTGGTCATAAAAAAAGATCCTCGTTTTTCAATTTTTCCCCAAAAATTGTGCAGTTCTCCAAAAAAAAAAAAAGGTCTTCACTTCAAATTCATCTCGGGTGTATCAATTTTTTCCCAAAAATCGTGCAGTTCTCCAAAAAAAAAAAAAAAAAGGTCTTCAGTTCAAATTTAGTACTAAATCCAGTAGTATGTGATGGCTCTTCGAGTTCAATTCGGATTGTAGTAGTATAGAGGGCGCACTTTATCACAAAATATGGAAAAATTTTTTTCCCTTTTTTTGAGCTGAAATCTACGTCCTAATGTTCCCTGCAAAAATTGAGCAATTTCTTGTGTAGGGGGGGCCACTTTTTGCTCTATTTTAGGGGGGCCCCAGTGCGACCACACCACTCGCACCCTATTAAAGCCATTACTGGAATTAAGTATTGATTCTGAAAAAAACTAATATTAAAACTAACATGGTGTACTAGCAAACGTCATTTGTACAATGACGTCATAGAAGCATTTCAAATAGGTATAGTGGAAACAATCAGTCACACTTGTATTCAACTCATGCCTGGCAAGCACAATCAAGGGTACAAACAGCGCAGCAGTTAATGCATGGTTTTTCAACCGGTGGACCACACAGATATGATGTGAAAAAAAGTGTTGAAATACTATATTCTGTTTACATCAAGAGTTTTCAACCGGGGTCTATGACAATGCACAACGAGGTGAAGACCGAAAAAGGTTTTTACATTGATTTACGGCTGTATTCAGGAATCTAAGGGCTAAAAAAACTGCAACGATTGCGATCCGAGTTTGTTGGGATGCAATTGCAAAAAGGTTAAGAAGCACTGAGCTAATAGGACAAACAAGAAAGAAACCGGACCAGCTGATTAAACATCACACATAGTGGCCTATATTTTTATGTATTGAAGCAAATATAAAAATAATAAAAACAATAAATTTTCTTTTCATACACAAAAAAAATTGTTCAAGATTTCTATAGAATCTTCAAACAGTATAAAATTCCTATATTTGAGATATAAATTTTTCAAATACAGAAAGCATAGAAATTATGGTATTTAAAAATACTGTAAGTTTTCGGAGCTAAATAAAACAAACAAAATATTAACATTTATTCAAATTGTGTAGAGACGGCATTGTGCATCGCGCACGTTGAATCATGATCAGCCAGCGCGCTCGGGTTCGGCGTGCGCAATGCACAGCAGTCTACTAATAATCCGTAATATTTCCTGGTATCCCAACCATCAGCTCTGCGCGATTTAACAATGCCTTTCTGCGAGGCAATATACAGTCAGGATAGGAGACTCAAATCTTAAATTAACAATTAGAAAAAATTATGAATTAAAAGAGACATCTTTCTTAAAAAGCTGGAGCATTTTGCGTTATGACTGCATACTTAGCTCTTAGCAATTTTTTGTTTCCAAAAGCATAGGTTGTTCAAATCTGAAGCAAATAGCAACTTACAGAAAACAAAAATAAAGATAAGATTCAAATAATTGTAAGTGATCTGAGCACTATAAAAAAGTAATTAGCGCCAATTTTTATTATACTTTTTAAATTTTACTTAATTAAAAACATCCACCCAGATTTAATTTACGTATATTGCTAGAATCACTTATGCATTGGCCCCTAAGCCTGAAATTTGTCAAAAAATTACTCTATTCTGTTAGTTGATTTTATTTAATAGCTTTGTATGTAAGAGTTATTCAAATATAAAATTACTTATTTGTTCATTGAGTTCTGTTTGGGTAATTTTTACTGATCATTTTTTGCAAGTTAAATTTTTGCCCAGCACAATCAAACATCACATCTCGTCCGTGATGTAAAACACTTCGTATACATTAGAACAAAATATTCTTTCTAATTCAAATTTCTCTTTGTTTTACAAAATACCCCGAAATTTAAATTAGAAGGAAATAAAACGTAAAGTACTTGTAACTTTACAATTGAACAAAATTAAAGTAAAAACATCAATTGGAAAGCATACCTGTAAGTAGATCTGCTATTGCTAATGACACTTTTAAAATATCCAGTTTGTTAATTTTCCTTTTTTTATGACGAAGATATCCAACGGCGATGATGAGAAGATTTCCAATAAAAATCGAGATTCCGAGAAAAATAAGAAGAAACGAAAAAAAGCTTCCTTTAACTAAACTGCACTGCTTGCAGGATTTGATCGGAATGTCCTTGCAACTGACGAAGGCACGGGGTTCGAAGAAGGGGACATTACCACACAAACGAACGGTGGTGTTAGGCCTAACTTTAGTTTCCTGACTTCTGTTAGTTCCGTTTATAGTAAGATCTTGTAAACATTATTTTCGTGTCCAGAATGAAACACCGAATTTAAAGGATCATCATAATAATACAAATCACTATAATCAGCATAATCATAAATGTCCGCACTTCTCCTCCTCCTTCTTTCATACATCATATTTGATTCTTTTTCAGTTGATGTAAATTTTTAATTTGTAATCTTTTTTATTTTTGCATTTTAAAAACATTACAACTTTAAAACAATTTTTTTGTTTTTAATTTGAAATAAACGATTAAATCTGAACAGCAGCAAAATAATTCGTTTTTGATTTACTTGATTTTTTTAGTGGCAATTTTTTTTTTACACCTCCGTCACAAATTTACCACAACCCTTAAGGCGGTGGATAGCCTGACAGTGTCTCTTTTAATCACTTTGAAATTTCTTGGACAGGCTTGCATAACTAAAACAACATAAAGTTTAGCCCCAAATTAACAAAACCATTGTGTACAGGCTAATGCTTATTTTGTATGTTCCAGCGCCAGACGGACCCGCCAGATTGTCCAGCCGCGGTTGCCTTATCAAACTGCCGCTTCGCTACCGCAACTGATTTCAAACAATTCGTTGTTAACCTTCGTTCTCTCTCTCTCTCTCTCTCTCTCTCTCTCTCTCTTTCTTTCTTTCTTAAATTTTTCTTAAATTTCGTTCTCGCTTAAGCTACTCCGGTCGTTTCATTTTTTTCTTCGTTAGCATTTGAAAACAGTTTAGTGACGTAATAATCCATTGTGTTCTGACTCATTCGTTATTAAACGTGGTCGTTTAGCTTAGCTAGCTTAAGGATTAGGTCAGCGTTTTTGCTCGTTTAAGGCCCGTTTCCACTACGAGCGTGGAAAAGAGCATTCTTTGTTTCTTTTATTGATCTTCGATTGAAGCGAGCGGTTAAAATTGAAGCGAGCGCAAAAAAAAAGCAATAAAACACACAAAGAATGCTTTTTTCCACGCTCGTAGTGGAAACGGGCCTTTATATCTTAATTCAGTTAGAATAGGGTCAGGGTTTTTGTAATAATTAACTTGTTTGCGATAACTATGTTTAACAATTAATTTTTTTATTCTTTTATATGTTTCATTCTATTGAAATAAGATTGCTGAATTCTATTTGAATAAGATTCCCGAATTCTATTTCAATAAGTTTGATAATTTTGATTAAATTCTATTTGAATAAAATTGGGATAGTTTAAGTGGCATAAATGATGTCTTTATTTGTTTCTATTTGAGGAAGTTTAACACCGCGCCAAGGGTTTCTGTGCCCCGAAATCGGCTATTCTGTGCGGCACAGAAATATTGTATTTACTACAAAAATTATGGAAACTGCTCTTAAAAACTTAAATATGATATAAAATAGTTTTCATTTTTTATCATCATTTTTGTTTGCAAAAAAAGTGCCTTTTTTGTTTGCAAACAAAAAATTTTTTGTTGACTATTTTAAACTTTTAACGGTTTTAAATATAAATATTGACGTTTTATCAAATTAATCCTGCTCGTGTATCACATTTCATGAAAAGCTTTTTCTTAGTTTATCCAAGTTGGCCTGATTAGTGCTTTTTGGTTTGAACGAAGTCATCGTTATAGGTAACCGACATGACCCACTAAAGAATTTGCTGTAAAATGCTTTTCCCAACGGAAATCATTCAAGTACAGTAGAATGAGTATCGGACTCACTTCCTTTTAGTTACAAGTCGGAGTGTTATCACACTGTGCTACGACTGCGACCCTGTTGAATAAACTCCGTCTATATTTGAATATTTGGCTTAACAATAAAGTGCGATAAAAACCAGACTTAAACAGCTTTTTTGTAACAATCGATCACTCCTAAAATACTTTTGCTAATCTAATCTTCCAATATTAAAGTTATTTTTACGATTCAAAAATTAATTCCATACGTTATTGAGTGAGAAAACAGTTAACTGTATATACTGTACAAATATGTTGGATTATTTATTTACATAAACCCGGAAAAGACTTGAAGAACACAATTAAAAAACACACCAGACGGAAACACTTTCCTCAATTTCTAAATCAAGGTGTCAATAGTCTACTTGGGTGCATCCAAAATCAAAAAGTAAGTCATTCAGTAAAACAACACTAACTTAGAATGGTTCGGAAAGGTAATTTTTATTTTATTTTATCTTAGTATTTATTCTTCTTACTTGCAGGAAAGCAACGGAGGTTTTAATACATAGGACAAGCAATTACCTCGACCTGGTTCTGGAGATGCTAAGATATTACTGTTCGGTTGAAATTTTTATTTTGTTTTTTTTTACTTTTTCAGAGATATGACTGAAATATTGAACTTCTTGCCAAGACCACTAAGCAAGGGAAAGTGCCATAAAATGTCTTGGCCAAAAAACAGAATGGAGCGAGTAAACTTTGCACCGAGATTATGTCGATCACAATCATGGCGCTCTAACCACTCGACCACACTCCCGACAACTTACATGCTTCATTCTGTGTGTTCTTGAAAAAAACAATTAGAGTACTTACCTGCTTGGGGGTCTTAGCAAGCAGCTTTAAATTTCAGTCGTGTCCCTTAAACAAAAATATTAAAAAACAAACAATAAATCTTCAACCGGATAATCGTATCTTGGTATTGTCGGGTTCATCACGTGACAGTTGTCCTGAGTATAACGCCTCTGACGTTGTTAAGATTTTTTCTTCTTAGCACTTTATAAATAAGTTTTGGATTTTTAAAATAATTTTTATTCCAAAAGGCTAAAAGAGAGCCAATTGTTTTCACGATCATTTGATTGTTGCTTAAGGATCCTGTTAAGCTTAATTTGTATTTTTAATGAACTTCCGTCTGATTTCTTTTTTTTTTTTTGTCATATTCGAAAGCAGTAGAAACTTATGTTACATAATATTAATTAGCAGGATGTGACAAAACAGATTGATTTTCCGCTTGTCTATGTGCGTTGTTCACCGAGGTTTTTGCCTTTTTTGCGGGGGATAATTGCTAATAAAAAACTTTCCCGCTTAATATTTTAAAGAGTTTTATCTCAAATAATATTTGTTTGCAAGATTTTAAGAATTAAGCATTAAGCTTCGGTAAAAAATAAATTTACGATATCTTCGAGATATTCGCAGGTCAACAAGACTTTCAGAAAATCAAGAAAATAATGGTATTTTTACATTTTTGGAATCCAATATGTTAAATCCAATGTTAATTTCAGTTGTAAAATTATGATAAAAAAAAAAGCTTTTTTCTTTCGATACTCTGTTTATCTAAACCAAATTGAAAAAAGAAAAAACAAAAGATTTATAGATTGCAACATAATTTATAAAGGAAGCCTTTTTATTGTTTCATGCGATAATTTCATTTTTATTCTGATTTTGACTTTTAAAACTGTTGCTCAAAAAAGTCGGAAAATAATTTAAGTATTGGCATTGCTATATGTATGTACAGCGCACCAAACGGGATATTAAAAATTTTTATGCAAATGTTGCTGCTAAGAAAATAGAGCAAAACTGCAATGATTATTAAGTATTCATGTTTTTTTTTTTACTATAGAAATGAATTAATGATTTATTTTTTCCACCACCGCAATTTTTTTCATTATTGTTTTTATCATAAAGAGAAAAACAAGCTAAGCTTGTGATAGATATCGGACACTTCACTGAATATTTAGAAGATGAATATTAAAAGTACAACTAAATCTTTTCCTCTATTTTTTAAAACAATTTTAGTTTTTTTGATTGACTGACTATCATAAGCTAAAGACAAAACACTAATCTTCATGTGACAATTTAATCTAATCTTTTGTCAGTCGTCTTAAAGCTGTTTCAAACTACCGTGGCTCATTTAAAAGGAGCCTGATCTCTCGATAGGTTGTATAGGTCATAGGTTGCTATAGTTGATGGCCTCGATAGGCTGTAGGCCAATATACCACAAGACAAAATGCAATTCTTTTTCCAACAAGATGGCGCTACATGCCACACATCTCACAGATCACTGACACGAGTTCATGACATGTTTACGGATAAGACAACAATAAGCAAAGGATTATGGACAAGTTCCCCGGACTTGTCATCATGTGATTTTTATCCTCACAATTTAGACCAACTAAAGGAGAACATTGCCAACGCTATCAGGAAAATCACCAGAGAAGAGCTACAGGCAGTATCTGCAAACGTTATTAAACGTGCCCAGAAATGCATAGATGTCAACGGGGAGCACTTCCAGCATCTTTTATAACATTACAGGTAAATAAAACAATCTTTTATAACACTATAGGTAATTTAAACATTGCTACAGCTAATTAAAACAATGAAATAATGTTCCTCTTCTCTACTACATTTTCTGGGCTACTTTTAAGTGGCCCACCTGTACAATAAAATCTTTAATTTGTATAGGCAGCTTAAGAAGTCACAAGATCACAATCAAATTATCCTTTTGATAAGTATTATACGTCAAACTATGAAAACACGAAGCGAAATAAATTTTGACCAAGAAAGTACATTATTTTACTGTATTGAGAACGATGGTTTACCAATCAAACACCACTATGGGTTCAATGCAGTATGTTAACACTCTGATTTGAAAATGTAATAACAGCTTGTGTTCCAAGTTCAATGCTAAGCCTACCTGAATGATTTTTTTGGAAAAGGCATTTTACGATAAATTTCTTAATGTGTTGACGCTGCTTTCCTACAACGGTGACTCTATCTAAACCAGAAACCACCAAACTGGTCAGCAATACAGCTTTATTACGGCCATACAAAAAAGTGTTTACCGATTAGTGCTTATAAAAAGTAAACAATATTTTTTTGGATTCATGCAGATCCACACAAAATCTTATAAAAGAAAAACTAGTTTTGCCGAAGGAATGCTATCCTGCTTTAAAATGTAATAAGCTGCTTTAACACTTTTCTTGCCGCGAGTTTTTCTCACTCAAAACTTTCAGACTACTCAATTTGCTCGCAAAACTAATTCAAAAAAAGCAAAAGCTACGAGCATAAAGTTTGTCAACAAAGTCATATTTCCACTTTTAAAAACCTCATTCTTAATACAGTGGTCATCGCTTAATGGAGCACCCTCGGGGATTGCAAAACCTGCTCTAAAAAGCGGTGGCTCTATAAACCGATGGGAACGTTTTGACAATGAAAATAGGGTGTCATTTACACTAGGGAGTTCACCAAAACACATGCCAATATCAGGGCACTGTATTTTATTGCGTTTTAAGATCTTGGACAGTGTGTAAAGCAACACAAAAAGTTCACAGTACAGTACATACATGTTAAACATGTTTACTATTGCTGCTCTTCAGCTTCAGCAGCACAGAAGAACTGCTCAATTTTTGATTGTTTTACTTCATTTTTTGTAGCTTGCTCTACAGCATCGTCAAGCTTACACAACAATGACCACTGGTCAGCATTGCGAAAAAGCAATCCCTTTCTTAAAGTTTGCACTGCAAGCAGCATATCACGACGAGATGGAGGGGTCACCTCCTCGTTTTCTTCTTGAAACCCTACATCTGCCTCATGTTCATCGCTGTTGTCCGAGTTGTACATTCGCCTGACATCGTTGAGCACATCCTCCTCGGTGACGCCTTGCCGGGTTTCAAGATTTTTGTCCAAATCTACAGTCATTGTCCAGTCTGCTGCAGACCAACCAACAGGGATCAATTCGTGCACCTCAACATCATTTTTCCAAGAGTGGAGCGTAAAATGTTTAGCTTTACAGCAGCTTGTGACTGGCTCATCTAAAAATTGTAAAACATCGAAATAAATTTCAGGTCTACATAAAAACCTTGTGTAATCTGTAGGCCTACTTACCCTTGACAATGCATCATAGCGTTTGAGCAAGTCCAGTTATTCCTGATCAGATCGATCCTGTCTTTTTCTTTTCATTCTGCTTCAACTTCGCTTTGTAAACAACTCACACGTGCGCGCTCTTTGAAGGATACAACTGTAAATGCCACGCAAAGCCTTCGGCAGTTCTAATGCGCGCGCGCTAACACGGTCTGAGAGCACGCTAACACGGTGTGAGTACGCGCCAGGCATGCGTGACTTCAACGCGTCAACGTTTGGCCTTTTTTTTCGATTTGTCATGCACGATCACGCACAAACGATAGTGACTTTACACAACAAAGCTGCTCTTAAAAGCGGTGGCTTGCTCTACTAAGCGGAGAATTTTATAACAGGAAAAGATAGGAACCATTTCTTGTCATCTGAAACTGCTCCAAAAAGCGGGTTTCTCTATAAACCGACGCTCTATTAAACGGTGGCCACTGTACTAGCAACAGCTTTTATTTAATGAACTACTTTTTAAACTTTTGTCGGACGAGTTTCAGTTTCACATATTTGGTTTGACGTTACAATTTCCGTGTTTCCATTTGTGCGTAATCATCATTTCACCATCGTCATAAATAACCTTTATACGCCCGCCCGAGTCCAAAACCATAATTAGTAAACGAAATTCTTTTGTACTTTCACATAAAAATTAATTAAAAGAAAACGAACAATTTTAATTTCTCTATTACAAAAACCAGGTTTAGCAATTACTTGACAGTTGCTTCAGTTAAGAATCCAGACAAGGCGCAAATTTTTTTGCGGTTTGTTTTATTATCAAATTTTTATGAGCAAGCAAGCGTCACTCAATATAAAGATTTCAAGCGTTTTTCTACTTTTATTTTCCTTGGGCAGCTAATAAAGCTTATAATTATCCTTATATGTAAAAAAATATTAAAAATCTAAAAGAATAGTAAAGTTAAGAATAGTAAAGTTAAAACATCAGGCTCACACATGGTTCCTTAAAAATACCTTGGAGATTAAAGATAAAAAAGATCTTTACATTCTATCAAAGATTTCAACAAAACAGTTAAAAATCCCTTCATTAATTCATGTCTAAATATTTTTTTTCGAATTGGTAAAGTTTGGTGTAAAAAATAGTATATAAGATATAAGAAATTATAAGATCAAGTAAAATATAAGAAATTAGTAAAAATGCCTTGGAGATTAAAAATAAAAAAGATCTTTACATTGTATCAAAGACCTAAACAAAACGGTTAAAAATCCCTTCATTAATTCATGTTTAAAATAATTTTTTCGGAAAACACGTTGAGAACCACAACTCGCGTCATTTTCTTGTGTCCTTGAGAAGAAAAACACCTAACGGCAGTGTCCTACGCTTTGTGGTCTTATCAAGCAGCTCTAAATTTCAATCATATCTTTAATAAAAACTAAAAAACAAATAAAAAGTTTGAACCGGACAAGCAATGTTGGCATCTCCGAAAGCAAATCAGGGTAATCGCTTAACGGTTACCCGAAGTACAGGGTGGGGCATAAGTTTGAAAACAATTTTTTAAACTAAATTATTTTGTTACTATAGAATAGTTTATAAGTAGAAAATACGTTTTATTATAGCTAAGACATCACTTTATCACAATATCAAATAATTTTTTGCTAAATTTTAAACGATTCAAAAATGTCAGACAAGAGAGAAGCTATAGTGCTATAGTTGCATTACATCGTGCCAGAAAGTCAGATTCCGCTATTGCAAAGACACTTTTAATTGCGAGATCCACTGTCTGGAAGACATTGACACGTTTCAATGAAAGAGGGGATTTATCTGATCGTCTAAGAAGTGGTAGACCACGCACCGGTCTAAATCAATGATTAAGTGGATTCGAGAGAGAATTAGGAGAAACCCGAGGAGATCTATGTGACAAATGGCAAAGTCTATTGACATGAGACCCAGAACCATGAGACGACTCGTCCACAAAGACTAAAAATGTTCTCTTTTACTCTCCAAAAGAGACAAACTCTGTCAGCAGCTGTAAAGCAAAAAAGATTGGAGAGAAGCAAAATTCTTCTGAAGGAATTCAGGTCTAACACGGCGGGTGCGATTGTTTGGTCAGATGAGAAGATCTTCACAGTTAAATTCGCTCATAATTGAAGAAATGACAGTATCTGTATCCCATGGACTTTTTGGTGTTGTCCATCCTTGAAGCCAAGACCTGTGAAAAAATTCACTACAGTGTGGACGATTTAAAACAGTCTCTACTGCGAGCATGGCCATGAAATTCTACAAGAACAGCTCCGTGCCTCCGCGGAGGTTGTTCGCCGGAGATTGCTGGCGGTAATCAAAAGCAATGGGAGCCATTTCGAATAAAATTATTTTGTTTGCTTTGTATAGACTTTCATGTAATCGTACTTATTTGTAAATTGTTAGATATATTTTTCGTTACATTATAATATCGATTTTAATTTGTTTCCATATTTACGCCACACCCTGTATAACGCTTTTGACGCTTTTCTCGAGTCAAGAAAATAAATAAAATAAAATGAAAAAAGAAAATACTTACATTAAATTCACGATTGCTAATTATGCGTGAAATAATTTTTTGGAATTCATGTTGAAGTTTTTATGTATAGGAAATAATTGTTACGCCAAAAAAGTGTTCGTAACCGTGAATAACTAATATTTTCTTCATATTTAATTCTTATTTATATTAATATTTAATTTATAATTTACCCGCGGGCCGCATGTGGCCCGCAACAGAATTTTGTGCGGCCCGCAAATTGGTTTGACAAAATCAACCCCCTCAATTTTAGGATATTAAAAGCAAGCAGCTGGAGCTTCGATGTCTTTTCTATCCCTTCGATGTTACACCCACTTTTGCACCCCCTGAGCTCCAACTCAAATTCATAAAACTACAGAGTGATGACACGCTGAAAACGATGTATCTAAAACAGCGGTTCCTTGAATTTTAATTGTGTTTATGCATCATTAGAAAAGTTTCCAAACAAGATTACAAGTTTCCAAATGTTCATCAGTTTTTGGAAGCATGTACCTATACCTATACAAACAATTCTTTTCTAAATTGTAATCGCAAAAAGTCATTATAGATCAAGGCTGACAGACGAAAACCTCAGTATGCTGTTGAGTTGAGAGTTGCCACATCGTCAGTTGGACCTAATACAGAGCGTTTAGTACAGTAAAAAAGTTTCCAAAAATTTCACTTGTGGTTATATTGGAAGAAATAGTTTAATCTTTTATTAAATGTTTCTTTGTTACTTTTTGATATCTTGTGCTTCAATACCGCGTTAAATAACTCCATTTCTATAGTTCGCGTGAATTTTTCTACTATTCCGTGTTTGATTTCTTGCATTTTTTAAAGAAATTTTTAATATACCCACGCCAGAGTCTTTATAGAATGGCAGTTAAGGCGTTGGTGTGATTATTCTTTGTTTGCTTAATAATTTTTTTACTTCGTTCCGCACATAAGCACTAAACAAACAAAGATTTACTCCTGCAACGCTCGTAGTGAAAACTGGCCTTTAAGTGACAAACTGGGTTTTTATTATTTTTGTTGTCGTTTATTACTGTAACTGAACAATTTCTTTTTTCGTTTCGAAAAGATTTACAATTTTGTGTTACAAATCCTTTGCTGACTGAGTTCTTTGCTTTTTTACGCGCTTTTATTTCTAATAAAAATTAAACTTTAAACAGAAAATTAGATGTGCTAAAGTTTTTATTAAGATTATTTTATAATCTCTTGACCATGGCGACCTAGAAAATACAGGTCTTGTTAACAAAAAACGAGCGAGTGAGCTGAAGGACGATAAAGCGTTATCACTCTGCCTTGCCTTCAACGCGCAAAACTGTGTTAATAGCAAAGAAACATTTAAAGCAAACAGCCACCTATGCTGTTTCCGCAGATTTTACAATTTAAGACTTATGTTTATTTTACTTAAACCTTAACTGCTTAATTTTTTTTAGCATTAATTCAATTTGTTGTAGCACATTTATTCTGTTTAATGGCCAAATTACTAGTTTATTAAAGCTTCAAACTTGCTTTTTACTTAATGAGCGATTCTCTTTGCATAAAGCATTAAAGATCGATGAAAATGATAATTGCAGCATATCTAGTGATGTACATAGTACTAAACAATAATTAAAAAACCATATAAACATTCATAAACGCATTGTCACAAAAACGTGAGACAGGAAAACAAAATTAATTTTGAAATGTTGTGGTAGCGAATGCCGAGGGTGTAATTTACTAATGTCGACAAAAATAGAGGAAAATTACTGCCATTAAAAGTAAAAGTTGTGCTGCTGAAAAGTGAATGACTATTTATTTTTCTTTTACTACACTTTTTGTGCCCGTCATCATTTTAATACTAAAACAGAAAGTGAAACGGCATTGTCTACAAAAAAAGCATGAAAAACGTAAAAACTAGTTGAGCTTCAACACTTTTAAGGAAGCCTGCTTAGAACTGCGTGGAGAGCGAAATAAAGAGTAGTTTTTGAAAAATATATTGCTAAGAATTCTGCTGTGTTTCAAAGAAATATTAAAATGCCATTTTTCGGAAATAGATATAAACAAATTTATCAAAAAAGTACGACATACCCGTTCACCTATTTGGGTAAATAAGACAAAGCAGTAAATGCACCACTGTACTAAATGATTTTAAGGCAGCACAAGGGCTCCTCTATTTAACTGGTCCAAATATTTTCCAAATTTATCGTAATAGTTCATTGTATCATTATCACAAATTTGACCTGTTTGCTTTTGAAGATATCCAGCTACAGTCAAACCTCGGTTTACGAACACGATTCGTTCTGGAAAGCTGTTCGAAAATCGGGTTGTTCGAAAACCAAATGATATTTTCCCATTATTAATAATGTAAAAAAGATTAATTCGTTCCACGCGCCAAAAGAATAACTTATTTACCTGTTTACAATATACCTTGTATATCATAAAATAAAACCATTTCTTCCAAGAGTAAATAAGACAAAACATAACAAGTAATTTACATTTACATAATTTATATAGCATAAAAATTTACATAACAATGTTCAAGTTCAAGTTCAATTTAATTTATTTCGTCGCAAAAAGGTAAACTTAGCAGCAATAAATACCATTATAATCTGTTAAAGTTGCGACAAGGTAATTGCGAAGGGACCGTAAGGTCTTCGAGTCAAGCAATCACCTTGTAAAATATAGAAATATGGAAGCAAATTGAAAAATGTTCACAAAAAATGAAAAACAACAAAAAAACAAATCAATAAAAAACACAACAAAACAAAACAAAGCAAAACAGCAATATAACATTAAGAATATGTAGAATCAAACCAAGCAACAAAGAAAAAATAATATAAGGTACACAAAATAAATTAAAAAAATTATATGAATTTAATCGTTGAGAAGTAAAACTGATTTACAGTATAATGTTTTTAAAATTTATTAAATGTCATTATTTTCAGATTATGACTGATGGAATTCCAAATTTTTGGACCTATATATTTAATTGATCTTTGAGTTCGATTACTTTTAAACAGAGGAATGGTAAGGTGATTATTAAGTGAAAATCTTGTGGTACGAGAATGGCAGGATTAAGCATATGAAAAATAGTTATTAAAAATCTTAGGTAACAAATTAAATTTATAAAAATAAACAATTTTGGCTATTTCAAACTGAAACAATTTAGGCAAGGGCAAAATATTTGATTTAATATATAAAGTTTTGAGCTAGTTGATATTTGAAAAAAAGTGACAATACGAATAGCTTTATTTTGAAGAATTTTAGTTTATTTAGATAAGTCAAATAAGTGCTTCCCCAAAGCAGCCATAGTTAAAATGGGAATGAATAAGTGCATAATATAATTTCAATAATGCCGAGCTGGGTAAAAAATACTTCAGTTTATTTAGAATTCCAACTGATCGAGCTATTTTTACTTCAAGAATTTTTATATGCTCATGAAAGTTTAATCGGTTATCAAATAAAATTCCCAAATATTTTGCCTTAAAAACAGTTTTAATTTCATCGGCTGGACTTTGAATATTTAAAACAGCATTTGAAAACTTGAGGTTTGGTGCAATAATTAATAATTGCGATTTTTTGAATTTAGCGTTAAATTGTTAGCAGATATCCAATTACAAATATTATTAAGATCATCTTTAAGTTGGTTTTCTAGAATAGTAGTAGACGGAGCTCCTATCAGGAGACAGGTATCGTCAGCAAATAAACGCGGAGTACATTTAACACTGTTGGGAATATCATTAATATATATTAAAAAAAGAAGCGGGCCAAGAATGGAGCCTTGAGGAACTCCAATATCTATAGATTTTAAGGAAGAATTAGTGTTATTAATTGTAACGTACTGATTTCTGTTTGATAAAAAAGAACCAAAAAAATTGTTAACTATTCCTCGTATTCCATAACGTTCCAGTTTATAAAGTAAAATTGAATGATTAACAGTATCAAATGCTTTGGTTAAATCTAAAAATACAAGCTCAGTATATAATTTTTTTTCAATATTATCTAATGCAGAATTAGTAATATCTAGTAAAGCATGCAAAGTTGAATACTTAGGTCTGAAACCATACTGTGTAGGAGTTAATACTGAATGAGATTTTAAAAAAGAAAGTGTCCGCGTATGAACTAGTTTTTCTAAAATTTTAGAAAATATAGACAATATTGAGATAGGTCTATAATTTGTTACTTCATTTATATCACCAGCTTTATATACAGGAACAACTGTAGCTGTTTTAAGACAAGTAAGAAAAATTCTGAAATCAAAACAAGCATTAAATATATAGCTAACACTGGAGACAGAACTTCAGATGCAAGAACGATAAATTTTGCTTCAATCTCATCAGAACCACAACTTTTGTTAATATTTAACTGATTAATAATACTGCGAATTTCGAACGTACTAGTAGGATTTAAAAACATGGAAGAACAAACACGATAGTAGTATAGGAGGAAAGTTTTCTTACACGTTGTGCCGGATCTAGCGGGGGATGGCGGGGGATCCTAACCCTAACTCTAGCTAAAACCACGAGTTCGATTCCCAGACAGAGCGACAAACTCGCGTTGAAACCTAACTTATGCCGCGCAACGAGTTTAATTCTCACCCAAAGCGACGAAGTCGCGTTGAAACCTAGCTTATACCGAACAACGAAGTTGCGAGTTTGATTCTCACCCAGAGCGTCAAAGATGTTATTCTAAACTTTCAGCTGTCTTTCTATTGCAAGAACACGGCAGTAGTCTTTCAGCTGTTCTTAACAAGATTGGAGCTGCTGTCCTTCTATCGCAAGGACACGTCAAAGACGTTATTCTAAACCTTCAGCTGTCTTTCTATTGCAAGGACACGTCAGCAATGAAAAAGTCTTCTGGAGAACAATTACCAAAGATGATGCAATCTATGACGTCATCCAAAGAGGTGTACAGTATATAAATACGGTCGCTGCAGACACTTGATATTATTGTAGACAATGTCGTTTAATTGTAGTATATGTTCGAAAGCGTTTACGCTGAAAAGCAATTTGACGAGGCATGTAGCTTCAGCTCATAGTAATGAAAGTTATGGATGTGCATTATGCGAGAAATCGTTTCTACGAAAAGATCGTTTACGACGTCATATATTATCTGTTCACAACAAAACAACCGAGGCGACGTGTTCAAAATGCGGAAAAACTTTTGCAAGAGTAGACAATTTGAGAAGACATCAAAAAATTTGTTGTAGATGCAAACAATGCTCAAAACAATTTGAAAGTGTTAGTTCTTTAAAAGAACATAATTGTTCAAAGACAAAAGATATCCCTAATCTTTCCTCCGACAAAGAAACAAATTTTACTAACCTAGATAATTTAGAAGCGGTCTCCAGAAACGAGCAACCAACATCGAGTAGAGATGGGGTTGAAGCGGACTCTACCAGAAACGAGCAACCAACATCGAGTTGAGATGGGGTTGAAGCAGGCTCTACCAGAAACGAGCAAGCAACATCGAGTAGAGATGGGTTTGAAGCAGGCTCTACCAGAAACGAGCAACCAACCTCAAATAGAGATGGGGTTGAAGCGGACTCTACCAGAAACGAGCAAGCAACGTCGAGCAGAAATGGGTTTGAAGCAGGCTCTACCAGAAACGAGCAACCAACATCGAGTAGAGATGGGGTTGAAGTGGACTCTACCAGAAACGAGCAACCAACATCAAATAGAGATGGGTTTGAAACAGGCTCTACCAGAAACGAGCAACCAACATCAAATAAAGTTGGGGTTGAAGCAGGCTCTACCAGAAACGAGCAACCAACATCAAATAGAGATGGGTTTGAAGCGGGCTCTACCAGAAACGAGCAAGCATCATCGAGTAGAAATGGGGTTGAAGCAGGCTCTACCAGAAACGAGCAACCAACATCGAGTAGAGATGGGGTTGAAGCGGACTCTACCAGAAACGAGCAACCAACATCAAATAAAGATGGGTTTAAAGCAGGCTCTACCAGAAACGAGCAACCAACCTCAAATAGAGATGGGTTTGAAGCAGGCTCTACCAGAAACGAGCAACCAACATCAAATAAAGATGGGTTTGAAGCGGGCTCTACCAGAAACGAGCAACCAACATCGAGTAGAGATGGGGTTGAAGCGGACTCTACCAGAAACGAGCAACCAACATCAAATAGAGATGGGGTTGAAGCAGACTCTACCAGAAACGAGCAAGCAACATCGAGCAGAAATGGGGTTGAAGCAGACTCTACCAGAAACGAGCAACCAACATCAAATAGAGATGGGTTTGAAGTGGACTCTACCAGAAACGAGCAACCAACATCAAATAGAGATGGGTTTGAAGCGGACTCTACCAGAAACGAGCAAGCAACGTCGAGCAGAAATGGGGTTGAAGCAGACTCTACCAGAAACGAGCAACCAACATCAAATAGAGATGGGTTTGAAGTGGACTCTACCAGAAACGAGCAACCAACATCAAATAGAGATGGGTTTGAAGCGGACTCTACCAGAAACGAGCAAGCAACGTCGAGCAAAGTCAACAAACAAAGTAAAAGAAAGTCTTTAAAAATAAAACGTCGCGCTCACCAAATTGAAGACGAAGCAGGGGTTCCTGTAGAATGTCCTACAGCTAAAAAGAAATCGAAACACCAAATCACGCAAGAAGAAGAGATTGAAGAACCAGATCCTAATTTAAAAGAGTTCGTTAAAAAATATTGGTCGAGCATTCGAAGTTTTATCAGAAACAACAAAGTACAGAGTATATTTAATTTTTACTATAATAAAGATTTGAAAGAGTTAATTGAAAAAATTTTGGAAATCATTCTGAAACAACAAAAAACTCGCCTTAAAATTAATTACAGTTTGGCATATATTTTAAAAAATATTGAAACGGAAGAATTGCGGTATTTTCATGCTTCGTATAATAATCATTTGATGTTAAAAACTGCTTTGTTGATAAGTAATAGGCAAGAATTGCTCGATTTTTTAAATTCTATAGCTAAAGAAAATTTCATAGAGAACATAACGCGACCAGATACTAAGTGGAAGATCGTTCAGATATCAAACATCACCTTTTACGTCAACCACTTGCAAGACGCGCCGTTAGGGGGATCTGTCGGATTACCCGCTTTTATAGTGAACAATCGCGGACTTGCAAACGTTTCGGCGGAAGACAATCTTTGTTTCTTCGTATGTCTGGCCGTGTTCCGTGGTGCTGACCATCGAAATTGTAATCGCGCTGCAAAGCAATTGTTTAATGAATACTGTACCCATTTTGAAATTGAGAAATTTTCTGGAGTAAGTTTATTCGATTTTGTTGAACTCGAAAATTTTTATAATATCAACATTGTTGTCTATGAATTGGAAAATAGCAAAGCAAAATTAATTCAACGTAGCCGCGAATTGTACAAGGAAACAATGAAAGTAAACGTATTTGAAAACCACTTGAGCTTAATCGTAGATTTTGAAAAGTATTGTCATGTGTATCAGTGTAAGCATTGTGATAAACTATGGTATCAAAACTATAATTACTACCGTCATACGAAAACATGCACAACTACAGTTCACGAAAGTTTCCCCGGAGTCGTTTACCATAATCCGCATACAATATTTGAAAAGCTTGAACAAATTGAAATACAGGTGCCCAAACAAGATTGTATTTACCCGTACTATGCATGCTACGACTTTGAAGCGTATTTGTGTCGTGATGAGCTACCTGAAAACGGACCGAAGTTGATGTTTGAAGCTCGTCACGTTCCAATGAGTGTTGGAATTGCATCGAACGTTTCCGGTTTTGAGGAAGGAAAGTGTTTTATAACGTCTGGCAATGAAAAGGAATTAATTTAAAATTTAATAGATTATTTGGAAGCTATATCTCTGTCCGCTTACCGCCTTGTGAAGGAAAAATTTCGAACTACTTTTAAAGCTTTGGAAAGCAGTGACAACATAAGAAAAGAAAATTTATTGAAAGAATTCGATTCGTAATGCCGCGAGCTGATAGTTCTTGGTTTCAATTCTTCATCGTACGATCTAAACTTAGTCAAGCCTATTTTGACTGAACGTCTACTGAACGAAATCGATTTTGTAATTAAAAAAGCCAACATTGACCTCTGCATCAAAACATCGACGTTGCGGTTTCTTGACATAAAACATTTTCTTGCACCCTGTTTTTCATACAGAAAGTTTTTGATTGCATATGGAAGCAAATTGGAAAAATTCCATTTTCCCTACGAGTTTGTGGACAGTTTAGAAAAATTAGAAAGCGACCTATTAAATCACCAAGTTTTTTATTCGTCTTTGACAAAATCGAATATTACAACAGAGGAATACGCTCTAGTTCAAAAAACGTGGTTGGAAAAAAGATGGAAGAGTTTGCGTGAAATGTTGGTTTATTATAATCTTTTGGATTGCGTACCTTTTATTCAAGCTGTTAAAAATCTACTAATTCCTACAAACAACAAAATTTAGATATTTTTAAACGCTCGTTTTCAGTTAGTGGAATTGCGAAACTAAGAATGATGCAAAAAATTGAAAAAGATAGTTTTTTTTGTTTGTTTCCAAAAAAACATTCGGATTTATACAAAGCTTTGAGAAGTCAACTTACCGGAGGACTCAGCATTGTTTTTTGTCGGTATGCTGCAGCAGGAGAAACCCGAATAAGAAGCCACGAAATTTCGAACCCGGAAACGACAGAAAAAATTCTAGGTCTGGACGCAAATTCCCTTTATCTACACGCCATTGCTCAAAACAACCCGACAGGGTATTTCTGCAGATACAAAGAATCAGAAAATTACAGACCGGACTCCAGCTCAAGATACGGATTGATGTCCTATCAATGGTTATGCTTCATGCAACAAAAAGAAGGGAACTTTATTCAAAGTAGATATAACATTGGTGAGCGTTACGTTTCAAAATACAGTTTTAAAAAACTTTTTTGCTCTAACAAAAGTTAAATAAATGATCTTTACTGTGCTTCAATTTCGTAAAGATAGCGTAACTAAGAAATTTTTAGGGCAAGTAAAAGCTGTTGCTTACGGCTTATTAATAACCAAAAGTAAAAATGCTAGGATATTTCTTTATAGTAATATAACAAATTGTGGGCGAATTATGTTGCGGCCATGCTTCTAACACAATGTTTCTGCACTCTTCTAATTATTTTCTGCATGTTTTCACGTCTGATGTTGTGATGCTTTTTCCTTTTCTTGTTTTTTTTACAAGTATTTATAGTTTTTGTGTGACTTAATTGTATAACAATCATGGAAAATAAAAGTAACAAATAAATGAATGAATGAAAGCCGAACGTTATGTTGCACCAACTTCTAGGTGTCCGGCAATTTTTTTTTTAACATGATCAAGCAGCTGCGTTTCCTAATCATTATCAACCGCTTGTCTAAAACAACCGAGAACTGTATTGCCTGGTTTAGAAACCTTCTTTTATGTCAGAGTTGTAGGAAAATGTGGACTTCTTTGAAAAATTTGGAAAACTCTTTGGACTATCAGTTCAGAAACCTTATTTTAAGTGTTCATGAAGATTACTTCTTGGTATTTATAGGTACAGCAGTTTTTCTCAGTAAGAACCGTTTGTTTTTATTGTCAACCAGAACTTATCTTATATCAAGACCATTTAGCTGTTTTTGTTTTTTTAACATAATTCGAATCATACCAAGAGTTCACACTATAGAACTTGTAATTAAAATACAGGATGTAACGTACAGTCCACCTGAGATACAACGCAAAGCATACCTAGCATGATAACATGAATTTTTAGCAGTCCATAATTTATATCTGGGCCTAATTGTGCTTGCCTAATAATTTACACTTTTTTTACTAGCATAACTCTTATAGTCTAACCCAACGGTGGGCAAATTGCGGCTCGCGAGCCGCATGTGGCTCGCCGACCTTTCGTTTGCGGCTCTTCTAGCTAAACAATAATATCGAAATCGAACAATGTACATTTACAGTTGAATTTTGGTGAAACAAAGATTTCTAATTAGGTGCTAAGTCGGATTATAGCGTGAAAATAAAGCATTTTTTGTTTGTTGTTAAGGAGCATTTACACTATAGCAAAAATTTGAGCAAAGCGAGCGCTATCTTTTGATTTATTTTTCGCCCGCCGAGACATGCTGGTAACTTTAGAATAAAAGAGACAAAGATAGTGCTCGCTTCTCTCAGATTTGCTTTTCTGAAATGAAATTTGCAAAATCATTACGTCGTGCAAGTTTAACAAATGAAGATTTGAGAGAATTAATTCACACCGCTTTGACTTCATACAGGGTTGCCCGATGCAGAACTTGAAAACAAGCCAATTAAGGTTCCGTTCGTTCGTTATCGTTTCCGTTCGTTCGTTAAGGTGAGAAAGCAGCCAAAATTACCAAAATTAAGCCAAACAAAATTTAACTTTTGTCGCTAAAACAAGTATTCTCTCTAAAAAAAGTCTTACCTTAAAATCTGTCTATGATCTCTCAATTTGTCTAACAAAATTATGGCTCCTTTTCACCCGGAAGCCATAAAGAAAAAAACCAAAGTGCCAAACAAAATTTTTGATGCCAACCAAACTGAAAAAAGCCAGATTTCTCAAATTTGGCGTCAAAAAAGCCAAACTGGCAACCCTGACTTCATATCGCCCAGATTTTCAAAAGTTAGCTAATAAAGTGGAAATCCACAGTAGATCTAATGCTGGTAAAATCTCGGAAAAATTGTAAATCGTGTAACGTTGTATTTGTTTTTATTTTTTAATTAAAACTTGCTTTGTTTACTGTATTTACATTAACACCTCAAGCAGAATTTGTGGCTCTCCGGCAGTTTTGAATTTTCACATGTGGCTCTTTCATTGAAAACTTTGCCCATCCCTGGTCTAACCATATTAAAACACAGTTTTTACTATTTTTAAGCGTAATGTTTTTCCGAATAAGAATAAATTCAAAAAAAAGTTTTAAGCTCTAAAATAAAATACTGTTTAAAAATTTGAGTCTATAAAATATTAACTGTCAAGTCCAAACAGACCAGAAGTCGCTAATTTGCTGATTTTAAATAAAATTACCATGTAGATAATTAAATCATTGTTAAAAGCAATGTAGTGAAGCCATAAATTTCTACCGTTTGGCCTTAAAAAATTAAATAATAAAACGCCATATGTTGTAAAACTGTAATATAGTTCGTACATTGCCTTTGTGTCATAAAACTGTTATTACTTGCTATTTAATCACATACGTATACTCAAAATTTGGTCTTCACTGGCTTCTTTTACAAATTTTACAATTCTTTTCAAATAATTCAGAAGCATCAGAAAAATAATAATAAAATATTCAAAAAAAAAATATTTTCTTATTTTAACAATTGCTGCTTTTTCTGAGGCAAATGTTGCAAAACAACATTGAAAAAATTCTGGAAAACTTCTGTAGGTTAGAGGCCGCTAGAAATTGCTAAACACTAAAACTTGGTGAAGAACAAAGAAAGGTCTTTACGTGAATTTGAAGTTAAAAATCTTTTTTAATACAAAGCTAAGAAAGATTTGCTTTAAAAGCGATCGATCTTTTTGGGCCAAGATCATTTTGGCTTGTAAAAAGTATTAGTTGGCCAAGCAATTAAAACACCGCAGCCAACTTTTACAAGTTAAAACCTTTTTTTTGATTTAAGTAAGTTTTTAGTAAGAGTTTTATATAATACGCAAAATTTGAGCTTGTTCAGAGTGATTTTTAAACTAAAAAATTTCCTGTTTTTAAATTTTTGCCCCTCCTGCCAAAACATTTTCAGGTACTCCTATATTGAGCTGATGTTCTTTGTTAAATGAAGTGGTTACTTGTTGAGTTACCTAGTTTTTTTCGATTAAGTAAAATTAGGGGAACCTCTCTGCTTTTCCTAATATTTGTCTCAAAACACATTTTCTGCTGCATAAGAAAAAGGTTTCAAAAAATAATCGGTACTTATGACATTTCAGTAAATTACGAAATTCCCTACGAAATTTTTGAGAGTACGGAGCACAAAAAAAATTTTGTACCGTACCTAATCCCGGGGAGGATTATAAAGCAGCACACACAATGATAAAAATAAAAATAAATTCCCAAATATTTATCATAAAAGTTTGGTTTTTATTTTTATTTCTGATTTTTATTTCATGTAATGTATTAATTAATTAATAAAATCAGTCAAAGTTCAAAGGTCTAAATATTTAATATAAAAACTAAAAACTAAAACTATCTAACTCATGACAAAAAATCAATTCCGACTTGTAAAGGTTATCATCAGTTTTTTATTCAAATACAATTTGATGACAACCTTTACAGGTCAAAATCGATTTTTCGTCATGAGTTTGCTAGTTTTAGTTTTTAATTTCTATATTAAATAGTTGGCCCATTGCACTTTGACTGATTTATTAATTAATTTATGTATCGCAATTTGACCAGTTAAATAAAATTGTCAATTGGACTCTGCTAAAAAGGTAATAAATTTCTGTTAAAAGACTTTTAACATTTTAATTTAGGTTAATTGTTCTTTTCTTGTGTTATTTCTTATATTAAGTTTCATGTAAACAGGAACAAAATTTTTTTGGATATTTTAACCAGTAAAAACACATAAAAGAAAAACCAAACCAAAAGAAAATGCCGGGAACAACAAGAGATTCTATAATTATAGTCAAAAAATTGCCGATGTGCAATAACCTAAAAAATATAATAAAAAATTTAAAACCACTTTTTTCACACAAAATAACTCATTTTTTAAAAATTTACTATGGATAAAGCCCTAACGTTTTGGTGATATAAAATCTTCTTAACATTTTAAATATGATGTTTTAAAAACCATATCAAACTAATTTTTTTAAATAAATAATTGTAACAGGCTTTATCACTCTTACATCAAAAGTGTTTTGAGGGTTGTAGAAGCACATGTATATATTTTTGATTTGAGCGTATTAATTTTAAAAAAATTGCACTCGTTCTTTGTTTATACATGCAGATGATAAACACGAAGGAAAGAAACGAACACTAAAATTCAAAAATATTAATAGATTTTATAGTAAAATCAATTATTTTGTTATAATAGAGAGAGAAGTTTATTGAAAGATTTTATTCAACATAATTAAAGCAAAATAAAAAAAGTTTAACAAACAAGAAGATTTTATTTAACAAAATTAAAGCATAATAAAAAAAGTTTAAAAAACAATGGAAAACCATAGCAAAATTATTAAAATTCAAAGTTCTTTCTTGAACCTCATAATTCAAAACCACAGTTAGATCAACATAAAAATTACATGTGTTATATACAGTAGCCTACCAGTTAAACAAAGAAATTCTGTTCAGTAAATAAAGTTACTCCTGAGCCACCTGTTGCGACGACCTCGTTTTTATGTAATACAGATGAAACGTTTGAGCTTTTGCAATAATTTACTGACACCTTTATTTAAAAGGTCCTTGTATAGCGATATTAAAATGATTTGCCTCAAAGAAGTGTTATTATGCAACAAACTGCAGCTTGTGAATTAAGCTTTAAAATACTGACCATTAGATTATTCGCTTGACTCCTTAAAAGATCTTTTAAAAACAAGTAAAAAAAGTGCAAACCCATTTTTTAGCTTTTCTACTCACTATTCTCTTTGTCAACTACTTCATATATGACGTTAACCTTGAAGCAAGGATAGGAGGACCTGCAGTTACGACTATACTTCCCACGTGAACAACTACATGTTTTTCGTCCAACGTACTAAAAACCTTCTACTTCACATACAGTTTTCTGCAATTAAAAATTATTTTAATCGTGTGTTTTTCTTGATTTAGTTTTGAGACATTTTAATTCATAGCTTAAACGCTGCCAGAAATACAAGTAGGCCAATTTTTTGTTATTTTTGCTGTATGCGTGGTCATTCTTGATCAAGTTTTGATCGAGACTAAAAAAAAGATTTAGACCAGAGGTCGGCAACCCCTGGCACGCGAGCTGATTTTTTATGGCACACCAAGTAATTTCATACTCACGTGATCCTAAGTTCGTTTTTGATCGAGGTCGCATGTCTTATATATTGTTTTTTGTTTGGTAACTATGCGGATTGTAGTGAGAAGTTTGTGAGGGTAGCCTTCGTGTCTCGTGGTGTGGACAAGTTAGTGCCAAGTAATAGCATTAGGAATGGTTTTAAGCCAATCTGACCAATTTGATCAAATCAGGCCCCACACCTGAAGGGGCCCCGCTCCAGCGGGACCTTTTACTGTATTACATTGAATAAAAAATATAAGTAAAAACGAGAAATGAAGAATAAGATATTTTTCCCCATACTATTAAATATATTATGCATGACGAATTAACATTTACTGTTGCGATCAAAATCCTTCCGCGGTTCTATCTGAGTAATGACCGTTATTTGAAAGCTTACAATTTAAATTTATTCCAAAACAATTTAATTTCAATTTAACACGAATTTCAATTCTATTTTAACTTAAATTTGATTAATTTTAACTTTAAACCGGTCGGACGGTCACCCTATAAATACAAAATAAGTAAACATAAAACCATGCAATTACGACCAACTTTTACACTACGCAACTTACTACCGACCGACCACGCCGGCAACTCAAAAACAAAGGCAGCACGTTGTCAAAGCGCCGCGATCCTAACAAAAACATTTAGTCTCGAAGCAATCTCGCTTACGTTTAAAGAAAAAAGGGAAGATTATCTCACGTTAACAGTTACTTATATCGTTTGTCACTTTTATCAACAACTAAAATTTTATCTTTGTCATTATCAACTAAATGGTAGAATTTGTCTTTGAATGCTTAAATGTATTTTACGATCAAAAATATCTTCTCTATTTCTGAATTTCTTATAATAAATGAGAAAAAACGTATTTTGCGTAATTTAATTATTTATCAAATTCTTCACATTTTCTATTGCCAATAAAACTATATAATCTCTCAAACATAGTAATGTTTCCATTGCTTACTTTTCGGCACCAATTTTGTAACTTTAAGACAAATGCCTTCAGATTGTCACATAGTTGTATAACATTTGTTCTTTTCCTTGGAGTTGCAGATTTAAGATATTTAACTTTTTTAATGCAATATACGTATCAAGACTTGATACCCAGAAATTATCCTCAAAGGGAAAAAAACTAGGATTTATTTTTAAAATTTAAAAAATTACTTAATCTCATCCTTCATTTTAAAAACGCGGTTTACACCGCTACCTTTGGAAAGCCAACGAACAGCTGTGTGAAAAAGAAGAATTTCATGGGTTGAATTCATGTCCTTGTAGAGTTCTTTGTACTGGCCAGTATTTAAACTTCCTGCTGTAACACAATTGAATCAAAAAACAGAATTGGACGCAATACAGTAGAGTGAGTAGACTTTGCAAAAGTAAAGAATTGGCGCTTAGAGGCATTTTCTCTCTACATTTGACAGAGGAAACTCAAAATTTAATCTTGAAAAATTGCAAAATGGACAATACATTTTCTTAAATTAAATCTTGTGATATTTTTGTGACATTGTCAGGCATTTCTTCGCGACCCCCAGAAAAGTGCCTCGCGACCCCTATGGGGTTCGAAACCCCCAGGTTGAGAAACACTGATCTAAAGTAATTATAAACAAATAAGCAATGTTAGTTTGATGTATGAGCATCAATGGAAAATGCCTTAAGTTGAATTGGGATTCAAATGCATTTGTTGAACCGCTAAAATATAAAAATAAAAATTGAAATATAGCAACCTAATATCTTCAATTTTAATAATTCAATTGCTTGTCGATTGTTGTTTTAAGAATTTATTATTAACAGAAACATGTCACCACTGACCAATCAAAAACCGGACCTCGGACAAGTTGGTTGTGTGATGTTTACACTGCGTTCATATCGTGGACGATTGAGACAGAATTTTGTGTCAATGGCGACTGCATTCGATATGGTCATAAATGAGTTTTCTTCAAAGTTATTGTGTTGATCAAAAGTCATCATTTTCCTCAGCTTTAATGTCTTCTCTCGCCCCTTTACATTACAATGACTTAAAAATCAGAAGAAAGCGACAAATTTTAATACTCCAAACAGAATTCTAGCTAATACTAGAAAGTTGCTTTTAAGCATTTTACAAGTTACTTGCAGACAAAAAGCAAATTTCTCTGCAAATTGGTTTTATGATCAAATTATTATGAACCTTAAGACAGCAATTTTAAGCGTATTTTTAATTTCGTTTACGTTTTGGCTGCTTTTAAAACTAAAAATTAGCTCTTTGTACATATAATAGTTAGACATTAAAAACTAAAAAGCAAAGTAAAGTTCCAAAAAGGTTTTACATCTGGTTTTACTCATGGTTCCTTAAAAATCTATTAAAGGATGTCGGGAGCGTGGTCGAGTGGTTTGATCTCCGGGATTGTGATTGACATGGTCTCGGTTCAAAGCTCATTCGTGCCATTTTGTTGTGTCCATAGGAAAGACACTTTACGGAACTTTTCCATGCTTGGTGGTCCGTCTCTATTAAATTTCAAGTGGACAGCAGTATCTTGGCATCTTCTGAAACAGGTCCGGGTAATTGCTTACCCTATGTATTAGCGCCTCCGTCGCTTTCTTGCGAGTCAGGAGGATAAATACAGAGGTAAAATAAAAATAATATAAGGTAAAAAAGATTTTCACACCCCATCAAAGATCTAAACAAAACAGAAAAAATCCCTTAATTGGTTCAAGTTTAAAATAAATTTTTTTAAACAACTAAAATTAGACCCCATCAAAACCCCTATTCAAAGGGTTTAACCCAGCCATGTCCAACCTATGTGTCACAGGGCTGAAATTCATTTTGCTATTTTAGAAAGGGCTGCAAACATAGTACTCTGAAAAGAAATTGCATAAAAATAAACGTAAAAATGAACGCAGAATCTTGTTTCGATTTTTTAAGTTTTGTCCCAAAACTAAGGTGTTCTCTAAAAGAAAAGAGTCTTCATCTATTTTCCTCCTCCGATTTCTTAATTTTTGTCCCAAAACTAAGGTGTTCTCTAAAAAAAAGGGTATTCATCTATTTTCTTCCTCCGATTTCTTAAGTTTCGTCCCAAAACTAAGGTGTTCTCTAAAAAAAAGGTCTTCTCCTAGAATCTCTTTTACTTATCGATTTTCGCCCCAAATGCCCTTCAGCAATCTCGCGAAATTCTTTTTCGTAACCTTCATTATAGTCAGAAAACTGGAAATTGTCGCCGGGCCGCACCAGAACCTTAAGTGGGCCGCGGGTTGGACATTCCTGGTTTAACCTTTTACTCATTACTTCACGTCCATTTTAAGAAAATTGATTTCACAGTGACACAATGTAAAAACTAGTGTTCTAAATATATGTTTACTTAAAATTAACAATGGCAAAATCACGGAAATAAAAACAAAGCTAAAACCCAACAGACTGTTTCACCCATAAAAGGAATCATCAGGGGTATCTAAAAAGTAAAATAAAATAAAGTTAAGATAAAACTGCCAGAAAGAATTGAAAACAATCGAAAAAACTGGAAAAACTGAAAAAACTGAAAAAACTTAAAAACTTTAAACGCTTTCCAGCCAACATTCCCGTGCAGGGCCCTTAAGGGTAAAATGTGGGGTTGTGCGGGCTCGTGCGGGCAAGTCAAAACAGTAAGGGCCCGGTACAGGTCCGGTGTAGTTTTCAAGTCAATAGCAGACGTGTACAGGAACCGTGCGGTTCCGGTACAGTTTGGTAGATAGCAAGTGCCAAAATTTTCAGGTGAATTTTGGTGTAGTAATTATGTGCAGGAACTGTGCGGGTCCTGTGCAGTTTGCTGTGCAGGTGTTATGCGGGTTTTGAGTGGGCAATTAAAACCGAAAACCTGTACAGGTTTTGTGCGGGTCCCGTTCGGTTTGTCGTATTGTCCGAATAAGATTTTTCAAACGCAATGCGTGTGCAAAGCCCGTTCCCGAACTGTGCAGATCCTTCACAGTTTATCACATAAAATTTTTAAACATTATTTCAAGTTTGCATGTAGAAATCATGTGCAGGAACTGTGCAGATCCTGTGCAGTTTTCCATGCAGGAGTTGTGCGGATCTCAGGTGGGCAATCCAAGTAGGATAACTGCACAGGTCCTGTGCAGGTCCCATGCAGTTTATTAGGTGTATTTTTTGATATTTTCAAGAATGCAAAGCAATATAACAAAGACTTGTTGGTCATGTGCAGGTCCTTCACAGTTTATCACATAAAATTTTTAAACATTATTTGAAGTTTGCATGTAAAAATCACGTGCAGGAACGTTGCGGGTCCTGTGCAGTTTTCCACGCAGGAGTTATGCGAGTCTCAGGTGGGCAATCCAAGTAGGATAACTGCACAGGTCCTGTGCGGGTCCCATGCAGTTTATTTAGAGTATTTTTTGATATTTTCAAGAATGCAAAGCAATATAACAAAGACTTGTTGGTCCTGTACAGGTACTTCACAGTTTCTCAGGTAAACTTTTAAAAGATTATTTGAAGTTTGCATGTAGAAATCATGTGCAGGAACCGTGCGGATACTGTGCAGTTTTCTATGCGGGAGTTATGCGGGTCTCAGGTGGGCAATCGGAGTAGGATAACTGTACAGGTCCTGTGTGGGTCCTGTGCGGGTTCCATGCAGTTTATTAAGTACATTTTTTGATATTTTCAAGAATGCAAAGCAATATAACAAAGACTTGTTGGTCCTGTACAGGTCCTTCACAGTTTCTTAGATAAAGTTTAAAAATATTATTTGAAATCTGCATGTAGAAATCATGTGCAGGAACTGTACGGACACTGTACAGTTTGGTATACAAGTGTTATGCGGGTGTCAGGTGAGCAATCCAAGTAGGATAACTGTACAGGTCCTGTGCGGGTCCCATTCAGTTTATTAGATACATTTTTTAATATTTTCAAGAATGCAAAGCAATATAACAAAGACTTGTTGGTCCTATGCAGGTCCTTCACAGTTTCTCAGATAAACTTTAAAACTTTATTTGAAGTTTGTATGTAGTAATCATGTGCAGGAACTGTGCGGGTCCTGTGCAGTTTTCTATGCGGGAGTTATGCGGGTCTCAGGTGGACAATCGGAGTAGGATAACTGCACAGGTCCTGTGCGGGTCCCATGCAGTTTATTAAGTACATTTTTTAATATTTTCAAGAATGCAAAGCAATATAACAAAAACTTGTTGGCCCTGTACAGGTCCTTCACAGTTTCTCAGATAAAGTTTTAAAACATTATTTGAAGTTCGTATGTAGAAATCATGTTCAAGAACTGTGCGGGTCTTGTGCAATTTTCTATGCAAGATTATGCAGATTTGATGATGATGATGTTGATGATAATATTTTATTCATGCTTAGTAACAATATTTAAGTATATGCAATGTACATTAAGCAAAGCATGAAAAGGAAACGCGACATAACGATGAACGTTAAACATGCAGAAAGTATAGAGAGAGTTGAGAAAGAGAAAAAATTTCAAGCGAGCAATTTAAGTAGGAAACCTGTACAGGTCCTGTGCGGATTCCATGCAGTTTTTAACATATATTTTTGGATATTTTCAAGAATGCAAAAAAAATAATTAAAAGTTTATATTGGTCCTGCGCAGGTTCTTGTACAGGTTTAAGGTTTCTGAAAACACTATTGCGAGTGCAAAGCTGTTGCGCCCGAACTGTGCAGGTCTTTTACAGTTTCTCAGATAAAATTTTAAAATATTAGTTGAGGTTTACATGTAGAAATTATGTGCAGGAACTGTGCGGGTCCTGGGCAGTTTTTTATGCAGGATTTATGCCGCTTTTAAGTGGGCAATTAAAGTAGGAAACCTGTACAGATCCTGTGGGTATCCCATGCAGCTAGTCGTGTTGTCTGAATAAGGTTTTTGAAAACACCAATGCAAGTGCAAAGCCCGCGCTAGAACGGTGCAGGTCCTTTTTTATATATTTTTAGAAGTTTGCAAGTAGAAATCATGTGCCGGAACTGTGCGGTACCCATGCAGACTTGCTATGCAGGAGTTATGCGGGTTTCTAGTGGACCATTTAAGTAGAAAATCTGTACAGGTTCTGTGCGGGTTCCATGCTATTTATTAAGTATATTTTTTTGATATTTTAAAGAATAGAGTTAATTTTTTTATTTTTTTATTTATTTAAATCAGACTCACAGTCCATAACAAAAAACAAAACAAAATAGCAAAAACTTCACGGAATAAGAGACACATACAAAAAACAACATTTAAAAAAAATTAATAAAAACTTGAAAACTATGGTAAGGGTTTGGAATGTCTGCAAACGTTAAAAACTGGTGAACTAAATTAACAGAAAGACAAAGTGCTTTGCAAGAGTTACTTTTTCTAAAGTTGGTTTTATAGTGGTGTTGAAGCTATAAACAGTTCAAAGCTGTTTCACTCCGTCTCTGCAAGCAGTTATCAGAAAGCGGCGCTAAATTTATTAAAACAAAAAGCAGGATCGAAAAATCTGTAAAAGATCATGTAGTGTGCGAATTGCGTTAATGTAGATCAAACAAAAGTTATATTTTGCTATTGTTACTTGGTTTAAGTACTTTTTGAGGGCACCGGGCTCTTTGGAATAATAAATTTAAAAGCGAAAATTAATTGCTTTTTGGTTGGACAATTGTAAGCTATTGTTTCAACGGAAAATTACAAAACAGTTTGATTTTAGGCTTGATTTTAAAAAAGTAAGAAGCAGGGATAGCTTCATTTATAAAATGTAGCAATACTGCCACAGCACCTACATCGCATGAAAACAAAAGAAACGACGCTACAGTATCTGCCAATACTCACCTCTGCAATCTCGATTGTTTATGCGAGATCAGAACTTTTTTTAACAGTTGAAAAGTTGTTGGGATTTTGCTTCACAAACAATTATGATTTTATAAGTTTTAAATACAGGATTTTGCATAAAATAAAATGTGTCGTAAAAATTTAATTGAAACTTGAAAAATTAAGGCTACTAAAAAAGTAATAAAATGCTATCATTGTGAAATGTAGTAAGGTGTTACTTCAATATCGTATAGGCCCACATGATTATAATAAGAGATTAAGAATAATTTTTTCCCTGCTGTGCTGTGGGAAATGCATGCAGCTTAAAAAAACTGATAGCTTGTTTGTAGGCTATCCCTGATCCAATTTCTCAACCTCTTCCTGATGGCAATATTTACTTAACTTTTATTTACTTGACAAAATTTGATAGAAGATCTATTTATTTTATAATTCTTCTGTTGGCCTACATACTTTCTGCATTGCCATATTTGATATTTTTTGATAAATTGTGTGACATCTGTTCTTTGCTCCACTTTTTGAGGTTTAGTAAACCAGCTTCAGATAAAAATTTATTTTCGGAATTCTATTTTAAAACTCTTTCTACATATTTTTTTTGACAATTTAGTTGATTGATCTACAAATTTAATTGGTTACCGTAATGAAAAAACCTATGGAGAAATGCGATCGATACAGTCCCAGTGCATAACCCACCTGTTTTACTCTGTTGTGTCTTTCACAAAGACACATTACGCCACATTCCGCTGCTTGGTGGTCTTGGCAAGCATCTCTATATTTCCATCATATATCTAGTTAAAACATAAACTAAATAAAAATTTTTAACCAAACACCAACATCTTGGCACCTTCAAAAAATAGGTCGGGGTAATCGCTTTACAATTACTCAAGTTTAACATCTCTGACGTTGTCCAGCCAGTCAGGAGGATGAAAAAAAGATGATGACATTAAGCGTCCAACTTTTACGCGACCATAAAGTTCAGTGATGTCTTATTACATTTAAGGCAAAACTGATTGAGAATTTAGGCCTATTATTACACGATTACCATACTGTTCGTAGGGTAGAGAAAAAAATTAGAATCATCTTAAAAAAACAAATTTTTTAATACCTGCATTGAATAAAATTACTCCTACAAAAACATTACAGACTTTCTTCTTCAGTGACTGCCAAAGATTTCAAACGCAAAAATAAGCAATAAATTTAATTTTTACTAGTTAATTAATAAGTAAACATCTTGGTAAAAACAAAGCAGAAAAACTAAATTACGAGTAATTCGTACTCGTACATAGAAATTTGCAATAAAAGCAAACAAAAACCAAGCTATAATATTAAAAAATTAAGAAATTACAAAAGTTAATAAATAAAGGCACAGCATTCATACTACTTGCTAAAAACATTTTACAAACAATAGGGTATGTAGGAGGGGCATTGTGCCATGCCCCCCGCATGGAGAAAACCAGAGACAGATTCAAATTGAAGACCTTTTTTACCAGCTAAGCACATTAGATTGTGGTTGTACGGCCCCAACTCTTTTCAAAAATCCTAGGTATACCACTGTTCACAAATAGTCTAAAAAAGCTTCAAACTTTTACAATTAAACTTGTAATTGATCAATACAAGAAACAATAGCAACAATAGAAAACTTGGGAAAAGGTTGTGGTGTTTACATTGATAGTGATCGGACAATGTTTCGGTATTGAATTGAATTCATGGCGTAGATTTAGGCTTTTTTTTATGAGTGACTTTCTTTATTCACCTTGCTTGGTTGAGCTAAAATTTCCATCTTGACTAGCTCTGCCATCCATCATCATTACGCAGACTAGTCATGCACTGGTTATACAACTTTATAATTTATTTGGCTATTTTTCTTGTGATATTAATTTTTTTTTCTTTCTCATTTCTTATATTTTATATGGTTAAGGTGTTCCAGCCATGCTTTCTACCGTTTTGTACTTCCACTTTCTAATCATCTCATGCATGTTCTAACGTCTGACGTTGTGCTGCTTCTTCCTTTATTGATCTTTTTAATATTTATAATTTTTTTATGTGAGCTGCTTAATAATGATTGAGAATAAAATGAAATGAAATAAAAATGAAATGTCACAATCTACTTTTTAGGTTTTTGTCCCTAAATAAAGACTTTTAGGGGTATCTTTCACTTGATTACGAAGAAAAAAATAATATTTGTATATTGTAAGTTTTTTTGAATGGGGGTTGTTGGGGCCACTCTGTTTACTTTTTAGTAAAACTATTAACATCACTGATTCTGCTTTTTCTACTAACTTTCATCTCAGAGGAAGAGTTTTAAAGTGCGGTTGATCCTTTAAACTGGAACTTGAAATTTGCGGGTGATAAGCAATAGGATGTTTTCTTTCACATCCTAAATGATGGCATGTTTTTTTAAAAAATCAAAGCAGGTTGCGACCCTCTATACCATATCTTCTCCGGACAACTAAAAATCGCCCAATTGTAGACGAAAATCTCTGTGCATTTGGATGCTCTAAAACCTTTCCCGCCCTCTTTAGAAGTGTAACTAGGGGTGCGATGCTAAAAAAAGCAGTGTGGAAACAAAGGAAGCAGCGAAGAAAAGATTTTTACTTCATTTTAACTGTTTTTTAGAAAAAGTTTTTGAATAATGGCAATATGAAGTTTTGCACCACGTTTTCGCTCACGGTCTGGTTACTCAACAATTTAGAATTAAAAGTACAGCTTTTCAAGTCAGGTCACTGTGAAAACCGTGTAGAAACTCTGTTCCTACGCAATCCCACAATACACACCTGTAGGATACCAATTTTTTGAATGGAATACGACGTCGTTACTTAAAATGTTCTTAGTAGATACGCCACAGCCTGAAACACACTGACATCCCAAGATATCAATATTTATATTGAGTATTTATACTCTTCAAAAATTGCATAACTTTCTAAAAAAAATTAAATCGATAGTTGAAAATGCATCATTTGCCCCCAAAAAGGGCAAAGATATGCTCTCAGAACTGTTTTCCGGCAAAGAATAAATATTACTTTCCTTTGTTGTCATCTGGTAACAACCTTTTCCTCACATGAACGTGTTTTTGAGTCTGCCAGATAACTATGGGAAACTCTCAAAGATGCTAATGTTCTAGAGGCAGCATATGCAACACATCAGGACCCGCTTCTTAAAATCTACATCTGGCCAGATATTAAAACTACAAAATACAAAATTACAGCAAAAATAGTTAAGACAAACAAAAACTTCAGCTAAATACTCATACTTAACTCTATTAGTTTTTGTTTATTAAAACTATCTACTTGTTATTTTATTTAAATAAGTATTTGAGAAAACTAACGGTGTTGATTGTTGATTGAAAAATTTATTCAGAGATTTTGAAGCAATAGCTGGTAAAAGTGTCCTTTTCAGGCACGAGATCACGTGGTAAATTTTAGCAATCCTCTGCAGGTTTTAGCGGTTCTAGTCTTTCTGTTTGCAATGATTTAAAAAATCCGAAAATATGAAAGAGATGCTTAGTTATAAGCGGCGATTGAGACCGCAAAGTCGAAAAGCTTTTGAAGATATCACTGAAAACTGGCAATAAAAAGCTGTTATATTAAGAACTGTTTGCCGTTATTATTAATTTTTTTGATTGGTAAACAATTTCATTACATAATTATTGTTGTTCTTGCTTTAAAACATTTTTTATGTGGCCAAATTACTTTACTTTGGATAATGAGCTAAAAAAACACTTCTTTTTTTGACAAACTTAAAAATACTTTATGCATGCAAGTATAAAAAATTCTTTAACTGCTTGATTACGAATCGTGAATACTGTACTGTTAAATTAAGTAAAGCTATAGAATGATGAATCTGGATTTTGAAATTTTAATAATTTTATAGATCAGGAGTAACCCAATCTTTTACATGTTGCTAAAATTTTTTTGCAAAATTACCGCCGGCCAAAATCAGTGTAGTAATCCAAGTATCTTCTTTTTTGGTCTTCACTTTGATTTTAGAAAATATTTTAAATTAACTTCCATGATACTTAGAATTCCAACTACAAAGATAGTTGGAGACCAAAAATATCATGACTTTAATCTTATGTGTTTGTTTTGTACTTATGCGAAGAATGTTTTAAGTTTTTTTTCTTCCTTCGATTGGTTTAAAGGCACAGCAATAATTCAAGTTGATTGAGCACTGGATCAAAAATTCCTTTGCCGGCTAGCCCGGAACAGATAATTTTTGAAACCATAACTGTTTTGTTCTTTGTGGGGAATTCGTCACGTCGCTGTTGTATTTTAAGTTTAAGACTATTGCAACAGCGAATCCGTTAAAATCGCATTTCACGCCAGTTAAATGAGTGTCTAAATTGAAGTGAACTTGCTAAATTGCAATTTTGCATACTTTATCAAATCAATTTAAAAATAACTTTTTTGCTCCAACAAAAGTTAAATAAATGATCTTTACTCTGTTTAAATTTTATAAAGATAGCTTAAGTAGTTTTGGAGTTATAAATCGTTGATTTGATGGGCTTCTGAAGCCCGGCCGTTGAGGAGTCAATAGCTCGAAAAAGGTTGAGGAGAATAGGGTTAATGTACCTCTAATTTAATTTTCATGTTTGTAATCGAAATTAAAGATTGTACATTTAAACTGGTAAAATAATAAGTTAATTGGTTTATTTAAAGCATGGGTGCCCAACCATTTGCCCATAGCGTGCGAAAGTTTTTCCTGCCAATCTGTTTAGTATTGAAATACATGAGCTTTTGGCAGTAACTGTTTTATAAATCAAAGTAATGAACCATTTTTGGTTTAATTATATTTGCGATTCCAATTTTAGTTATTAGAAAGGTAAATTATAAATTTTTATCTTAAAATTGAAGTGAAGACCAGAAAATAATCTTTGTATAGGTCTTTGCCCAAAATCCCACGTCTTTTTCCTAACTAAAGCGTAAAAACCTGTTCTGGCCCTGAAATTTTTAAATTAATAAAAATTTGAAATTCAACAACTAATTAAAAATTGAGCAAGCTTTTGATTAAAAATTCTTTTGCGGGCCGCACTAAAAACCTTCGTTGGCTACATACGGCCCACAGGCCTTTGATGGGGAGGCTAACACTCATTTCTTATGAGATACTTTGCGAAATATCTCGAAGATTTTTTATTGTGTTTTTGGTTTTACAAATGCTTGTTTCAATGTTTAATTGCTTTCTTTTGTGAAAAACTGTATTTTGAAAAATAAATTGGAGTTTTTATGCTAAATTATTTGAGCTCTTGAGCGAAGTAAAGCAGTTCTTATTAAACTAGAACAAGCACGAATGTATAAACATCTTGAAGACAATCATTGGAATGCTAAACTTGCTTACATGGCTGACGTATTTGAACACAGGAACGAGCTCAATATAAAAATGCAAGGAAAAAGTGAAAACATATTGACATGTTTTGACAAGTTGTATGGGTTCCCACAAAAAATACTACTCTGGCAAAATGAGTTAAGACCAGAATCTCTGAAAAATGTTTCCAAGAAGCTTTAAAAATCAAAAAAATGTTGAAAAGCGTTTCTATTAAGTTTAGCCAAAGAACACTTAACTTTAATATAGCAAAAATAAGACAAGTACTTTTTCGCTATTAACACTGAACAATATGACTAGACCCGAATCCTTTCTCAGCTAATAGTGAAACGTCAACGTCAACAAAAGAATCTTGCGTATTCAAGAAAATGTCTTTGAAGAAACAACAGAACTGCTTTACTTCGCTCTAAGACTGGAATTCAATGATGTTCAACCTTATATATTTTGGATTTCAATCAGAAAAAATATAAGCAAATTTCCAATGCAGCTTTTAAAATTTTGCTCCAATTTTGCACAACTTATATGTGCAAACAAAGCTTTTCCTTTTTAATACCAATCAAAAACGATAAACGATCCTGTATAAAATGTTGACAACGAACTTCGAGTTGCTCTTTCAAGTATTGAGCTAAATATAAAGTGATTGTGCTTATTAAAATAAGCACAACTATTTCTTTGATGTACAAACATAAATCGTATTGTTTTTTTTTTTACATTTCTTCTATTTTTAGTTACAGTTTTTGTTGTGGTGTGCTGCCAAATTTAGCAAGTTTTACAAGTGTGCCGCGGTTTCAAAAAGGTTGCGGAGCATTGGACTACAGTACTCTTTAATTTTTTCAGATTATATAAATTTTTCAGATAATTAAACAACAAACTTAATTATTATTTCTTTAAATTTTAGTTTTATTGAACAACGTGCTTGTTTGGATTTGTGCCAACTACCAATAAAGTGCTTTTTTACTTTACAATTAAATTATGAAAATTTGTAATAAATATAACGCTTTCTCTGTTATTGTGTTTGAAATTCGTCCCTTCATTTTTATTTAACTTTTTTGAGCTATTGGCAAAAATATATATTAATTACTATACATAATTATAGAATTAATGAAAAAATTGAGGTCATTTCTCATAACTTTTGTTCCGATAAACAGCTTTTCTTGATTGGTCTAGATTATAGTAGCAATATGAAAGAAATTGTAAAATTTCCTCTGTTGTTTAAGAGCTGCATCTTTATGATATGGAGGTTGATACTTGTGTCTTTTCCTTATCTTTATTGAGGCTCTCGACACGCTGGAAACATCGGAGGCGTTATACTTTTTTATTTTCTTTACTTACATTATAGGCAGTTTATATAAAACAAAAACATTGAAAATAACTTACTTGAAGAAAAATAATTCATAACAAAGCTGATTATACTTTTTATTGTATTTTTGAAAGTATTTATTTATTTGAATAAGTAATTCCAAACTTGAATCGAAAAAATATATATTAATAGCAAGTAGATTTATATAAAAGATTTTAAAGTTTTGAAATGAAGGAACGACTTATAGTTTCAGTTTTTCTAATGAAATTTTGTTAGATTTTAAAACCATAGTGAATATAGAGCTGACATGACAAAACTAACCCCGCTGGCGAAATCTGGCTCTCTTCGTTTATTAATCCGGTCTGCTAAACAATTTAACTTAATCATGACTTCATTTGATAGCATTGTTTTCAACTAGAATTTAATTAAACTTTTAAAATTAAATGCATCATTGTTCGTGCTTATCTGGCTTGTCTGTCTAAATATAAAAAAATTAGCCAGCAACATAAAATGGTTGCCCAGCCATGATATATAGATAACAGTGGTTCATGAGAAATAAACAAGAAGAAGAATTCTACTTTTATTTAACACTTTCATTCACGCGGTTTATACATAAACTATATTGTTTTTGTTTTTTTGTTTTCATAATTTGGATTCATTTTTTTCGAACAACTATTCACGTCAAACCAGTGTTGTGGCAAGCTTTTACAAGTTTTTTTGGAACAGCGACTTAATTAGGGGGGCTAAAAATTTAAATTTATATGAAGCACTTAAAAAAATATAGTATTCTCATAAATAAATATGTTTATATTATAAAAAAAATTTTTAAAAAAAGCTCATATAATTGGTGTTGAAAATTTCAATGGGGCACAAAATATGAAAAAACGACAAATTTTAATTTAGAGCAATTTTATTTTGTTTAAAACTGCAAAGCACTTTTAAATGATACAGAGCATCAAAATAAACTAATTTATAAATTGATACATGAATTTATTTCTTATATAACTGTAAAATGTTAATATTACCGAAGTTTACCAGCATTGCCAATGAGCAATAATGGGACTAATTTAGCTTTGTTAAAAAACAACTGTGCTGTGTATTTTATCAGCGTAAGTGCTGCGTCAATAATAGAAATAGTTTTGAAAATTTCTTCATCAAATGCAGATGCTAAAGATCAAAAATTTGAGGTTATGATGACTTTATTGCCATTGACTTTAAAGTAAACACCATGCCAAAATATTTACTTTCTTAATACACTTTTGTTTAATGTTTATAAAATGTCTCAAATTTTTCTCTGACATTGAAACAAACACTAACCTTAACAAAATTTACTCAAGCTTCTTGGTAAATGCAACGACAAGCATGAGGCTGTTTTACAATAATAATGTATATTGATTGCTCAACCAGAGTTTTTTTCTAAATTTGGTCACAAATCCTTAACTACTTGAGTACTGCAAAGAGATTTCTTAATTTATTTTTAAGAAAAATTTATTCAGTTGTTTGAAAATTTAAAGGTTTAATAGCCCTACCAATATGAAGTCATTGTTTTCATCAAAAAATGTTTAAATCTTTTTTATTCTTATGAGCACATTAAAACACACACTGGACATTATTCAGTGTTTGCACTAGGGCCATTTTGCTCTATCTTTGAGCTAAATTGATTACTTGACTGTGTATTATGCAGTGGGTGCACTGATTAGAATTGACCTAATTTAGCTGTATTTAAATATAAGGTATTTTAATCAAAATGGTGTTTTCAATTGATCACAAAAATACAAATGCTATACAATCAGCTCATTACATGTGATTAGCAAAAGATGTTTAATAGTTCTTTACCTGCTTTTAAATTTGCATGCCTGGAATGATCAATAAACTGTTTGCTAAAGGTTGACTTATTTAGCAGTATAAATCTAACTCAAATCAAGCAGATTCTCTGGTCGATCCATACTCAAATTTCTTAAAGATTGTTTCAACAGTGATGTACTATAGGTTGTTTAGTTTTGGAAACTTTGATGAGAACACTTTTGAGCTTTTCACCAAACATGGTTTAGGAAATTTTACCAAACACGGTTTAGGAAAAGTAGAAAAGGCGTAGGAAAAGTCTCAATTGTAAAAAAGAACTTTGATGCATCGAATGTTGGATTTATATACTTTGTTAGATCGGTAGATAGATAGATAGATAGTTTATTTACAAATACGCACAAAAAATACATACAAATACAAACAGCAAGCAACAAAATTAGCGTAATGGTCGGGAGCATCGAAGAACATGCATTATCGAGTCAGATGCTCCCTAATACAATCAGTTAATAAAAAGTAAGACAAGGAAACATGCGCAGCAGAATGACAGAAAGCATGAAAATTAACATAAACATTTACATAAGGAATTTAGCCAAGATTCATCAAGACATTTACACAGACATTTACGTGAAACATAAATATAGATAGGTGAACAACAATGTGTTCGTTTGACAAAATTTGAAGCAAATTAAAATTCCTAATTGACCTTATTCAAAAAAGAAACGAAGAAAAATAAAGAGATAAAGGTTAATAAATCCAAAAACTAAAGGCTTCCCAAAGGCTCAGCCTCTAGTCACGCACTGATCTTACGAGGCGCCGAAGAATCTCTTTTCATTTCAAATTCCTACCCCAAGGCCAAACAGTAAACCAAACCGTCTATAAAGAGATTCTTCGGCCCCTCGTAAGATCAGTGCGTGACAAGAGGCGGAGCCTTTGGGAAGCCCACGCATGGGCGTTCCATTGCATTGCAACTTTCAAACATCCCCATATTCCTCCGATCTGGCCCCGTGTGACTTGTTTCTCTTCCCTAAGATCAAATCTATTCTGAAGAGAACTCATTTTTTTGACATCGATTCCATCAAAATGGCTGCGACGACGGAGCTCAAAAAGATCCCAAAAAATGCCTTCCAAGAATGTTTTGAATCGTGGAAAAGGTGAATGCACAAGTGTTTTCAAGTGGAAGGGGGTTACTGTGAAGGAATTTGACTTTGGTATATTTCAATATTTTTCAATAAAATTTTTATAACACCAGTCTCGTTACTTTTTGCACACACCTCGTATATGGGGCTTTTTTGCGAGTAAAGTAAAAAAAGTGATTTTATTTTAAATTTTTACAATCACACCATAAATTTTGAGGGCCTCATTTTCAATTTTCAAAATTTTCAAAATTAAGCCCCCCTAACTTAATGCAACAATTAAAAAAGTCAATTTTGATTAATGATTTGAATGACTGTGTGAACTTGACATCCAATGTATTGCTGAAGAGATTGAAGTGAAAACATCTACAATGGATAAACGAAAATTCTTTTCTCTTGCATTGTAAACTATAATGTTGACCAAGCTAAAAAAAAAAAACAGGATTAACTTCTTTTACAGTTTTTGAAGCATCATATATTTCACAAATTTTTTTAGCAATTTTTGGATCGAAACGTGTGTTTTAGAATTGTGGCGTATTTATAAAACAAAACATGCACCGAAACTATGTCGATCATAAACACGACGCTCTTAACCACTCGACCAAGCTGCGACAAAAAACCAAACTGCTTTCCATTTTCCAAATTATTATAGCACTTCCCCCTTTTATTACAAATAATTATTTTAAAAGTTAAGTTATTTATTTTTATTTTTGTCAACAACATCAGCTGGATAAAGTAAAATCAAAAAAATATTTTAAATGCTTGCATGTTATAGTAGTGAGCGTTATCAAGCAATTGTATTTATAATTAATGTGAAAATATGTTAAAAAATTATTTGAAATTTTTTGTCAAGAATTTAGAGTTAAAATCTCATTTATTTTTCAAAGATGTGATCAAATAAGCTGTTTAAAAGATCACTCACCTGTTGACCATACTTAGATAAAAAGTGATCACAAAAGGTAAAGTCAGATTTTTGCATGTAATCCACTGACCATAATACATAAATGACACGTAAACGTAGGGAACTAAAAGTATTTATTGAATCACTTTTTTTGACGAATAAGCGGTTAATAGCAATAAATAACAACGTATTATTTGCAATATTGTTTCCTATTTGGTAAATGTATTGAAAAAACATAAGCATTTATCTTAATGCAACTAAAATTGTTAGATTTGTAGTTGTGCTACATGAATAAAAAAAACATTTTTTTTATTATTTTACGTAAATAACAAGAAATTGATTCTTTTAACGATATGTACGAATAGCAGTTTATTTGATATGTACTCGGAGTAATGCAATTAAAATTTTTATAATGCAAATTAAGAATTTTTTGCCGTACATCTAATAAAATTATATTTGAACAAAAACCCCTGATTCTTAAGATATAACAAAACAGGTTGTAGAGTCGTGATTATTTTAATGAAATTAATGTATAAATCAAAATTATGTGAGTTTTAAATTTTTTACAAAAGTTTTAAGTAGATGCTTATCAGAAAAGTATCTCGATGTTTAAGTTAGAGTTAGTTTAAAGCAGTCGTATTTCAACTGCTAGACCGTAAAAACTTATTTAAGGGTCAGTTTATTTGTTTCAACTCGCCATTTTGTTTGAGTTTTATTCAAATTATTTGAATTATAATGAGCTTCATTCGAAAGCGACTACAAATTTGCTTCAAATAGAATAACTTTCAAACCTATTTAAAAAAAAAAAATTTTTTTTATAAGACTTTAAATCGTGCCTTGACAAGCCCAATTGGAAAAATTGTTTGTTCCGGCAAATAAAATTTAATTTGGGGTTTATGAAAGTTGAATAAATTATGTAAGCTATATAAATAATCTATTTTCATAAATAAAGCAAACTTTCTGGCACACAAGTAATTAAACGAACATGCATCAGTAGACAGTGGTAGGTATTTTTTTTTGTTTAGGAAAGCGCAATGCAACTTGCGCAATGGTTTTTGAAATTCATAAAAAGAGTAATGTATACTATAGTATTTTAAAACTATATTAAGCGGGCCGCAACGTGATTTTAAAATTAATTAAAACGTAATGTGCTTTTTCAGATTATAAGCGCATCTCAAATGGTTTTCCAATTGCCTACATTCAAAAACAACCAAAATAAATTGTGCTTTTGCAAAATAGAACTATATAAAGTGCAGCTTAACAAAGCGCAATTGATTTTTTAAAGTTTGATGCGAAGCGCAATAAAGCGCAACTTAAAATTTTCTAATCATTAGCACAGCTTTGATGCACCGAACTGTGAGATTTTAAGCTGAACAACTTGACAAGCAATAAAAAAGCAAAATCTCACCCAAAGTTAAAGTAAAACCAAGTTGCATGATTGCCACTGTCATGAAAACCTTTATTTCCATTTTCTTTGTTTTAAGATTGTGAGTCATATTTTTGTTTTTTGTGTGCAGTTTAAATGCAGTTAAAATACCAACTCCAATGGTAAGACAAGTCTGCAAAACAGAGATTGTTAATGTGAGATTCTGCTAATGCTGATAAACAAATATAAGTTATTAGGAAGTAAAAATATTATAAACCATCCATGTTAGACGGTTTTAACTGATGAATGTCACAATGGGCAGAGCAAAATAAGATATGTAAAATTCATGAACAGTTATAAATTTTACCGGGCCATTTGTTGACGAGACAAAATTTTACCGTAATGTTGACAAATTTGCAAATGTAACGAACAATGTAATTAAAGTTATTTCAAAAAAAGGTGAATTTATTGTTAACTAAATGTTATTTTGGACTTGCTGATACTTATTTAGAAGTCAAAAAATAGATTAAATGAACAATTTTTAATGATAGTTTTAACTTTAATGACCTATATTTGGGGTTGTGAGCTCAGATCGGTTTCGGTAATGAACGATGCTCCAGATGGCTCTGCTCTTTATCTTGGTAATATTCAATCAAAATTTTTGTGCCAGACTCGAGTTTCGCTCTTATTAGAGCTTGTCAGTGAGCTTATCTCACTGCGAATCGAACCGAGTACCTGTAATCTTCCTCGCAGGTTACTGTACCACTAGACCACAGAACCCGGACGATCGAGAAATCGACTCAAAGCAGCTATAATTTATAACTTATTCCCGGCTTTACTAAACAAGATATACATAGAATTCCTTGTTATACATATTATACATAGAATCTAAGTATTCCTTGTTTAGTAAAGCCGGGAATAAGTTATAAATTATAGCTGCCTTGTGTCGCTCTATCGTCCGGGTTCTGTGGTTTAGTGGTACACTAACCTGCGTGAAAGACTACCGGTTCTCAGTTCTATTCGCAGTGAGATAAGCATCACTGAGGAGCTCTAACGAGAGCAAAATTCAAGTCTGATGCTTCTCATCTTTAAGGGGCTTGTTTTATATTGCCTTCGTTCTTTATTTATTTTCTTTATTTTTTATCGTTGCAGAATCGGCTTTATCTTTAAGCTGCTTTCTGTTTAAATCCCGGAGTCAGCATTTTAGGTAAGCAGCAGACCCCAAACTGATAAATTTGTCGAGTACATAAAAGCATGATGCAAGCAAAAAACCGCAAACTATAGATGTTTGTTTTTTACACTTTTTCTTGTACTGTAATAAAAAGAAAATAAGGCAGAATTTTTAAACAGAATCGAGTCTTAGCTGTGAACTTGATCATTTCAAACTGATACAAAAAGTTAATTTACAGTTAGAAGCCTCATATTCACAACCTTACTCATTCGATACGCAACAAAGTTTTTACTTCTTTGATAAATATTTCTCGTCAAAAAGCTGCAGTCGAAAAATTATTTTGCCTTCGCCAAACAACAGAATTATGAAAACGACCTTAAGTTTTTCTCGTAGTGGGTATTTTTTTGGAAACGTCATGTTTTAATTATTTTTGTACACATCGAAAGAAAAAAAACATTATCCGATTTTCGTCAATGAGTGTGAAGGATGTTCTTGTCTAATTAAGTTAGGTTGGATTTAAAAAAGTTCTGGCATTTAAATTGTATTTTGAAAAAATCTCTTTTTTGCATTATTTCTGTACATTGTATTAGAAAATTTGTTAAAATCAATGTATTATCGTTTTATTATAGTTATTAAACAAACAAATGCATAATGTAACCTTTCGAGAATAATATTCTTAATATAATAATATTAATAAAGAAATAGAACGATTCTTACTAAAGAAATAGAACTTCAGTTTATTGCTTTTTAACTTAGACCGTGATAGTGACTATTGTTTATTTTTTATTGGTTTAAAAATTAGAACAACTTAATAAAATGCAATATCATAAACTAACTGATAAAATTGAATCAAGCAAAAATTTCAAAATTTCGTGCAATCTGTTAAATTTGATTTTGGCTTTTTCTTTTTGGCTAGACATCAAAAAAAAACTCTAAGACATTTTTAAAGTCAAAATCAGCGATAATAAACTACAGACCTGTTTTTATTTTAAAGATATACAGACTGTTGTTTCATCTTTGCCTTTGTTTTTTTTTTTGCTGTGAATATTTGGTGCATCAAAACATACTTTTTCAGGTTTCAATGCCGAATTTCACGAACCGTTGTTATGCTACTACAAGTGATTTAAAACATGAATAAACCTTTAGTTAGTTACAATAAAGCATAATAATTTTTTTAGATTCAAATGTCTTTATATTTTAAAAACAATTTCATGATGTTTTCACCATTTTTTAACCAAGAACCGATCATAAGATGTTTTGAGATATATTGTTTTGATTCGAAACAAGATAAGTTATGATAAAAAAAATATTTTTAAAAATTCATGATCTAGAATGCACAAATCATTCAATTTTTTGCATATTATCTCTTCAAAAATTGGGTTGATTTTCAAAACATACTCCAAAATTATAGCATTATTGGTAACAACATTACAAAAGGCCCCTAAAATATGAATGACCGATGTTAGAATCAAACCCATTTTATTTGGTATCACAAATACATTTATCTTTTAAATGTGACCAATGTCAAAATCAAAGCAGAGACACACATGAATTTGTCGCACATAAGGCTTAGCATATTTTCGATTGCTTCACTCAACGTGCTTCAGAATAAAGTTACCATTAAAGTCGTGACCATCTACGAGCAACGGAGACGTCACTACAAGCCATTTGTCAGTTTAGATAGCTTAACCTTTTGTTATGGTCTTTAATTACCCTTCCTATTAGGACTGGAATCAGCTGTGATAAAAAAAATTGTCGGGATATAAGCCTATACTAAAAACTAAATTGTTTTAGCACTTACTTACAATTAATTTTTATAACTGTATAATCAATTGACAAACCTATTGATAAAATACGAGACACAAACAAACATTTATTTTAGAAAAAACTGCAACTAAACCAATAAACGTTAAATTCCCCTGCACTAAAGCTCTGTTGTTGTTTTTGTGATTTCAGACTTTATAATTAGACATAATTCACAGCATCAGCTTGGTAACACAGGAAACAAACTAACTTCGTCTACAGTGTTTTCAACAAGGTCTTTCCCATACTCTCAGTATATTCTGCATATATAACGGAACTTCGCCGCCTGATTCAAGTAATCATCATGTAGCAATGTAACGTAGCTTACAGTAAATTACTTGAGTCGTTTGATTAACACCAGTGACAAATAAAATTGTGAAAGCCTTAAATCTATAATTTCGGTATAAAAATAATCCATCAAAACAACAATCTGCCATGAAAACATTCCATCAAAACGGCGATCGATCAGTCGTGCAACACTAATGTAACACAAAATATTTTTGTTCTTCCCACAAGCAGATGCTTTATAAAATGAGTTAATTTATTGAAGACTATCAGCTCTGGCATTTGTTTTTTTATCCCTATAAAAACGGAATTATTTTTCATCAACCTTTTGAAAAAACGGCAAACCACTTTTATAGATAGCTAACAAAAAACTCATCTCGAAGCTTTTCGTTCGACACTCGTCAGGAGATAAACGTCAGAATAAAGGAAGAAAAACTCAGTTGATTTTGAAATGGAGCTGCACGAAGATGATTGGTTAAATGAGAGAAGCGTCACAAACGCAAGAGTTTCAAGTTGTAACAAACTCTTTTTGGCGGCATAAATTTGGCTTGCATGATTTGATGTAAACGGCTTCCAAAGCAGATAAATGAAAAGACGAACGATCAAATGAAAGAATTGTAAATTTTTTATCACTGTAATTTTTGACGCAAATGGGGTTATCTAAATGGTGTTGGCCAATCGCAGAGTCACTGAACAAAACTGGGGTTGAAGATTTGCCAGAACGAATAGAAATGTTGCGAGAGTTTGGAATTTGGCCGGTTCTGATAAATTTTGGCACGTGTTGGCGAATTCTGTCCTGTAATCGTTGAGATGTGCGGTATACGTACCGACTATCACAATGGCACAAAAAATTATAAACAACATTGCTTTAAAGCAAAGCAGGCAACACATCCTTTTTAATTGCAGGAGGAAGTGGTCGAGATGTAAAAATAACACCTTGTTCTACAGGAAAGAAACATTTTTCCACACTTGCTTTGATTTTATTTTCAAGTCCAACCGAAAGAGTTCCCAACCAGGGTAGATAAAGATAGACAGGGCATTTCTTCACCGAATGTGAAGTGAGTGATATAAAAGTTTTTAATTTGCGAGCAATTGCTTTCTCAACAACATGATCGGGGTAGCCATTCAGAAGTAGAATTGAAAAATTTTTTCTAAGTTCAGCTTGCAGCTTACGGTCTGAGCAGATCATTAAGGCTCAATGTACGAGGGTGGAACTGATTCAACTGATTTTCCTTTTTCCAGGACGAAAAGATTTTCAGGCGTTTTTTCCAGGGCTAAAGGATTTCCAGGCGTGGATTTCCAATCTAAAGGATTTGACTAAGATTTTTGTCGGTTAGTATGAATCTTTATTGTTTAGAAGAGTGAAGAAACCACCGATGTACAATCGCTACGTGGATAATACTTTTGCTGTCTTTAATAGTGAAAATGATTGTGATAAATTTCTTCATCAATTACACTCCTTGCACCCTTCCTTGTGGTTTACGTTTGAAAAATAAGTAAAAGTAAAAGAAGAAGTAAATGTAAAAGAAAAATAAATAAAAGAAATTAATCAATCTCTTCCTTTTCTTGATGTACAGATAGAAAACGTGAGCTCTAAACTTATTATATCTGTTTACCGTAAACCCACATTTACAGGACAAAGCCTAAATTGGATTGTCGATCTCGTCGATCTGCTTTGGAAGCCGTTTACATCAAATCATGCAAGCCAAATTTATGCCGCCAAAAAGAGTTTGTTTACGACTTGAAACTCTTGCGTTAATCACGTGTTGTGACGCTTCTCTCATTTAACCAATCATCTTCGTCCAGTTCCATTTCAAAATCAACTGAGTTTTTCTTCCTTTATTCTGACGTTTATCTCCTGACGAGTGTCGGACGAAAACCTTCGAGATGAGTTTTTTGTTAGCTATCTTTAAATTTTGTACGACTAATAACTTGTTTAATCACTTTTGTCTTAACATCTCTCACACATCGGGTGCTTGGAAGATTATAGATTTAAAATTTTTGAAATGATGAAATTCGATGCTTTCTTAACTCCAACAAAAACCGACTAAATTGCCCATGGTAAAATGACAAGCCTTCTAACATTTTCATTTTCGATTTATTTCTATATTTATCCTCCTGACTCGCTGGAAAGCAACGGGGGCGCTAATACATAGAGCAAAGAATTACTCCAACCTATTTCCGAAAATGCCAAGATATTGTTATTTGGCTGAAATTTTTCTTTTTTAGTTTTATAGAGATATGATAGAAATATGCAACTGCTTACCAAAACCACCAAGCAGGGGAAAGTGCCAGAAAGTGTCTTTCTCAAGGACACAACAGAATGGCGTGAGTATGTTTTGAACCGAGACCATATTGATCACAATCACGATGCTCTACTTGGCCACTCGCCCACGTGATCTGTTTCTTTTTATATGATTTTCAGTGGATGCCCTTCAGTAAAATAAATAAAAAATTTATAAGAAGAATATTCTTACCATAATTGCATAGGGTAACAACCAAAACAATCCCACGATCAAATTAAGAATTGTGAAATCACTAGATTTTATTTTGTAAAGGACAGGAGCATAGTTCAAGAGAGAAATCAAATATCCTCCAACTAATTGTTGGGGAAACCAAACTAAAAAATCAAAAACGAAAAAATTATTGTTGTACAAATATCATTTCTGCTTAAGGTGCTTAGGGTATGCGTCTAATTTCCGATCCTGCAAAATGTAACTCAAGTATTGCAACGGCTTGCTCTCACTCTGAATCAAACTAGTACGTCATTATGCTTCCCCGATATGGAAGGCGATTAACATGAACTCATAAAAAAATTTGGAGTTGGAAACCAGTGTGATATTATAGAAGGGTTGATTTAGGACCCGAAAAAATGTAAAATTTTTGTAAAAATATACCAAAGAAATGGTTTAAATAGAACAAAGGCTTGGTGTGTTCTTTGTCTGATAATTTTTAATAAAATCTTAGAGTACTTTGGATTTACAAATATTGTTTTGGAGTAAAAAAATCTACAGTAAATAAAAAAAAGTTCTAACTTTTTATATAGACTCAAATGATTTTTATCTAAAATCATTAAATAAATTATTTTTTAGTTCCATAAAATATTACTGTTTTTTTGTTTTTATTTCTAAATTAGGCTACCAAGATGGAAAGCACTACCAATGCGTTTAATTTACAATCTAGTATAAAAGTAAAAATCTGAATTACATATTTACTGTTTAAAATCTAAATTGACTCTGTAGAGGAAATAAAAATTTAAAAAATCTCGGAAAATACTAACGAGGCACAGTAGAAGAAATAAGAGACAAAAATCCAAATTAACCCCAGTCCTAAAATGACGGTCCCTTTTGGCTGGATTTTATAGCTTAAAGGCTTTATAATAGCATAAAATCTTTCCATTCCAATATACATCAAATGGTATATTGAATTAGTGTATCCAAAAATTATAAACGTCATGCAAAAGCTGGCCCACGTAGTTCCCCGTATTTTGAGCACTTCGCTCAAAAGCTCTTCCATAGTTAAATTAATAGTCCAAGAAAAGTTGTAAGGAACAAAAATCAGCAACTGAACACCTGTTGAGAAAAAGAGCATTAATTTTTTTTAAATTTAAACACTTGATTTCCAGTTAAACTAATTGCTTATTGTATACATTTCTTTTTGTTCGAAAGCAATCGAAAGTTTTAAATAAATGTTACAAAAATCTTTTTTGATCTGCTTTTTTAATCAAATTGGTAAAATAAATGTAAAGTATTTACTTTACATTTCTAAAGCACCAATACATTATTGAGTAGCAAGTGGTCACAGAAAATTCGAAATAGCATGACCAACTTATAGTCTCAGACTTAATTTTGATTTTATGACGTGACTAAAGCTAAGTTGGAGTAAAAATGATTAACACTGCTAAAAATCAAGACATTGCCAATTGTAAACTTTTTTATGTAAAAAAAATTCATTTTCGTTTTTCTTATTCTTTTTTTAAAAAAAACAGCAAACTATTAGTAACGACAAAAACATGTGAACAAGTAAATGAAACTGGTCTAAAATATTTTTCATAATTCGACCATTCAAACAATGAAGCAAGCTTCCCTTAGCTTCTTCATTGTTTGCAATTGTCGTGCGCGTTGACGTCACTCTTTACGTCCAATTTTTAATTAAGTTTACGACTGTTACAACAGCGAATTCGTTACAGTCGCATTTCACGCTAGTTAAATGAGTGTCTAAACGTAAAAATTGAAATGACCTTGTTAAATTGCAATTTTTCATACTTTATCAAATGAATTTTAAAAAATTTTTGCTCTAACAAAAGTTAAATAAATGATCTTTACTCTGCTTAAATTTCATAAAGATAACTTAAGTAGTTTTGGAGTTATAAATCGTTAATTTGGTGGACTTCTGAAGCCCGGCCGTTGAGGAGTCAATAGCTCGAAAAAGGTTGAGGAGAATAGGGTTAAGACTGTAGCTCAAAAAAGCCGAAAAATAATTTAAGTATTGGCATTGCTATATGTATGTATAGCGCACCTAAACGGGATATTAAAAATTTTTATGAAGAAATGTTGTTGCTAAGAAAATAGATTATTATATATGCATAATCGCAATGGTTATTATATATTCATGGTTGTTTTTTTCAATAGAAATGAATTAATGATTTATTTTTTCCACGACCGCAATTTTTTTCATTATTTTTTTTATTATAAAGAAGAAAACAAGCTAAGCTTGAGATAGATATCGGACACTTCACTGAATATTCAGAAGATAAATATTAAAAAGATTTTTTGTGGCACAAAATTTTAAAATTGCCTGAAATGTCGCTATAGACGTGGGCATCTATATAGACAAAACTCTGATAAAAGAGGGAGTAGCCTTGAAAAAGGCTGTTTAAGAAAACTCTAATGCTTTCGTGTAGCTCTCATCAGGAGAAATCGCTACAATGAGTAAAGAACTGAAAATTCGAAATTTTATTGCATAAGATATTGTCGTTTCGCCGAGTATATCTTATGCAATAAAATTTCGAATTTTCAGTTCTTTACTCATTGTAGCGATTTCTCCTGATGAGAGCTACACGAAAACATTAGAATTTTCCTAAACAGCCTTTTTCAAGGCTACTTCCTGTTTTATCAAAGAGTTTTGTTTATATAGATGCCCACGTCTATAGCGACATTTCAGGAAATTATAAATATTAAAAGTACAACTAAATTTTTTTCTCTATTTTTTAAAATGATTTTAGTTTTTTGTTTTTTTTTAATTGACTGACTAATATAAGCTAAAGACAAAACACTGAAATAATCTTCATGTGACAATTTAATTTAATTTTTTGTCAGTCGTCTTAAAGCTGTTTCAAGCTACAATAGAAACTTCAATTTGTATAGGCAGCACAAGAAGCCATAAGACCACAGTCAAATTATCCGTTTGATATGTTTTACACGTCAAACTATGAAAATATGAAACGAAATAATAAAAAATTTAATTCAAGATTTAACCTATATAATGAACAAAAACAGTTTGTAATTAAACTCAAAAACAGCTTGTAATTAATGAAACATTTAATTTATTTGGTCCCGTTCAAAATCCCAAAAGTTAAATCCCGAATGACATAATCCGAATAACGAAATTCCGAATATCAAAATCCCGAACGTTTAAAATCCCGAAAGTCAAAATCTCGAATGACGTAATCCCGAATGCCGAAATCTCGAAAATCAAAATCTCGAACGTTCAAAATCCCGAAAATCAGAATACAAAAGTAGCTATGCCAAAATAACTTTATGGTACACATTTGTATCAATGTCCCTCAAACGGTTAAATAAGTTGACTCGAGTGTAAAGCTTGTTTATCAGCACAAATGAAAAGCAAACATAAATAACGCCTTAGCATTGAATTAAAGTTTTCCCCATTTTTCTATTTTAAATAAATCCATCTGGTTGGTTCAATGAGGACCGTGTGAAAACAATATTTTGGGACTTTACACATATATATACAAGATCTGAAGAAGTATTTTTTTCCAAAAGCTTCTCTCATATAGATAAATAGTCGCAAATGGGGCGAGGACTTACGCTAGCTCAGAAATAATCACTACGCTTTTATACATAAGCTCTTAACTCTCCGGTCGACACGTTTCTAACAATAATGATCTATGAAGAAAGCTTGCTTTTGTAGTTAACTGTACACATTCTAGAAAAGTGACAAAGAAAACTAATAGTTTTAACATGAATCTAAAGCTCTGGTTTGAAGCACGCAGTCGCATCGAATTAGTATACAAAGCGATTTAATTCAACATTGTAATAATATACAAGCACCTGTTTGGGCTTCATTTTGCCTTCTCAGGTTTATATAATTACAAATAGAAAAAAGATCGAATACAGAAATGTCTAAAGGGCAAAGCATGATAACGCGTCATTTTTAAAGAATTAAATGAAATTTCGAGACTACAAGAGAAAGAAAAAAACAAAAATAAAAGTCTACGAGAACGTTCCATAGAAAATTGCTTTGCTTTAAGGATAAAAAAGAAACAAGCTTACACTTATTCAAACAAAAACTTACATCGTAAGCAGATTGATACAGCATTATCTAGAAATTATGAACCAATCAATAAAATAACAGTAATAATAATGATTTAAACAGCCGCGTGACAAGCATTAATATTTTTTTTATGCGATTGTTTCTTTTACACTTATAATTGCACTTGACTTAAAATTCTGCAAAGGAGCTCACACCTCTGGTTCAGAACCACTGATTTAGAATGAGTTGTATTCTAAAATCTTGTGTGCGCACATCTTTTTTTATGTGCGCGCGCACACGCACACAGGTAAGAGGAAACGTTGATTATAAGCAGGGTTGCGGAGTTGGAGTCGGTCGGAGTCGGAGGTTTTAGGAAGGAGTCGGAATTGGACTGTTAAGTAGACTAGGAGTCGAAGTCGGAGTCGGAGTCGGAGTCGGAGTATTTTATCCGACTCCGACTCCTACTCCTCATGTCCAATTTCTTTACATATTAGTGATGTTAACCGCGCAACTTACGTGGCCGCGCACGGCAGTGGAGTGCAGTGCAGTAATCTTTTTAGTAGAACCTTGCCGTGTATCACGTGACACAGCGTACAACTCGTAAAAAGTTTACATTTTAATTTGTAAGAAAATAGTATTTTGCGTAATACTATGCTCGGGCAGCCGATTTAGTTGCTTCCCTTTCTTTAATCCAATGACAGGAAGCAAATGCCAGTGCATAATCAATTTACTATTCTAAGCAGCCTCTTTCCATAGTACGTGGTACCTTGACATACGAATTTACTTCGTTCCGTGACCGAGCTCGGACTTCAATTTGCTCGTATGACAAAGCAAATTTTTCCATTGAAATTAATGTAAATGCCATTACTCCGTTTCAGCCTCCAAAATACCACCTCCCCTTTTTATTTTTGACTTGTCTTTAAATAAGTGCTTCCTCCAACAGAAGCGAGTGTTGAATGTCTGTTTTCATCACTAAGGCTCATCACAACAGACTAAAGGGCTGCAATAAAGAAAAAACCCACAGAAGCAATTTTGTTTTTACGAGCAAATTATTAAATTAAAAATTTTGAAAATTAAAAGTTATTCTTCTTGCTCTATTCTTTCAAAAAAATATCAAACAAAAGTTTAGAACCAAGGTGAATTTTTTAATAATCTCTTAATATGAATGTCAATAAATGGCAGGGAGCCTGCATGTTCAGTCTCGTACAAAATTACAATAATTGAAATATTCATGAGATAAAAACTACAGACCCCCTTTTATTTTGTTTACAAAATCCGACGAAATTCACATATATATTCTCACTGTCAATATATAACCATAAATTACGGTGAAGAAAATGGACTCCATGCCATCAAACTAATGGCTGAAGTTTATTTCAGAAAAATAAGGATGAGCTTATTATTGGTATGGAAACGTCAACATTTTTCCCTGGAGTTTCTTTATATGCAGTGGGTGATTCAGGAAAATTCTAAAATTGGTCGCATTTTATTGTTTTTCTTGTAGTCTATAATTATGGGTTTGAATTTTTAATTCTTTTACATATGGTTTTTTGTTTCGTTTGGTTAAATTTTTATTGTCAATAAATTCAATAGTTATTACTGACATTTGTAAAAATTTTTACAATTATAAAATTTTCATATTTACGTTTTAACCTCATTACCTACTGATTAAAACAAAAGTAAGCCACCTAAAACAAGAAGCACCAGACTGGAGTTTTGCTCTTGTTAAACTCATCAGTGATGCATACCTCATTGAATTTCGCATTCACTAGATGTAGTCCTGCACGCAGGAGACAACACTCAGGGTCTAGTCCTACACCCAGGCCCTACACAAGTCATTAATTGTATTAACATTAAGGTTTGTCGCTGGTTCGATTTACCATGGGAAAAGTAATAACTGTAAAATAGACTAGAGGTAACATCATGACTATATATAAAATACTTTGATGTTCAGAAAATGTGATAAGCAGTAAATATAGAATGCATATTTAGTTTCGAGTTATGTATGCCATTTCGAGTTAGTTTTGTAAATGTGATTTGTATTAATATTTCATAGTAAGAATTATAGTTAATGGGTTGTGTATATAATATAATTATATGTACATACGTATTTATCAAAACATAAATACAACAAAAAAAACATGTTGTATTAAAATAATTCCAACAGATTGGTTCGCCTGTGAGGCTCATCAGGGAACACAACAATTAAAAAAAGTAATATTATTTACGTTAAAAGAAATAAAATAAGCAAAAATTAAAAGTTAAAATAAAATTTTTAGGCTTTAGATGAAGACTCGCATTTTAGAAAAATAGCGCTACCAAAAGTTTGGGTTTAAACAACTATTTTACTCGAATTAGTGATTGATTAGCAAATAATTACTTTTGTTACGAGATATTAAAAGAAAACATGCTGTAATGTTGCGCATACTCGTAGATGTATTAAACTTGGCCAAGCTGCCGAAAAGATTAAACTGTAGAAATGTTTATGGATCATTAGTTAAGAGCAAGTGTTATAAAAAAATTTTTTTATACTGTATAAAACATTAGTATGGATCATTCGTTAAGAGAGAGCGTTATACAAACATTTTTTTATAAAAAGATTCTTTTATAACATTTCTTTTAACTAATGATCCATAAACTTTTTTACGCTTTACCGGTAATCTCTTCGGCAGCTTGGCCAAGTTTAAGAATACATTTATATGTGCAACATTACAGCATGTTTTCTTTCAATATCTCATAACAAAAGTAATTATTTGCTAATCACTCACTTTAGTAAAATAATCGTTTAAACCCAAACTTTTGATAGCGTTATTTTTCTAAGATGCGAGTTTTCATCTGAAGCGTAAAAATTTATTTCAACTGTGTCCCCTGATGAGCCTTACAGGTGAAACAGTCTGTTGGGACTATTTTAATAAAATGTTTTTTTTAATATTTATGTTTTGATAATCAGGAGTAATCGTTCTGACTATTGAAGCCATTGAGCACTCTTCTAAAGAGAACCAGTAATTTGCAGTTATATATGTATATACACTCATATACATAATTTTATCGTTTTATGTATTTAAAAAACCTGACTTATTTTGTGCTACTAACAACTCGAAAAAATGATTTTTGCTTAGTTAAATCTAATTTAAGAAAAATACTTTGCCATACTAGGGAGTCGGAGTCGGGAGTCGGAGTCGGAGTCGGGTCTTAATCTTCCGACTCCGCAATCCTGATTATAAGGCCCTTTTTGCTTTTTAAATTATAGAAAAAAGGATGCTGATTTGGTATGCGATCTCAGCGTCATAAAACTACTTTGGTATGTGATCTCACTGGCTAAATGTGATCTCGCCTAATCAACCTAGTTAGGGTTAGGTGAGGGTGAGGGTGAAAGTGAGTGATGATGGTGATGAGGGTAAGGGTTAGAGTGAGGGTGAGTGAGGATGACCTTCCTCTAACCCTAATCATATTTTTAAAAATGTTGAGATCACAGAGCAAAGTAAAATCTAAACTCACTGAGATCGCATACCAAAGCGGCACCGAAAAAATTTTTTTTGGTATGACTAAAAACATGTGCGGCCCGCGATAAAAAATAGATTCGTTACCTTGGTCAATGGCCTACTTGTAATAAACTTAAAAGCAATCACCAAATTAAACAACCAGTTTATCACCAATTCTCATTGTAAACATTAAGAATGGTGTTGTAATTGTAAAATGGAAAAGCGGCGTTTTCTTAATTATCGCCAATTTGTCAATCCTGCAGCATATTTTTTCCAGATTGTGACGATACAACAACAGGAGACTGGGTGCGGTACGGCACGAAATTACAGTACGATAAAGTTAAATTTTGAAGAAAAATAAAAACCAAAATTGTGTACGGTATTTTTTGGCATAGTACTGTACGATACGGAAGTACGGTAATATTTTTCTTTTACCATACTCTTTCAAAGGTCTAATCTAAAGTCTCCAAAAAGCTTTGTTCGTTGAAACCAAAAGTCACACAAATTTTCAACTTCCAGCGTTGTCAAAATTCTTTCGGGTTTAAGGTAAATTCTAAGTCATTAGAGACTTTGGCTTGAAGAAGACTTGATTAAAGCAATACATCTAATGTTTCAACGTGGCAACACTTGAACCTTTTTTTTGCAGTATAATTAAATTGACGTTTGAAAAACTTTCTTGGCAACAAAAATTTTTACGGCTACTTTCTTCTTCATATCGCTTTTATTGTAACTGTTATTGTTTAATTTTGATAAATTTGTTGAAAATTTGCTTTTAAATAGTGCAGAAATCCAACACTTTTTTTGTATTCAAACTTTAAATTTCCGTTTTATTAACCCAACCCGGCTAAGTAAAAGTTATCTTTTTTTATAAAATTGTTTTTGAAATACAGTAAATAAAAGTAGGCTTTCATATGATCAATAATTTCGAGAAAAACTTTGAGAAACCAATAAAAGAAAAAATGAAAAAAGAACTTTTTCTAGACCAAGTTCATATTCACCAAATTAAAACAAACAATTTATCACCAATAGTTATTTTAAAAGGGAAAAGCGGCATGCTATTGTAATTATCGTCACTTTGTCAATCCTACAGCATATTTTATCCGAATTGCGACGATACTATAAACAAGAGACTGGATACAATACGGTAAGGTTAAATTTTAAAGAGAATCTAATAATCTAAATATTTCCAAAAGCTTGCTTTGTTAAAACTAATAGTCACACAAAGTTGCGATTTTTAGCATCGAGAGAAATTTTTCAGGTTTAAGGTACAATGGTACATTCTAAATGAGTAGAGACTTAATCTTAAAAAAATATAATTGAAGCAGTAATTTTTCAGTGTGGCAATACTTGAATCTTTTATTTGCAATACAATTGAACTAACGTTTGAAAAATTTTTTCTACAATGCGTTTTCATTGCTATTTTTCCCCCGCTCTGTCATATTTTTTGAAACGCAGGGGAACAGGAGGCAGAGAGTGCCACTAAAATTCGCAATGCAGAAGCATTGTGTTAGATCTGTCCCTAAAATTATATTATCTCGACCAAAACTAAATTCAGCAAAGTTTCTAAACTATCGGTTTAGACAAGAGTTCATTAAACTTTTTTCGATAAGAGCCAATAGCAGATAACAATAAGTTAGCAGGGGCAAAAATTTAGAGCAAAATAACTTCTGGCGATGAAATTACTATTTCAGAAACTTGGGCAAAAGTGGACCAAAGTCAGATGCTTTGACATAATGAAACATTATTTAGCGTATGTTTAGTGTTAAACTAAGAAATTTTTACGGCAAATAAAAGCTGTTGCTTACGGCTCATTAATAACCAAAAGTAAAAATATTAGGATATTTCTTAATAATAATATAAAAAATTGTGGGCGAATTCTATTGCGGCCATGCTTCTAACACATTGTTTCTGCACTCTTCTAATTATTTTCTGCATGTTTTCAAGTCTGATGTTGTAATGCTTTTTCCTTTTCTTGTTTTTTCTACAAGTATTTATAGTTTTTGTGTGACTTAATTGTATAATAATCATAGAAAATAAAAGTAACAAATAAATGAATGAATGAAAGCCGAACGTTATGTTGCACCAACTTCTACGTGTTTCGCAATTTTTTTTTAACATGATCAAGCAGCTGCGTTTCCTAATCATTATCAACTGCTTGTCTAAAACAACCGAGAACTGTATTGCCTGGTTTAGAAACCTTCTTTTATGTCAGAGTTGTAGGAACATGTGGACTTCTTTGACAAATTTGCAAAACTCTTTAGACTATCAGTTGAGAAACCTTATTTTAAGTGTTCATGAAGATTACTTCTTGGTATTTTATAGGTACCAGCAGTTTTTTGCAGTAAGAACCGTTTGTTTGTATTATCAGCCAGAACTTATCTTATTTCTTGACCGTTTAGCTGTTTTTATTTTTTTAACATAATTTCGAATCATACCAAGAGTTAACACAAGAAATTGTAAATAAAATACAGGACGTAACGTACAATCCACCTGAGATACAACGCAAAGTATACCTAGCATGATAACATGGATTTTAAGCAGTCCATAATTTATATCTAGGCCTAATTATGCTTGCCTAATTTACATTTACAGTCTAACCATATTAAAACACATTTTTGATTATTTTAAGCATAATGTCAAATTTATTTTTCCAAATAAGAATAAATTCCAATTAAAGATAAATTAAAAAAAAGGTTTTAAGCTCTAAAATAAAATACTGTTTAAAAATTTGAGTCTATAAAATATTAACTGTCAAGTCCAAACAGGCTAGAAGTGGCTAATTTGTTAATTTTAAATGAAGCTGCTATGTAGATAACTAAATTATTGTTAAAAGCAATGTGTTGAAGCCATAAATTTCTACCATTTGGCTTCAAAAAATTAAAATAATAAAACGCCATATGTTGTAAAACTGTAATTATAGTTTGTACATTGCCCTTGTGTCATAAGATTATTATTACTTGCTATTTAATCACATATACTCAAAATTTGGTCTTTACTGGCTTTTATTACAAATTTTACAACTCTTTTCAAATAATTCAGAAGCATCAGAAAAATAATAATAAAATATTTAAAAAAAAAATCTTTTCTTATTTTAGCAATTGGTGCTTTTTCTGCGGCAAATGTTATGAAACAACATTGAAAAAATTCTGGAAAACTTCTGTAGGTTAGAGGTCGCTAAATTAAGATAGAAATTGCTAAACACTAAAACTTGGTGAAGAACAAAGAAAGGTCTTTACGTGAATTTGAAATTAAAAAACTTTTTTAATATAAAGCTTAGAAAGACTTGCCTTAGAAGCGATCGATCTTTTTGGGCCAAGATCATTTTGGCTTGTAAAAAGTATTAGTTGGCCAAGTAATTAAAACACCATGGCCAACTTTTACAAATTAAAACCTTTTTTTGGTTTAAAGTAAGTTTTTATTAAGAGTTTTTTATAATACGCAAAATTTGAGCTTGTTCAGAGTGATTTTTAAACTAAAAAAGTTCCTGTTTCTAAATTTTCGTCCCTCCTCTGGAAACATTTTCCGGTACTCCTGTATCGAGCTGATGTCCTTTGTTAAATGAAGTGGTTGATTGTTGAGTTTCCCGGTTTTTTTCAGATTAAGTAAAATCAGAAAACCTCTCTGCTTTTCCTAATATTTATCTCAAAACACATTTTCTGCTGCATAAGAAAAAAGTTTCAAAAAATAATAGGTATTTAATTACATTTCAGTAAAGTACGAAATACCCTACGAAATTTTTTGAGAGTACGGAGCACAAAAAAATTTCGTACCGTACCTAATCCCGGAAAATTATAAAGCAGCACACACAATGGGAAAAATAGAAATAAATTCCCAATTATTTATCATAAAAGTTTGGTTTTTATTTTTATTTCTGATGTTTATTTCATGTGATGCATAAATTAATTAATAAAATTAGTCAAAATTCAAAGGTCCAAATATTTAATATAAAAACTAAAAACTAAAACTATCTAACTCATGACGAAAAATCGATTCCGGCCTGTAAAGGTTATCATCAGTTTTTTATTCAAATATAATCTGATGATAACCTTTACAGGTCAAAATCGATTTTTGTCATGAGTTTGCTAGTTTTAGTTTTTAATTTCTATATTAAATAGTTGGCCCATTGCACTTTGACTGATTTTATTAATTAATTTATGTATCGCAATTTGACCAGTTAAATAGAATTGTCTATTTGACTCTGCTAAAAAAGGTAATAAATTTCTGTTAAAAGAATTTTAACATTTTAATTTTAGGTTAATTGTTCTTTTCTTGTATTATTTCTTATATTAAGTTTTATGTAAACAGGGACCAAATTCTTTTAGATATTTTAACCAGTAAAAACGCATAATAGAAGAAGCAAACACAAAGAAAATGCCGGGAACAACAAGAGATGCTATAATTATACCACCAGAGAATTGCCGATATGCAATAACCTGTAAAATAGAATAAAAAAACTTAAAACTACCTTTTTTACAAAAAAATAACTCATTTTTTAAAAATTTACTATGTATAAAACCCTAACGTTTTGGTGATAAAAAATCTTCTTAACATTTTAAATATGATGTTTTAAAAACCATATCAAACTATTTTTTTAAAATAAATAATTGTAACAGCCTATATCACACTTACATCAAAAGTGTTTTGAGGGTTGTAGAAGCACATGTATGTATTTTTGATTTGAGCGTATGAATTTTAAAAAAATTGCACTTGGCCTTTGTTTATACCTACAGATGATGAGCACTAAAATTCACAAATATTAATAAATTTTATAGTAAAATCAATTATTTTTTATAAAAGAAAGAAAAGTTAATTGAAAGATTTCATTCAACAAAATTAAAGCATAATAAAAAAAGTTTAAAAAACAATGGAAAACCATAGCAAAATTATTAAAGTTCTTTCTTAAACCTCATAATTCAAAATCACAGTTAGATCAACATAAAAATTACATGTGTTATATACAGTAGCCTACCAGTCAAACAAAGTAATTCTGTTCATTAAATAAACTTACTCCTGAGGCACCTGTTGCGACGACCTCGTTTTCATGTAATACAAAAAAAAACGTTTGTCGCTTCTGCAATAATTTACTGACATCTTTATTTACAAAGTCCTTGTATAGCGATATTAAAATGATTCGCCTCAAAGTAGTGTTGCTATGCAACAAACTGCAGCTTGTGAATTAAGCTTTTAAAATACTGAGCATTAGATTATTCGCTAGACTAGTTAAAACATCTTTTAAAAACAAGTAAAAAGGAGCAAACCCATTTTTAGCTTTTCTACTCACTATTCTCTTTGTCAACTATTTCATATATGACGTTAGCCTTGAAGCAAGGATAGGAGGACCTGCAGTTACGACTACTGTATAGGGGAAAGTATCCACAATTGAGCCAAAATTTACATTTTTGATTAGAAAATTTAAACCAGTAGTATTTTTATCAAAACAAAGTGATATTCATAAACTACCTTCTTTGTGGTAATGATTTAAATTTTTAGAATCATTATAGGCAAATTATTTGTGGTATTTTTGGGGGGTTAAAATTGCCTACTAATTTGGCTCAACTATGGAGTCGGATTTCCGTAGTTGATCCACCTAGTAACTTTAATTGAGCCACTCTCTAGTTTATAAAATTAAGTCGAGTATTGCGTGTTATCACATAAGAGAAACATTAGAACCAAAAAGCTTTATTCAAAATATTAGAAAAGAACATATACAAACTTTCAATCAGAGTCAACTACTGTATGTACACAAAAATGTAACAATGTCTTTCAAATAAAAATTGAGAGTGCTTTATAAAATAGTAGTCAGTTTTTACAATACTGGCATTTAAAAACTGTTGTATCATTTGTACAAGCTTCATGTGCCCAGCTTTTACAAGGACCAACAATGCTGCATGCAGCATTTTTAGGATTGCAATACAAACAACTGATGCAACTGCATTTAATCCAATCCTCCACATCTTTACAGTATAATTCCGAGCAAATGCAACAAATGTTTTCATCATTAAATTCAGAAAGATCAGAACTGTCATCAAGTGTCATAGTAACAGATTCTTCCGACGAACTCGAGAAAACAATTGATTTTTTTGCCTTTTTTTTACGTGTTTAAGTTTTTTGCTTTTTTTTTGGTCTTGTCTGGTCTTGGACTTTTTGTCTTTATTTCCAACCTCTCTACGTCTTCTTAATGGTTTCTTGCCCAAACAAACTAAATTTGCGGCAAGGCGTTCTTTTTCTGGTGTCGAAGTAATAACAAGCGATTTTTTTTGTTTTTTTGTTGAGCAAAACGTTTTCGAGGTAAAGCCTTTGGTACTGGCAGGATATCAAATGGAGAAACGTAATTAGGATTAGAAAAACCTCTTTTATTTTGAATGGGTGTTCTGTTGATTAAAATTTTATTTGTTTCAGTATTGCTCATTTGCACAGGCTGGTACTCTAGTTGCATATTTTGTGTTTGCTCTGGAAAAGGGTCTGTCACTGGAGGATTAACAGAATGAAGAAAAGTTTTTTCTATTTGTTGTGTTTCATCAGAAACAGTAGGGTCGGGTCTATTAGTAACTTCAGCTGGCAAGAAATCTTCATCTGTGTAGATATCTCTATTAAGTGGAAAGACTCCAGTTGCTTTAAAAGCTGATTCCATGTTCTTTTTGCTAAAAGCAATATTGTATGCTTCCTTAGCAATGCCAGCAACATTGTAAATTGTGCAAGGGGTTCCAGGATTTGACTTCATCTAGCTATCCAGAAACTTGTTGTAATATTGTTTGAAAGGTCCGAACACCCCTTTGTCTAGTGGTTGCAGCTTGTGGGAAGTGTGCGGATGGATCGTTAACATTACGATACCGTATGTTCTGCTTTTTTCTACAGCTGCTAAAGAAATGTGAGAGGCATGATTGTCTAAAATAAGCAGCACAGGATTTTCTGGTGAACATTTTGTGTGCTTTTTAAAATGATCCAAGTAATCAAAAAATAAGTCGGTTGTCATCCAACCTGATGAATTAGCAGCGCCCAAAGAACCAACAGGAGCATTATTTAGCATGTAGGGTTTGTAGTTTTTTCGTGAAAAAATAAACATTGGTGGAATATCATTTCCAAGTGCGTTAATTGTTGCTGCCATTGTGACAAGTTCACCTCTTTCTTTTGATGTCACAGCTCCGACCTGTTAATGATAAGGTTAGTTAAGATCATTTTTTTGAAGACTATAAATAATTAAAATAGTTTTCTATGCACAATACAACTTTACAATATTTATGCAATGCAGGTTTCAACTTTAATTAGAGGTGTGATATAAGTAGGTTAAGCCTAGACGATGTCAATGATACAGTTTTTAGATTACCTGCTTCACTCCTTGTTGAGCTAAAACCTTTTTTGGTACTTGTACAGTAAAGCAGCCAGTTTCATCCATATTGAATATATTTCCTGGATCAAATTGATACTTTTCCATTACACTATATAAATTATCAAAATAGTTGCTGACATTTTTTTTGTTAAAAGCCGTTGCTCTTCCATAAGATGTTGCTTCTGCTTTTCGTAGAGTCAAGTGGTGGCGTTGCATAAAATTGCGGAGCCACTTTTTGCCACTTTTTTGGTCAGTTTTCCAATTTTCAGGAATATCAAGTTTGTTTCTAACGGCAAATTCCCATGCTAGTGATCTAGATTTATCAGTCGACAAACCAAAAAAGCGATTGCATAGATTTAAAAAATGCTTTGCCAAATCACTCTCCATCTCTTTTGATAAAATTTTTTTGTGAGAACTGTAGCCCATATTAGCATTTGTTGGTCCTTTTTCAGCTGCTTTTCTAAGGTAACGAGTTAAGGTCATTCTATCAATGCTGTGCTTTTTTGCACTCTCTCTAATTGAAAATTTATTTTTAGTCACATCTGTAGCAGCGTTCTGAAAGACAATAAGTGGTACTCGTCCGCGATCAGTTTTTCGTTTTTCCATTATTCTAAGGCTTCCAGTCACAATAAGTTTTAGTATTATAGTATTTTAACTGAAAATGACAAAATTAATTGATGTAAATATAACTAAGTTCAGTCTATTTCATGTTTACTATTTAAATTTAATTAAGCATTTAGTTCATGTTAAGTAACCAAAGTTGAGCCAGCTGGCTCAACTAAAGATTGGTGTAGTGGCTCAACTATAAAACAGCGCTCAATATGGACATATCTCAAGATTTTATCACTGCCTTTGATCTAGTAATTATAAATCTAACCCTATTTAAAATGTAAAGCTTTATGTTATACTCATAAAAACTTTCGCTTTCTTAGCTGCAGTAACTTCAGAGATAATCGAGCTTACTTTAAAAAAAAAAAAACAACAATTGTATTAAAAAATCGCACAAACTGATCTAGCACATGGTGTTTTCATCACAACTGCGTAACAATAACAACAAAGAACCGCCATCTTGATACAAAAATATTAAAGTTGCTACGGTTGAAAAAATTTAAACAAGGCGGAAAAAAAGGCTAATTGATCAATTATGGAACCGGCTCAGGTATGGATACTTTCCCCTACTTCCCACATGAACAACTACATGTCTTTCGTCCAACGTAGTAAAAACCTTTTACTTCACATAAAGTTTCCTACAATTACAAATTATTTTAATCAGGTCTTTTTCTTGATTTGGTTTTGTGACATTTTAATTCATAGCTTAAACGCTGCCAGAAATACAAGTAGGCTAATTTTTTGTTATTTTTGCTGTATGCCCGGTAATTCTTGATGAAGTTTTGATCCAGACTAAAAAAAGATTTAGACCAGAGGTCGGCAACCCCTGGCACGCGAGCTGATTTTTTATGGCACACCAAGTAATTTTATACTCACGTGATCCTAAACTCGTTTTTGATCGAGGTTACATGTTTTGTATATTATTTGGTAACTATGCGGATTGTAGTGAGAAGTTTGTGAGGGTAGCCTTCGTATCTTGTGGTGTGGACAAGTTCGTGCCAAATAATAGAATCAGGGCCAGTTTTAAGCCGATCTGACCGATTTGATCAAATCGGGCCCCACACCTGAAGGGGCCCCGCTCCAGAGGGACCTTTTACTGTATTATATTGAATACGAAATACTAGTGAAAATGAGAAATGAAAAATAAAATATTTTTTCACACAATATTTAATATATTTGAAAAATTATGAGGATTTTGAATTAATTTTTTAAACAAGCTGCATAAAGATGAGAAACACCAGACTCGAATTTCGCTCTTATTAGAGCTCGTCAGTGATGCTTATCTCACCGCGAATCGAACCTAGGACCTGTAGTCTTCCACACAGGTTACTATACCACTAGATTACAGATCCCGGACGACTGATGGGCTCAAAGCAGCTGTTATATCTTATTCCCGGATTTACTGAACAAGGAATACATAGAACCCACTATGTTCCACAGGTCCCAGGTTCGATTCGCGGTGAAATATTAAATATATTATGCATGACGAATTAACAGTTACTTACAGTATATCGTTTGTCACTTTTATCAACAACTAAAATTTTATCTCTGTCATTATCAACTAAATGGTAGAATTTGTCTTCGAATGCTTAAATGTATTTTACAATCAAAAATATCTTTTCTATTTCTGAATTTCTGATAATAAATGAGAAAAAACGTATTTTGTGTAATTTAATTATTTATCAAATTCTTCACATTTTCCATCGCCAATAAAACTATATAATCTCTCAAACATAGTAATGTTTCCGTTGCTTACTTTTCGGCACCAATTTTGTAACTTTAAGACAAATGCCTTCAGATTGTCACGTAGTTGTACAATATTTGTACTTTTCCTTGGAGTTGCAGATTTAAGACATTTAACTTTTTAAATACAGTATACGTATCTGCTAATTAAGCAAGACTTGCTACCGACAAATTATCCTCAAAGGGAAAAAAACTCGGATTTATTTTAAAAATTCAAAAAATTACTTAATCTCATCCTTCATTTTAAAAACGCAGTTTACAACGCTACCTTTGGAAAGCCAACAAACAGCTGTGTGAAAAAGAAGAGTCTTATGGGTTGAATTCATGTCCTTGTAGAGTTCTTTGAACTGGCGCGTATTTAAACTTCCTGCTTTAACATAATTGAATCAAAAAACAGAATTGGACACAAATACAGTAGAGTGAGTAGACTTTGCAAAAGTAAAAAATTGGCGCCTTAGAGGCATTTTCTCTCTACATTTGATAGAGGAAACTCAAAATTTAATCTTGAAAAATTGCAAAATGACAATACATTTTCTGAAATTGACTCATGTGATATTTTTGTGATATTGTTAGGCATTTCTTCGCGACCCCCGGAAAAGTGCTTCGCAACCCCCAGGTTGGGAAACACTGATGTAAAATGATTATAAACAGATAAGCGATGTCAGTTTGATGTATGAGCATCAATAAGAAATGCCTTAAGTTGAATTGGGATGCAAATGCATTTGTTGAGCCGCTAAAATATAAAAAATAAAAATTAAAATGTAGCAACCTAATATCTTCAATTTTAATAGTTCAATTGCTTTTCGATTGCTGTTTTAAGAATTTATTATTAACAGAAACATGTCATCACTGACCAATCAAAATCAAAAACCGGCAAGTTGGTTGTGTGATGTTTACACTGCGTTTATATTGTGGACGATTGAAACAGAGCTTTGTGTTAATGGCGACTGCATTCGATATGGTCGTAAATAAGTTTTCTTCAAATTTATTGTGTTGATTAAAAGTCATCATTTTCCTCAGCTTCAATGTCTTCTCTAGCACCTCTACATTACAATGACTTAAAAATCAGAAGAAAGCGACAAATTTTAAAACTCCAAACAGAATTAGAAACCAAACTGCTTAAAAATGAGAAGCACCAGACTCGAGTTTCGCTCTTATTAGAGCTCGTCAGTGATGCATATCTCACTGCGAATCGAACTCGCTACATGTGGTCTTCCACGCAGGAGACAAAAACACTAGACCACGCGAGGCCGACAACATCTCGATCACAAGCAGCTGGAAATGATTCCCAGCTTTGCCGCGCAAGGAATACACAGAATCCACTATGTGGTAAGACCAAGGCCGCACCTCATGACCGGGACTTACCCGACAAGCGTTAAGCATCGCGCTTACACTCCTAGAGCTTGGCGAGCGAAGAAATTTATGATTTTATAAATAACATGAGGTATTTTGGATGATATTAGAAACCAAACTGCTTAAAAATGAGAAGCAATATAAAATATAAAACTAAACAGAATTCTGGCTAATACTAGACAGTTGCTTCTAAGCATTTTACAAGTTACTTGCAGACAAAAAGCAAATTTCTCTGCAAATTGGTTTTATGATTAAATTCTTATAAGCTTTAAGACAGCGATTTTAAGCGTATTTTTAATTTCGTTTATGTTTTGGCTGCTTTTGAAACTAAAAATTAGCTCTTGGTATAATAGTTAGATATTAAAAATTAAAAAGCAAAGTAAAGTTTCAAAAAAAAGATCTTACATTTGGCTTTACTCATGGTTCCTTAAAAGTCTATTAAAGGATGTCGGGAGCGTGGTCGGGTGGTTGGATCTCCGGGATTGTGATTGACATGGTCTCGATTCAAAACCCATTCGCGCCATTCTGTTGCGTCCTTAGGAAAGACACTTTACGGAACTTTTTCATGCTTGGTGGTCGGTTTCTATTAAATTTCAAGCGGACGGCAATATCTTGGAATCTTCTGAAACAGGTCGTGGTAATTGCTTACCCTATCTATTAGCGCCTCCGTCGCTTTCCTGCGAGTCAGGAGGTTAAATACAGAGATAAAATAAAAATAATATAAGGTAAAAAAGATTTTCACACCCCATCGAAGATCTAGGCAAAACAGAAAAAAATTCCTTTATTGGTTCAAGTTTAAAATAGATTTTTTTAAACAACTAAAATTAGACCCCAACAGTACCCCTGTTCAAAGAGTTTAACCCAGCCATCTCCAAACAAAATGTATTACAGGGCCAAAATTCATTTTGCTATTTTAGAAAGGACCGCAAACATAATACACTGAAAAGAAATTGCATAAAAATGAACGTAAAAATGAACGCGGAATCTTGCTCCGATTTTTTAAGTTTTATCCCAAAACTCAGGTGTTCTAAAAAAAAAAAAAAAAAGGTTTTCATCTATTAATATTTTCTTCCTCCAATTTCTTAAGTTTCGTCACAAAACTAAGATGCTCTCTAAAAAAAGGTCTTTATCTATTTTCTTCTTCCCATTTCTTAAGTTTCGTCACAAAACTAAAAAAACGAAACTTTGTCACAAAACTGGCTTTCTCGCAGTCTGGCGCCGTAAGTCTGTTCATTGCTGTTTAAATGACAGACCGAAACCGAACCTATCAAAATGAAAGGATATTCACCCATTCCGATGTTCAGTGTGGGTCTGTTAATCGGCAAACGCCCTTTTCAGGACGGGGCAATGTCAGGATAAAACTTCCCTTTTCAGGGCACATTTCTAACAAGTTCCGAAGACCCACTATTCTTCAGCTGTACATCGAAGACCTCACTGCAAGCAAGATGAATGTTCTTCATCACCTCGCTATGCAGTCTGAGGCACTCGTCATCCTACTGCAGGAGACCCACTGCACTGATGCAGAGAAGTTCGTACTTCCGAACTACCAACTAGCTGGGTCTTCTTTAAGCTGGAAGCATGGCCTTGCCACGTTTGTTCACGAGCGACTGAGATACACGCTTTTGGACCAATCTCCACCGACATCGGAGATCAAGTGGCTGTGCGTGGACGTTGATGGTTATAAAATAGTCAACGTCTACAAACCACCGCCAACGCGATTGCGAACCCTGGATCTCCCAGTGTTTCCTCACTTCTGTCTGTACGCTGGCGATTTTAACTGTCGTCATGCTGACTGGGGTTACGCCGACAATAGTCCGGACGGTGAGTGCTTGGCTGGCTGGGCAAGTATTAATTGTCTTGCCCTCTTATATAATGTCAAGGACGCTTCCAGTTTTTATTTTGGCCGCTGGAACACAGGCACCAATCCAGATCTAGCTTTCGCCAGCGTAGGTCCAAACAGTTGCTTACCGGATAGACGTATCCTTGAAAAGTTCCCCAGGTCACAACATTGACCTTCGCTTATTATACCACCAAGGTTTGCTATGGCAGTGCCAAGCATGCCTGTTAAGCAATGGAACTTCCGCAAGGCCAAATGGAGTCACTACATTGCTTTGACGAATAAATTCGCAAAGACTTTGTTGCCGCCTGATTCACTTGATGTGGATGCGGCTTACCAGGACTTCTATTTGAATAAGGTGTTGGAATAAGGTTGATATATGTAAATTTATAAAAAAAGGAAAAAGAAACTGACTAGTTGTATTATAAATATTTACTTTATTATTTACTTATTGTTATTAATATCCTTCACAATGACTGGAAAGAAGAATGGAAATAAATTAGCAAGCACTTTGAAAAATGAACATGATACTATAACTGAAATTGTGAAGACGGTGCTAACTGAGTCTGATGTACTACAGCAAACAATTGAGTCTGAAAAATTTTTGGAAAGAAACCCTCAAAACAAAAATTTGAATACAATACTGGGCGAATTGAAAAGTGATACAAAATTTCTTGATTCAATTGCATCCAGAGTCAGTGACTATATACTAAATAATGAAACTTTCAAACAAATTATTTGTGATTCGCTGTCAATTGAAATGAAAGACGAAATCCAGCAGCTAAAAAAAGAAATTTCTACAATTGAAAAACAAAATGACGATCTTGAAATCCAAATTGAATCTCAACAACAATACTCCCGAAGAAATTGTCTATTGATACATGGACTGCCTCCACATAGTCCAAATCCCAATGAAAATACTGATCAAGCAGTAATTGAATTTTTCAATACTCATCTAGGAATTGCAGTTATGAAAAAAGATTTGGACAGATCCCACAGGCTTCATAATACAAATAGTCCAATTATTGTCAAATTTGTTCATCACAATTTGAAAAATATAATTTTTAACAGCAAAAAGAAGCTAAAAGGTAAAAATATATTTATAACTGAATCTCTGACATCCAAAAGAATGTCTTGCATGAAAAAATTAGGCATTTTAAGAAAGTCCAAGCTGGTTCATTCTTTTTGGTCTTCTGATGGAAAAATTTATTATACTCTTACTGAAAATCCAGCAAGAAAAATAGAACTTAATCATAACAATCCAGGTAAAATTTTTGAAAACATTCAACAATAAGTACGTAAGTTAATTTTTTCCAAGCATCTATGTCTGTTTTTTTTCTTCCTTGACTTTAAAATTGAACTTGCTATCTGCTAGTATTGCTACATCCTTGCTTTTTTAGTGTTTATACTTTTTTTTTGAGTGTCTTATTTTTTTATTTTTATTTTTTATGATTTTTGATCAACTAGAACTTGATTGCAACTCATCAATAATATCTCACATTGGAGACTCCAAATACTACAGCCCTTTAGAATATGCTAATATTTTAAAAGATGAAAACAGCTTAAAAATTATTCATATGAATGTTAGATCTTTAATAAAAAACAAAAATAAAATTGAATCTTTGCTATTGAATATGCCCATTCCACCAGATATTATTGCTATTACTGAAACAAAACTAAATTCCTCTATTGCTCATTTAGTTGATATTACAAATTACTCTTTTATTCATGTTGAGTCAAAAAGCAATGCTGGTGGTGTGGGCATGTACATAAAAAAAGAATTAGCTTGTCTACAAATACCTGAACTTACTATAGAAAATGAAGAATGTGAAAGTATGTTTATTGAAATTCTCAATTTAAAATTGAAAAAGAAGTCAAAAGTTATTGTAGGTGTTATCTACCGACACCCTCGAAGTTCTTATGATACTTTTCAATCTAAATTTTGTAATATTTTACACAAGCTAACTCACTCCAATTGTTCGTATGTTATCTCAGGGGATTTTAATATAGATGTTGGAAAACAAAACAGTGATTTAAAAGTTTCTAATTATTTGAATGACATTTACTCAGCAGGGAGTTATTTATTAATTAATAAACCAACCAGAATTACACCTATCTCTTCAACTACTCTTGATCATTTTTACACTAATCACATTGACAAAATATGTATTCCAGGAATATTAATATATGATATCTCAGATCATTTGCCAATTTTTTGTTCTTTCAAAAACACCCATATAAAAAATCATGACAATCTAGAAAAAGAAATTCCAGACACTAAACACTTTAATACTGAAGCTTTTTGCAATGACATTTGCTCTCTAATGAATTCACCAAAGTACTTGACCAAAATTTCAGATCCAGATTTAGCAATGACAAATTTCATTAATGATATTAAAAATATGGTAACTAGACATACACCACTTAAAAAGTTGAGTAGAAAAGAAGCAAAAACTAGATCTAAACCATGGCTAACAAAAGGTCTACTTAAATCTATTAAAACAAAAAATTTACTATTTTGTCAATGTTACAAGCAACAGAAGATGCATCTAATTTCTAAATACAAAAACTATCTTAATAAGTTAACACGACTTAAACAAGTAGCTAAAAAGAATTATTATCAAAATGAACTAAATAAGCATAAGAATAATTTATCAAAACAATGGAAACTGATTAATGAAATTATAAGTCACGAAAAGTACCAACGTCAAATAATAAATGTGATTTCAGATATAAATAATGAAAAAATTACAGACACTCAAGCTATCTCTAATTTATTAAATAACTACTTCACAAATATAGGTCCATCAATGGATGCTAAAATTCCTAAATGCCCTAATAAAGATGAATTTAAACTTTCCAGTCTTCTTAATTCGTTTCAATTTGAATTAATATCACCAGATGAGGTAAATAAACACTTGAGTCAACTAAGCTCCTCCAAAGCATGTGGATTTGAAAATGTACCAAACAACTTGTACAAACTAATAACACCGATTATATCACCTTTTTTAGCAGATATTTTCAATAAATCTTATGATCTTGGTACTTTTCCTTCTATACTAAAATACGCAAAAGTAATTCCAATCTATAAAACAGGTCCGAAACATTTAGTTAATAACTATAGACCAATTTCCCTTTTATCACCAATAGCAAAAGTTTTTGAAAAACTACTTTATCTCAGACTTGAGAATTTTTTTTCTTGTAAAAAAGTTATAAATAATCAACAATTTGGATTTAGAAAAGGTTACTCAACTGAATTAGCCATTACAGATTTGCATAATAGAATCATAAAAAATACTGATAATGGCTACTATACTTGTTGCATATTTTTAGATTTGTCCAAAGCGTTCGACACTGTAAACCATTCAATCCTCTTAGAAAAATTGTATGCTTATGGTATATGTGGTAACATGCATTCACTTTTAAAGAGCTATTTAAGCAATCGTAAGCAATTTACCTGGTGTAATAACACCAAATCAGAAAATAGCACAATTGTATGTGGTGTCCCTCAAGGGCCAACATTGGGTCCTCTGTTTTTTTCACTATACGTTAATGACTTACCAACACACACCAATTTTAATGTAAATTTATTTGCTGATGATACAGTTCTAACAATGAAAGACAAAAGTCTATCAAAACTTCAAGCAACAGTTAATTGTGAACTAGCTATTGTAGATGACTGGATGAAACTTAATCGATTATCCTTAAACTACTCTAAATCTACATATTTTATTGTTAAACCTTTTTCTTATAATAGTAAAAACATAGCTTTAGATGATTTCAATGTTAGTATAGGTCAACATAAAATTAACTCTACAATTTATACAAAATATTTGGGAATATTAATTGATCATGACTTAAAATGGCATAATCATGTTAGTTCAATTGCACAAAAACTTGCTAATGCTGCTAGAATTCTTTGCACAATTAGACACTATGTTAATAAACCCACTTTAAGAAGTCTATACTTTAGTTTTGTATACCCTCATCTGAAATATGGTATTATAGTCTGGGGCAATTCCAATAAATCTGTACTGCAAAGCCTTCAAGTAATGCAAAACAAAATTATTCGCATCATGAATTTTAAATGTTTAAGGGATCACGTTCAATTAAACCCATTATTCAAATCCTGGAACTTATTAAAAATCAATGAAATATACGAACTAGAAATAGCTAAATTTATGCATTTATATTACAATAAACATCTTCCGGAAAATTTTGACCATTATTTTAAATCTGCTGGCAATCATCATTCTTATTCAACCAGATCCATATCCAATCAAAACTATTATCAAGAAAGATATAATCCAACATTCAGCCAATCTTCTTGTAGTTATAATGGAGTAAAGGTATGGAATAAAATTCCACTAGCTATGAAAAAACTAACATTTTCCTCCTTCAACAAAAAGATGAAAACATATCTATTAAATCAGTATTAGATATATCGTATTTGGAGTCTATATAAAAAAAATTTTTTTTTTTTTTTGTATGAATAACATGTCATATAGCTATGTGCTTTTTGTGTATGTGCCATACTTGCTTTGTGTGTGCTTTTTTGTATGTTTGTATTTTTTGTGTTTGTTTTGCTTAGTTATTGTACTAATATTCTATTTTAATATCAATGGGCAGTTTTGACTAGATGACCACATAGTGGTCTTTCACTGTCCAGTTTAGTCAAATATAAATTCTTTATATCCTGTCTGCAATGTAGTTTTGCTTAAAAGTAATATTGTAATTGAAAATGGATGTGATTATGTTATTTTCTCTGTATTTTATTTGACTAAACAAAATAAACTTCTTCTCTTCTCTTCTCTGTAACACCATTAAGAAAGCAGCCAAACAGACTATCCCACGCGGGTAGCGAAATAACTATATTCCGTGTTGGGATGCAGAGTGTAAATCCCTCTATAAAACCTTTCTGCAGTCTCCTCAGGAGACAACTCAAGTTTGGCTACTACAGCTCTGCTTTCCAAGCTTGACAGAAAGCGGAGGGATCGATGGTCCGAGGCAATTTGGAGCATTGACTTCTCACACTCTAGTCGAAAAGCGTGGAGTATTTTGAACAACCTTACTGGTAGGTCACGACACTCTCCTCGTCACTGTCCCGTTTCAGCCGATGCTATTGCATCTCAGCTGGTTAGAAATGGTAAGTAAGAGGCTGTTGACCGCAAGTCATCTCGACTTTTCTGTAAAGAAGTGTCTGATTTTTGGAGGGCCGCAACACCAGACACAGTAAATATCTCTGACAATTTTTGACAGGGAGAATTTGCTGCTGCCCTCCAACATTTAAAACCAAATAAAGCTTCGGATCCTGATTTCATCTGCTCCGAGCTTATACTCCATGCTGGAGCTGCTTTGAAGTCCTGGTTACACGACTTTCTTTCTTCCTGTTTGCGCCGACTCAAAATTCCCAAGATCTGGAGAAGAGCGCTTGTGGTCGCGATCCCCAAACCAGCAAAGCCCGTGAGGGACCCAAAGAGTTATCGACCGATGTCTCTGCTCTGTGTCCCCTACAAGATCCTCGAGAGGCTTATCTACGCCCGCGTTGAACCATTAGTCAATTCACTGCTCCCTAAAGAGCAGGCTGGTTTCTGACGCGGGAAGTCAACCGTAGATCAAGTTGTTCTGCTAACCCAGAACATCGAGGATTCTTTTGAGGCTAAAAAGATGGCCGGTGCCGTATTTATCGATCTGACAGCTGCCTATGACACTGTCTGGCACCGTGGCCTTACCTGCAAGCTGCTGAGACTGCTTTCGGATAATCACATGGTCAAAATGATTATGGAGCTTGTCCGAAATCGAAGTTTCACCCTTACCACCAGTGACAGCAAGCAAAGCAGGCTACGCCGTTTTTAAGACTTTTTTAAGAAAGTTTGCTTATGCTGATGATTTAGCATTGTTGCACTCTTCTGGAAACTGGAAGGACTTGGAGGGGACTTTAAGCCAAGACATGTCTACACTTTAAGCGTATCTCCAGACTTGGAGGTTGAAGCTCAGTCACACTAAGACGGTGACAGCAGCCTTTCACTTGAATAACCGAGAGGCCAAACGTGAGCTAAAAATCTACAACAATGGTAGACTTTTACCGTTTTGTCCAACCCCTACTTATCTTGGGGTAAAACTGGACAGATCGCTCACGTTTCGTGACCATTAAGTGGCATTGCGCAAAAAACTATTCTCGAGCGTCACACTGCTGAGGCGACTTGTGGGCTCGGGATGGGGTGCTGGTGCTAAAACACTACACATAGCCACCTTATCTTTAGTCCACTCAACAACTGAGTACTGTGCGCCAGTTTGGTGTCGCAGTGCTCACACTCGCCTCATCGACAGTGTCTTGAACGACGCCTTGCGCATAGTCACTGGATGCCTGCGTCCCACTCCAACGGACAACCTACCTATACTCTCAGGCATCCAGCCAGCTGAGCTTCGCCGACTGGGAGCGACACTCTCCTTTGCTCATCGTGGATCTCTAGACCCCGATCATATTTTGTATGGTCTCTTAAGTGGGTCCTCAGATGCTCGCCAAGTGAGACTAAGATCCAGACGCCCGTTTGTGCCAGCTGCGCGGAATATTTTGGAAAACCTTGCCAGAGTTGGCATCCGCGCTTCTGAATGGACAAATCACAAATGGAACGCGGAGTTCTGTGAAAATGCATCCAGGCTCCGTGCTTTTGTGCCCTGGACAGGTGCCAGGCCTGTTGGGATGGGCTTACCCCGAGCAGCTTGGGTTAAGCTCAACTGCCTGCGGACTGGTGTTGGGCGATTCCATTTGTCCATGCACAAATGGGGTCTCGCTCCTTCACCGAATTGCGAGTGTGGCGCCTTTGAACAAACCGCAGGCCATGTACTAACAGCGTGCCCTGTACTATACATCGGGCACCACATGGAGCACGAGGTCTGACGGTTTTGGATGACGAAACTCGATGCTGGCTCAACAACACCACTGCCAACATCTGATTCAGGCAGCACAGCAGTCTGGGGTAGTAAAAGGATAAACCTTCGGCCCCAGTTCTGTTTGTGTCTGACCTGAAGTGGATACCCTTCAAACAATGATGACGGCGACGTCACAAAACTATTTCCTTCCTCCGATTTCTTAAGTTTTGTCACAAAACTAGATGCTCTCTAAAAAAAAGGTCTTTATCTATTTTCTTCCTCCGATTTCTTAAGTTTTGTCACAAAACTAAGGTGTTCTCTAAAAAAAAAGGATCTTCATCTATTTTTTTCCTCCGATTTCTTAAGTTTTTTCCCAAAACTAAGGTGTTCTCTAAAAAAAAGTTTTCTCCTAAAACTCCTTTTATTTATCGATTTTTGCCCCAAATGTCATTCAGCAATTTTGCTTAACTCTTTTTCGTAACCTTCATTATAGCTAGAAAACTGGAAATTGTCGCCGGGCCGCACCAGAACCTTGAGTGGGCCGCGGGTTGGACATCCCTGGTTTAACCTTTTACTCATTACTTCACGTACATTTTAAGAAAATTGATTTCACGAGACACAATGTAAAAACGAGTGTTCTAAATATATGTTTACTAATTGAGATAGGCAATTGAAGCAAAATTTTGCAGATTCTTGAACTTTTGTAATTTTACAAATTACTTGTTTATTTGTCATGTATCGGTGACAAAGTTTCCACTCATAAATTTTACGGTTTTGTGTTCATCATCAGAAACAAAGTTTTAATACGAATTTTATTTTTCTGTTACCAATCATTCATAATTTGCAATTCATTTAAACCCGGGGTTCTCAAATTGGAGGGCGCACCCTCTTGTGGGGCGTAAAAAATCGTGAGGGGGTGCGAGCAAATGGCTGGAAATTGAGCAGAGACCTGCATTAACATAAAATAAATAGGAAAAAGAGAAGGCATGACACTGATTATTCAAAGTATAGTTTTATATATTCTATAGTGAATAATCCAGTGGTACCACAATGCGTGATATGCTATGAAAATTTAAGCAATGACACTATGTGACCAAGTTGTTTGCAGCGTTACCTTCAGACAAAACACCCTGGTCCTAAAGGTAAGCTTTTAATCTTTTTTCAAAGCAAGAAAGACTGTCTGAAAAATTTGAAAATTGCAAAAAAGTATGTGCTTTCGCCGATCCTCGTCTGCAAAAATAGTAAAAGTGTCATTTAAATTGATCACATGATTACTAAAGAAAAGAAATCTCACAACATTGGTGAAGCATTAATTAAACCGTGTATGTTAAAAGCAGCTGGTGTTTTGTTGGAAACAACATACAGAAAAAAGATAATGAAGATTTCACTCTCGAATTCTACAATCAAAACATGCATCCATGAACATGCAAAAACATTAAGCGTGAAGTTCTCAAAAAATTACAAGTCTGGCTTTTTTTTAATTCAAGGTGATGAAACAACTGATATTGCCCAATTGTCGAAGTTGTTAGTCTACGTTTGTTTCAATTGAAGAAGACATGCTGTTTTGCACAACCCTAGAGACCACACGTAAAGCATACGATTCATTTGAAGTTGTCTACACGTTTATTGCAACAATAGCAACAATAGAAAGCTTGGGAAGAGATTGTGGTGTTTACATTGATAGTGGTCGGACAATGTTTGGGTATCGAATAGAATTCATGGCGTAGATAAAGAAAACCCTAATAGGATTAGATCTAACCGAGAAGCTTTGCGTTCCAGGACTTTACCTATTGCTATGAAAGATAAGCTTGCAACAATCATACGAGCCGTCAAGTATGTTAGAGCAAGTGCTGTATATATAAAAGTATTTACCAAGCACTGCAAGAACATGACTTCCAATCATAAAACTTCGTTTGTTTAATCATCGGTTTAGCGGTTATTGAAATTTAAGTTGTTTGCCCGAAGGTAAGAAATAAACGATAAACATATGCTATTTTTTTGAAGCTCACGAAAACAAGATCTTCTTTTGTCAATCAAATCAAAAGAGTTTCATTTGACATTGGCAAACCTCTAGATACTTTCAAAGCATTAAATGATTTAAACTTGATTTTCTAGAGCAAGAATATCAACTGTATCAATGACTATGATGCCATTAACGCTTTCGTAGCAAAACTGGGGCTACATCCTTCTTATTAATAAAATTTAGTTATTCTTGTACTGTTCAATGCTGTTATATTTTTTAATAATGATGCAGCTTGAGTTTTGTTTGTGTAATGAAAGGGGGGGGCGTCTCAAAATGCGTAAAAACCTCTGATTCAAAACATTAAAATAAAATATGGCTTGCTGTTTTTAGATATAGTAATAAATATATGAAGTTTTATGTCGGATACATTTTTTGTTTAATGTTTAAAACAAAACTACCCTTATTTTTATATTTTTTAGACCGGCTTGATTTTAGTTTCTGATCTATTAAGTTTATTTTTTTATAATTGACCCTACAAAAATTATTCTTTTTTTTACAAAATAAAATTTGTTTAAAAAATCCTGTTTAAAATATGAGCCGCTTAAAAGACGAGAAGCAGCACACTCGAGTTTCGCCCTTATTATAGCTCGTCAGCGATGCTTATCTCACTGCACATCAAACCGACTACTGGTGATCTTCAGTACACAGGAGACAACACCACTACACAACAATTTGACTCAAAGCTGCTATAAGTATAAAATCATCTATAAAAGTCTGTCTGTGTAATTTTACATTCTATTTGAATAAGGTAAATTATTAAGTTATTGTTTGATTAAATTTTGAATAAGTGTAATTTATAATTTTTGAAATCACAATTTCCAAAGAAATAATTAATCGCATGAAAGAAATGGAAAGTAATTTAAAAGGTTATGTACAAAAAATTATGGACCAAAAAGAACAAAGAATTAATGAAAATATGGAAAAAATATTTAATCAACTAAAAAACAAGAAAAGGAAGTAGAAGAAATAAAAGCAAGCCAAACATTTCTAAACAAAAAATTTGAAGAGTTGAAAACTAATGTAGAGGAAATAAACAGCTTAAATATTGATACTAAATTCCAGAATACGAAGAAAAAAGTGATTGAATTGGAAAGCAAAATTGAGAAGGAAACAATACTTAGAGATGAATTAGAGCAATATGGGAGAAGAGACAATCTAGAAATTCATGGAATTCCGGTATCACCCAATGAAAACACTAATGAAATAATCAAGGAGGTTGCTCAAAAATTAAATGTTAGACTTTTGGACAGTGAGATCTCCACTTCTCATAAAATTCCTGCGATGAATGGAAAACATCCGGCAATAATTGTAAAATTCTCAAACAGAGATAAAAGAAATACGATATTTAGTAACAGAAGAAACTTGCATGGCAAAAAAGATTATAATATTAGTGGTGCTACAACTATTTACATCAATGAAAAGAAACTTATTTTCAAGATCTTACAAAAGAAAAGTTGAACAAAATTACCAATATATATGGACCAACAATGGACAAATTTATCTTAGAAAAAGCAAAACTGATCAAAAAATTGAAATCAACAATGAAGAAGATCTCAATAAAATTGTTAAGTATTGTATAAATTTAATTTTTATTTATTGTAAATCTAGTTGATAAAAAATGTCTGATCAAATCATAACTCAAGTATTAACAACCAGTAAACAATTACCTCTAAATATGGGACTTATTGACACAGATAATTCTTATATCACAGTAAATGATTTTTTGAATAAATATGCTCAATCCAATGATTTTTTTTTATTACCTATTAACATTCGAAGTATTAATAAAAATTTAGAAAGACTTGAGGAGTTGTTGATTGAACTTGGTAAACTGCCAGACATAATTGCTATCTCTGAAACTAAATTACAAACTAAATTCAATTTTTGTCTTAATGGATATAATTTTATACAAAACAATTCATCTACTAGAGCTGGTGGAGTAGGAATGTTTATAAAAAATCACATTAATTATACTGTAACAGATGAATATAATCTAAACTATTTTGGATATGAAGAGATGTGGATTAAAATTAATATGAATCACTCAACAAAAGTTTTTAGTGTACTCTATCGACATCCTAAAAGTAATCTTGTGCAATTTTCAGAGTCTTTGGAAAATTCTTTGACAATATTAAAACAAAAATTAACTTACTATATTTCTGGGGACACAAAAATAGACCTACTTCAAAATGAAACAAACAATAACATTAAAAATTATTCTGACATGTTATTTAGTTTGGGTTGTCTTCCATTAATTAAATTTCCAACACGTATATCTAATACTTCAACACTTATTGATCATATATACACTAATAATATCCTTCACAAAAACACCACACATATTCTTATTAATGACTTGTCTGATCATTTACCTGTTCTAACTTTATTACACACTACTAAAAATACACCTAAAAATGTATGCACAATCCATATACATGATACAAAAAATTTTAACTCTGAAAAATTTTTAAATGACTTAGAGGAAGCATTAAAAAATTTAAGTTGTGAAGAAGGTTCAATAGACAACCACTTTAACAACTTCATTTCAAAATTTGAAAATGTATTAAATACTCATGCTCCCATGAGGAGACAAACCAAAAAAGAGAAAATAATCATGCAAAAACAATGGCTTACTAAAGGTATAATAATATCGAGTAAAATAAAAAATAAATTATTTCAACTAAGTTTAAATGGAAAGCCTGAAGATATAAAATGATACAAAAATTATAGAAACAAACTTAGTCACATTAAGGAACAATAAAAAAAAATTATTTTCAGAAAATTTTAATAGATTCTAAACATAACTTAAAATTGTTATGGAAAACCATTAATGACATCACTAAATTTAAAAACAAGCAACAAGAATCAATCAAAGAGATTGTGAATGATGAAAACAAAACAATTACTGATCCTGTCAAAATGGCAAATACATTTAATACTTATTTTTCAACTATTGATTCCAAATTAGCTAGCAAAATTGATAAACCATCCAATAACTGTAATTATTCTTGTAATTCATATATTTCAAATAAAATAACTTTTTTTTTTCTTAATCCAATAACCATGTATGATATTGTAAAACATATAAATAATTTGAATCCTGTAAAAAGTTTAGGACCTTGTAAAATACCTATAAAGTATATTAAAATGTCCATGAATATTATTGCACCTTTATTAGCAAAACTATATAATCAGTGCATGATTGAAGGAACATTTCCAAGGATTTTGAAAATTACACAAGTTGTACCAATATTTAAGAATGGACCAAAAGAAAAATGTTGTAATTATAGACCTATATCTCTTCTCAGCCCATTTCCAAAAATCTTTGAAAAATGTATCTATAAGCAATTATACTTCTACCTTATGAAATACAATATACTTGCACCTAATCAATTTGGATTCAAACAAAACTGCTCCACTAGCCAAGCTGTGAGAAAACTATATGATGAATTGGTACAAAATATTGATCAAAACAAATAACATGCTGCATTTTTCTTGATCTCAGTAAAGCATTTCATACAGTTGATCATAAAATATTAATACAAAAACTTGATCATTATGGTATTCGTGGCTTACCCCAACAACTGATCAAGAGTTATTTAGACAATAGGCTCCAATTCATCTCTGTGGCTGGGACTACATCAAATCTCGCGTCAATAACTTGTGGAGTACCACAAGGTTCCACACTCGAACCACTCTTATTCTTACTGTATATAAATGATTTACCGCTAGTATCAAATTTAAACACAAAACTATTTGCTGATAACACTGTTTTAACTGCAACTAATACAACAATCAATACTTTAACCAGTGCAACTAATATAGAATTAGAAAAAATTGATAATTGGATGAAATTGAACAAATTAACAATTAATTACAAAAAATCTCAATTTATGCTTATTTCTAAAAAAAAAAAAAATTATGACAAGTGTATTATAACCATTGAAATCACAAACTTGAGCAAGCAAAGCAAGTAAAATATTTAGGTATTGTGTTTGACAAAAGTTTAACTTGGCGGGAGCATATCCAGCACTTATGCTCTAAGCCAGTGGTTCTCAACCTGTGGTACACGTAACACTAGTGGTACATGAGACCTTTTTAGGTGGTACGCAGTGGTGGATATTGGGTGAGGCAAATGAGGCAGTTGCCTCGGGCCCCCCCTTGAAGATACTGCATTGTATAAGGTTTTTTTAGAAATTATTACGAAGTTGGGACGAAAAGTGGGAAATAGGAGATCGATCCGAAGTGAAGACCTTTTTTTTTAAGAGATCACCACGACTTTGGGAGAAACAAAGCGAAAAGAGAGAGCAAATCGAAGTGAAGACTTTTTTTTTTAGAGATCACGATGATTTTGGGAGAAAAGAGGGAAATGCGAGATCAAAGTCCTTTTCTTTTTAGAGAACATCAAGCTTTGGAAATCTTTGCCTCGGGCCCCTAACTTTGAATATCCACCACTGATGGTACGTGAATAGTTTTTAGGTTCTATAAAAATCCAACACTTGGATTAAATTGTGTTTTTTAGATATGCCAGATTTTCCGCAAAGACCTTTTTTTTAGAGAACATATGATTTTTGGGACGAAAATAAAAAAATTAAAAAAAAAACAAGAAAATCAAAATAATTAATTTTTTGAAGAACTTTGTGGTACGTCATGTAAAGAAAAATTTCTAGATGGTACTTGCTAGCAAAAAGGTTGAGAACCACTGCTCAAGCTTTGCAAAGGGTGCTGGGCAGTGGGCATTACTAAAACTTAGAAATTACGTAAACCTAGCAACTCTAAAAACTCTTTATTATAACCTTATCCACTCATATTTAGAATACTGCATATCCTCTTGGGGACTTGCATCTACCAGCACTCTTGCTTCTTTGAAAATATTGCACAAGCGAGCAATAAGAATAATGATGTTTGCTAAAAGACAAACTCCTTCATCACCTCTTTTTTATTCTTTAAATATTCTCAAAATTGAAGATCTTGTTAGTTTGAAATTGCAAAATTTATATTCAAACTAAAAAATATTCCTGACTTTAACTACATGCATAATTTAAAACCAATAAATCAAATTCACAAGTGTAATACCAGACTTTCAAAAAACAATTATTTTTTACAAAGAAAAAAAACTGAAACTGGTAAGAAATCATTAGAATACATTGGATCAACCATTTGGCTAGATTTACCAAGTGATATCAAATTGTACTCTTTTCCAAAATTCAAACAACAGTTAAAGTTTTATTTATTATCAAACTATATATCAATTTGAACTATAATGATTTGATTTATTGTATAGACTATTACATAATCTATGTAGCCTCAGTAAACCTACTTGATGTGCTATTTTATATACCTGTAAAAGAAATGTTTTCATATTGTTAAAGCTTATCTTTAATATAATTTTGCCTGATCAATTTATTTACACCACTTTGCTGCTTGTTTCTTGCTAGTTACTGATTGACCTCTACTTAAAGTCTACTTTTACATATGTCTGTCTAATATTGTGTTTTTGTTTTCCCATATGTCCTTGTCTAATATTGTGCTTTTGTTTTACAATATGTCTTTGTTCAATACTGTATTATTGTTTTTTGTTTAAAGCTGCTAATGTTAATGTTTTCATTATTATTTCAGCTATATTTGTTTTGCTATCTCATAAATTAAAGTAATAGTATGATTACTTTTTTCGTCTTCTTGATATTGTTATTGTTAATATGCTCATTGTATTTTTTGTCTTTTTATTTTTTTATTTCATTGCTATTCTTAATATTTTCATTGCATATTATTTTATTTTGGCTTTATTTGTTTTTATTATTTCGGTACATATTATATTGTTATTTTCAAAAATTAGGGTGGCTTTGGACGTAGAAGACCGTATGGTCATTTCCACTGTCTCCTTGTGCATCATTATTTGTGTTACGCTGGTAAAAGTTTTTTTTATTTTAATTTTGGAGAGTTTCACCAATTTTAGTTTTTGAAATTTTTTGTAGAAATTGATTTAATCTTATACTTGTTCGGTGCCTGTTATGAAAGGCTCTCACCGATAACACAATCCTGGCTGTTTACAAGATGAAATTCTTAATCTTCTTTATTAATAAATTATGCTCCAATCAACCTAGGAGCCCAAAATAGTATACAATAAACAGCAAATACAGGGTCAGTAGCTTACTTGTTCAGCAATCACGTAAACAACTAGAGAATTGCGTTTAAAAAACTATGACTTCACAGAGCTAACAAAATTTCCAATAATCACCACGTAACATTCTATCATAATCAAATCATAATAATGCTTCCGAGCGCGCCTTATTTATATCACTCGGTCACATGTATCTAGAAAGTTCTTTAAATTCAGGTTAAAAACAACAATTACCCAATATTGCATCATCTTGCGAGCTTCAGCGATTCACAAACATGCAATATTGCATCATAATGAAAACAAGTCGTGCGGAAAGTCTAGAATTTACTATAACAATGAGGACAGTGTTGCCAATTTCTTATAAATAAATGTAAAATATTTCAATTGATTATCAAACCGTTATTTCTTCGGCTATTTGAGCCGGACCAAAGCGCAATCAAAAATATTTCCCATGAGACTGTAAAAATACAAAGTGTGCGCGATTTTTAAGAACGGAACAATTTGATATGTATTTTTTTTTAAATTATCACATGTTTATTGCACTAAATAAAAAATTGATTGATTGATTGATTGATTTGTTCTGACACAAAAATAATAGAATTCGGTGTACCCCAAGGTTCAATATTGGGTCCTTTACTCTTCTCTATTTATGTAAATGACCTTAACAGAAGTTTAACCTCTGGTAATTGTATCAAGTATGCAGATGACACTAATGTGTTTTTAAAAAATAATGCTATGAGAAACTACAAAATTACAAACCGAGAGTTGATAAATATTAATAATTGGCTTTCAGCAAATCGGTTAATTTTAAATACAGATAAAACACATTATATGATATTTCGCACAGCTAAAACAAAGCCTCCTTCAAATTACTTAACCCTCTCAATCAGAAATAATTTTGTTTCTCAGCAATCAAAAACAAGGTTTTTGGGAATAATTTTTCAAGAACATTTAAGCTGGAAACCATACATGGAGTTTGTACTAAAAAACTCTGTATCACTTATGGTACTATTAAGAAAATTTCAAAATACTTTGACAAAAACATACTATTACTACTTTGCAACTCCTTGATAATTAGTCACATAAGATATGGCATTGGAACTTGGTACAATGGTAATAAAACCACAATTCAAAAAATTCAAGGAATTGTGAATTTTTTGAACTTATTAGAATGATTTTTGGATTACATCATAGAGCAAGTGTCACAAACATAATGAAAGACAATGGTATAATGACAATTGATCAAATAAATAAACTACCCAGCAAACACACCACGTGAATTCCACGTTAGATTTAGGTGGAAATCGGGTGGCGAAATAACGTGGTAAAAATAACGTGACCACAACGTTGCCACAACGTAAAAAAATAATTATTTTGAGTTTTCTTTAAATCACTTTTAAATAATTAGAACAGAGCTAAAAGAAAATTTAAAAGTTGCATTTTTAAAAAATACTATTTTTAATCAATGTTATTTTTTAGTGGTATTTCGGTGGCAAAAGTAACGTGGAAAGTTTCACGTACCATCAACGTTGACGCCACGTCATATCGCAAAAACGTTTTGTCAATTTTAAATCAATCTAAAAGCAAATAGAAAAGTTATAAAAGTAGCTTAAAATATAAAGCTATTTCAAAATACAAATAAATTTATATTTTAAAACAAACGTTGTCTTTTAGTGGAAAGTCAGTGGCAAAGTAACGTGGCCAATTTCACATGGCATCAACGTTGCCACAACGTGAAACACAAAACAGTTCAATTTCTAATTACAAATCAATGATTTGGCATTTGATAATGTTATAAAACTATATTTAACAATCGAGTTTGTCACTTATTTGAAGATATAAATAGTTTTGAGTAAACGTTGCAATCGGGTGGTGGTTGGGTGGCGAAGTAACGTGGCAATGTGACATGACATCAACGTTGCCACAACGTGAATCCAAAAAAATTTCAATTTGTAATTACAAATCAATGATTTGGCATTTGATAATGTTATAAAACGACCTTTAAACATTGAGTTTGTCACTTTATTGGAGACATAAATAGTTTTGAGTAAACGTTGCAATCGGATGGTGGTTGGGTGGCAAAGTAACGTGGCAATGTGACATGGCATCAACGTTGCCACAACGTGAATCCAAAAACAGTTTAATTTGTAATTAAAAATCAATGATTTGGCATTTGATAATGTTATAAAACTATATTTAATAATCAAGTTTGTCACTTATTTGAAGATATAAATAGTTTTGAGTAAACGTTGCAATCGGGTGGTGGTTGGGTGGCAAAGTAACGTGGCAATGTGACATGGCATCAACGTTGCCACAACGTGAATCCAAAAAAAGTTCAATTTTTAATTAAAAATCAATGATTTGGCATTTGATAATGTTATAAAACTATATTTAACAATCGAGTTTGTCACTTATTTGAAGATATAAATAGTTTTGAGTAAACGTTGCAATCGGGTGGTGGTTGGGTGGCAAAGTAACGTGGCAATGTGACATGGCATCAACGTTGCCACAACGTGAATCCAAAAAAAGTTCAATTTGTAATTAAAAATTATTGATTTGGCATTTGATAAAGTTATAAAACGACCTTTAAACATTGAGTTTGTCACTTTATTGGAGACATAAATAGTTTTGAGTAAACGTTGTAATCGGGTGGTGGTTGGGTGGCAAAGTAACGTGGCAATGTGACATGGCATCAACGTTGCCACAACGTGAATCCGAAAAAAGTTCAATTTTTAATTACAAATCAATGATTTGGCATTTGATAATGTTATAAAACGATCTTTAAACATTGAGTTTGTCACTTTATTGGAGACATAAATAGTTTTGAGTAAATGTTGTAATCGGGTGGTGGTTGGGTGGCAAAGTAACGTGGCAATGTGACATGGCATCAACGTTGCCACAACGTGAATATAAGATGTTGTTTTTAATAATAAATTATCGTTTTTTTCATTATTTCTTCATTGTCGTTTGCGTTTTTAGTTAAAATCATTTTATTATTTTATCTTTTACTAACTGTGTATATTATCCTGTACAGAAATATAAGCTTTTGTTACAAACTAATTGTTTTGAGATTGCTTCATATTAAACGTAGAAAATTTAAAAGGTTTCTTTGTCGACACTTAGTTGAAACACATTCTTTTCGTTTCATAAAGTGTACTGTAGATGGCGCTATCGCGCAGAAAATATGATTGAAATGAACTGAGTGTGCGATGATGTTATGCCAGGCTCTTGTAGTGAAGAAAATAAATGATATTGTACCTTGTTTTTTCACCGGCTTTCACATTAAGCTGCGTATGTATATATCTTTCAAAAACAAGAGATTACCTCCCGTTGTGGTGGATCTGCCCTTTATTTTTTAGAGTGTGTTGATAATTCTATTTGAGCAAAGCATGAGGGACCGACTTCAAAAAACTTTTGCACAACATATGCTTTGACTGTCTTGAGCACTGAGTTGCTCAGCATGAAACGCTGACTCACTGTGGAAATTGCCATCTAAAAACAGCAGCGAGTTTGAGAAATGCATCAGCTGACATTGGTTTTCATATCAAGCATCTTAAACAATCTTACATTTATTTTCAATGAAAATAAAAACTATTGCTAACACATGATAATATACATCAAACAATTAAATCGCTTGCGAAGAATGGAGAAAAGTACAAGAGAAAAACGAGATTTTAAAAGCGAGATTTACGCAATATACGCTAGCGCTTGTGCCTGGCACCCTATACATGTATTATATATAGGACCGCTCATAATGCTAAAATTAAAATGCAAAAATTTTAAAAATATTCTTAATGTGTTGTTTGGACGTGAATAGCATCAATTTATAAAATGCAACAAAAAAAACTTTGCAACCTTTGGCATGAATGAGTTAAAAACGCGCTGCGTTTCGAAATTAAAAGCGAGCTAATACAATACGAAGAACTTAAGACTGTTTTTAGATTACGAATGCTTTGTTTTTGTTTGTACACTTCTGCAACTGGAAAAATTAATCCACTTATCAAGACGTTGTCGGTTTATTGTCTTTTGAAGAACTGGATTAACACTTTTAAAAGCCATTTGTTTAATTCCTTGATAAAAAGAAATATTGTGAGCAGCGAGCAGAGTTTTATGATGAAACGCAGTTTATGTGGCGTTTTTCAAAACCTTTGACACATTGAAATGATCGGAATTGCAAGTTACTGTTTTTAAACCGATATTGCAAAAAAACTTTTTACTGTTATCTTTTTAGTAAAAAGATATGCAAACCACGCGACATCAAGAAAAAAATTAACACAGAAAGAGCAATTCTATTCTAACCCACTTAAAAATACATCTTTTTTCACGCAACCAATGACACACTTTATAAGCAAAAAACATAAAACTACATTTGAAATCAGTGTTGTACTAACAATGCTCGAACCCAGAACACAAGAATCGGGGAGGGGGAGATTTGGAGCTAACTGGAATTGTCAAAATAAAGTTAAAACTTTGAATGAAGTCAAAATTTTTCAAACTTTTACGGAAGACAACTCATTTCTTTCTTATCTTTGATAGTTTTCGAGCAGCAATAATTATTTAAAATTTTTGTTTATACAGTATATATTAGTCATGCTAAAACTCTTAAAGGTTTGACTCCTTGGCACCCCTCTTTGAACATATTTATTAGTTCTCTATGCTGTTTCTGATTTAGCTTGGTAGATTTTACACGTTTTATACAATATTTTACCAACTTTGCGGCTCTTCTGGAGACTTTAAGCGCTTCCCCGTGGTGTGCGCAATTTTCAGTTTAAAAATCCTTGATTTATATGGTAAAAATGCGTCCCGATTTAACCTTTGGTAAGAATAAAGTATTTTTATCTCTATATTTATTTTTTTACTTACGAGGAAACGTCTGAGGCGTTATACTTAGACCTGCCTTCGGAGATTTCAAGATATTGTGGCCCGGTTGAAAATTTTTATTTGGATTTTTTAAGTGTTTATATAGAGATATTACAAATTAAAACTTTGTTTTGATACTGTCAATCAAAAGAAAGTGTCGTATAGTGTCTTTCCCCAGGACAAAACAGAATGACATGATTACACCAGGAAAACTTGCTTTTTAATAAAAGGCTGATTTTGTTACAATTATCGGCCCTGGTTGTACCTCATAGCAGGAAGCAAAAATATTTTTGAGAAAGTGGCTAAATTTAGCCAAAAAAGCACTTTTTTTAGTAGAAAAGGCACTTTTTTTCACCAAAAATTTTTTAATTTTTTAACAATTTTTTAACGAGGATTCTGTCGGAATGGTTCCATGTTTAATGGATTGAAAACATTGTGGTGAGTTCCATGTTTTTCTATTTTAGTGCAATAATTCGTTTCAGCAACCACAGGCAAGTCAAACTCGCGGCCCACAAAGTCTTTTAAAAAATGCCCCAAACTCAAAAAGTTTGGGCAAAATCAGAATTTTTCGGGCAGCAACAGAGAATTATTAGGGCAAAACAATTTTTTGTGTACAGAAAACGAACTGCTCCTGCAGGATAAAGTTTCTTAATGCAAAAAAACAACTAAGAATGGAGATAAAGACCTTTTTTTGTGGCTCTTCTTAAGATTTTAAGCGTTTCTCTTCGCGAGTTGCGCAATTTTCAGTTTAAGAGTTTTTAATCTACACTATGTGGTAAAAATGCTTTCCAACTTAATATTTAGTAAGAACAAAGTATTTTCATTTTTATATTTATTCTTTTAGCTCACAAAAAAACGTCGGAGGAGTTATAATTAGATCTGCTATTGGAGATTCCAAAATATTGCGGGCCAGTTGAAAATTTTTATTTGTTTTTTAAATTTTTTCAAAGAGATATTACAAATGAAAACTTTGTTTTAATACTTTTTAAGAAAAGAAGTGCCGTACAATATTTTTTTCCCAAGGACATCACAAAATAACGTAATCACGCCAGTATAACGCGCCTCTTAATAAAAAGCTGCTGTGTTTTTCGAATTATTGGCCCAAATTGTACCCCTCAGCAGGGGCGCCAAAGTTTTTTGGCGAAAGTGACTAAATCTAGTTGAAAAAGCACTTTTTTTGATGGAAAGGCACTCTCAACAAATGCAAACTTTTATAGCGCTAAAGAAAATGTTTACAAAAACTTAGTAAAAAGCAAAATAGTCTTTACTTGTAAAATTCAGCCGCCCTATTTTTTTTACTTGAACTGCAAATAGTTTTGGCTTTGCTTTATTTAATTTTGGACAATATTGTATAATTTTAGGGACAGGTATAATAAAATTGTAAGAAGTCTATCTACTTTTTTATGCTCCCGTGTTTTGGATATATAGTGCAGGCAAGGAAAACAATTACCAGTTTTTTATCTCTTTTCAGGTTTTGTTCCCCTACCTCTCAGCAATGAGCAAAATAATAATTTGAGCTAGAAAATTATATACCGTTTTTGATTAGAAGCCGCCTTGCCTTGAAAATGCACAAAATGGTCACAAAATAAATAAAAGCCACCGCTTCTATTCGAAAAAACGCGGTTGCTATTTTCAGCGTTTTCCAAATCGTTGTTTGGAGATTACTAACAAATTAAAACTTAAATGTTCGGAGTAACTTATTTGTTATTAAATTTATTTATGATATAGAAGCAATAACGTTAGCGAAATGACAATTTTAGTTTTACTTTGAAAAAAAGCAACCGTTGAATTTTATAAGAGTTGCATTTTATTTGTATTTCATCATACCAAGTGAGAAAACGTAACAACTTTAATTGTTTTGACTCCAATATTCACAAAATTAATCCATCTTTGTAATTTTATGATTTTTTTGGGTAATATTCAAATTATATTGATTTAAAACTGGGCTCCACCGAAACAAGTTTTCAGTTGTTAACAGTTGTAACAATTACTGAATGACGATTTCGGCTCAATAACAATTTCAAAAAAATTTTTGAGATCATTTAAGTGTAAGTAATTAACAAAAGAAATTCAAGAAATTTATTAACAAAAGAAATTCAAGAAAAGAAAAGAATTCTTAACAAAAGAAATTCAAGAATGTGAATAGTATGTGGCCTACCTTTACGAAAGGTAGGCCAAATACTATTCATATTCAAAAGGTAAGTCACATAGTAAAACGGCATCCTAAAAATTTTAATTATTTTTTTTCATGACAATTTTAACTTAAAGTGTGTCTTTTGCCGACGAAACTTTTTATTTTACAATAATTTTTTGCATTACAGAAAAAAATTAATACTCGTACAGAAGAAGAAAAATGAAAATAAAGTTTTGCTTTGCAATTTTAAAAGTGCTATTTTAAAATAAATTTGTGCTTTTAAATTCTGCATTTTTTCGTGAAATACTGTAAGTTGGACGAACCCGATGAGAAAAATTGTCGGTAAATCGAAAAGGAAATTCTATTAGAAACTAAACTTAAAATTTAGATCCAGCATAATGCAGCTAATCTAAAAAATCTCGCTTAGCGTAATATTGTAGTTGCCTTACAAACATATACTAACTAAACGTTGTGCCAACACGGTAGCAATCTAAAGTGCAAAGGTTGATTTAGACTTAAGCGGACGCGGATATTAAGAAGCCATATGTAGAGCGCAACTATAAACAATCTGCAGTTTTTCGGATCATCATTTTACTATCAAATTTTTCTAGCATGACAAACAACAAGGCAAAGTTAATTAATGGCTGAGAAATAAAAATGTATTGTAGAGTATTTTAAATATATTTGTTTAACCACTAAAAATGTTTCATTATAAAAGCATTAAATAATCAGAAAACAATTGAAGAACATGATGTTGAAAATTTTTTTTTTAAGCGACTATTCCATCATCTCGCCATTCATCGGTAATACGAGGTCTGTTCAAAAAGTATCCGACCTTTTTCCCTCTCGCCAATAAGGTATGAGCAAACTGCCCGTGCAAAGCGTGGCTGCACACACACACATTCACGCGTAATCGTGAAGCGTTTCAGGCCGATTCGTCATTCCTATCTCTCTGTGTAAAGCATTTAGTGCAGGCGTGTAGTACGTGTTCATCGGTTTTTTGATTTTCAGAAAATTTCATTTCAATGACAGAACGCATCGAACAGAGGTATTGCATCAAGTTTTGTCAAAAACTTGGTGATACTCAAGTTGAAACAATTCGAAAGATTCAACAAGCTTTTGAAAATGAGGCCTTAAGCCCAACTCAGATAAAGCAATGGTTTAAACGCTTTAAAGATGGCCGTGCATCAGTGGAAAGTGATCCTCGCTCAGGAAGGCCATCCACAAGCCGAAACGAGGAGGCGATGGATCAGGTTCGTGAAAAAGTGTTGGAGGATCGTCGTTTAACAGTACGAGAGATTGCTGCAGAAATGGGAATAAGCACAGGCTCAGTTCATTCAATCCTAACTGAGGATTTGAACCTGCGGAGAGTGTCGGCTAAATTTGTCCCCAAGCTGCTGACGGAGCAACAGAAGGAATTCCGGAAGGAAATTTCGGAGGACATGCTGGATGTTGCAAATCATGACCCAGAATTTATCAAGACAATCATCACTGGTGATGAGACCTGGGTTTATGGTTATGACCCAGAAACCAAGTTTCAATCATCACAATGGAAGCATCCGGAATCACCACGCCCAAAAAAAGCTCGGCAAGTCCGCAGCAATGTGAAAGTTATGCTGACCTGTTTTTTTGTTTCCCGTGGCATCGTGCATCATGAATACGCACCAGAAGGTCAAACAATCAACAAAGAGTACTACCTGGAGATTCTACGTCGCCTTCGTGATGCTGTGCGAAGAAAGCGGCCAAACATGTGGACAGCAAAGAATTTTCAGCTTCACCACGACAATGCTCCCGCTCATTCTGCACATGTGGTCCAAGCTTTTCTAGCCAAAAACAGCATGCCACTTATTAGACAGGCTCCTTACTCTCCCGACTTAGCACCGTGTGATTTCTGGCTGTTCCCTAAGCTAAAAACAACTCTGAAAGGGAGGCGATTTCAGTCAAGAGAAGACATTATGAAAAAAGCGACGGAGGAGCTTCAGAGCATTCCGGGGGAGGAGTTTATGAAGTGTTTTGAGAAGTGGCAGAAGCGCTGGGATAAGTGTGTGAACCACCAAGGGGAATATTTTGAAGGAGATTGAATAAAACTTGCAAAATTTATTGTGTTGTGTGCTTTATACAAAAAAGTCGGATACTTTTTGAACAGACCTCGTATTTTTAATTCTTTCATAAAACAAGATAATATCCTGACGCATCAAAAAAAAGTAGAAATTATCCCAATTGGAAAGAAAGGCCATAATTAATTTACTAACTATACACTTATATCGATTTCACCTCAATTTAGCAAAATATAAAAAAACTACATTAAATAGAATTCGCTTTTACCTGGTGAAATTTAATTTATCTGCGACACAATTTGGCTTTAGACGAAATTATTTGATTACTTATACAATAAACTATACTTATGATAAAATTATAAAAAATTCCCACAATATTTCATACTTTTGCTACATTTTTTAATCTAACAAAAGCTTTTGATATTGTAGACCAGTGGAAAGTAAAAAACAAAGAGGTGCTGAAATCACAGGCACCACAAAGTTTTTAGGCGGGTTGGGCAAAATTTTAACAAGAGTACTTTTTTGGTCACAAAGGCACTCTCTTAACTAATGCAAAATTTAAGTGTAAGTTTAATGGAAAAAAAATTATTAAAAAGTTAGTGAAGACAAAAAAATAGATAGATAAATAAGGGTCTTCAATTTTGGCCGCTGTTTCATTTACTTAACTCGCAAAAGTTTTTGATTTACTCAAAAAGTTTGAACTTTTCTGTTTTTACGGTCTTCATTTTGCACTAAAAAGATTTACATTTTCCAGTTTGAACTCAAATAAAAAGCTTTTTTTTTGGTCTTCATCAATTTTGTAGAAAAATTTTGTCTCCAATTTGCTAAAATCTACGTTTGTTGAAAGTAAGTTTATATAATAAAAAAGTACTTTTTTTCTGAATTTTGTGTTCCTCGCTAAATTACTGTTATATGTAAGGCGGCTCTTTTTCAAAAAATTTAAGTACCCCTAGTCTAGATCGACAATTTCAAACTTTGTGGATTAGATTTTGGTCGAAATTATATAATTGTCAAGACAAATCTAACACAATGCTTTTATCTTGCAAATTTTAAAAACAATTTCCCCTGCCCCCCACTTTTTCCGACTTTGCATCTGCCATCTGTAAAACAAATTTTTTATTGATTTGAAGAATATTAAAGTTTATTGCTAATTAAGCATTTAACTAAAAAGCTTTATGAAAGCAAGCGAAGTGTTGTACTGAAAGCAAAGCGTTGTACTTGCTACGCATATGATTAGGTTGAGCGAGGTGCGTTTATCGCAGCTCAAACGTAGATTTAATCTTCCATGTAAACGATAAAGCATCAATGAAATGCGTCATTTTGTGTCACTTTGCATAAAATTTTTGAGCTGAATTTAAAACAGCTCAAAGAATTTTCCAATTCAAAAGTAAAAAAAAGTTTTTATAAAAAAACCGAACAAAATTAAATTTAATGAAAGAAAATAAAGAAAATTAAATATCACTTGTTCAAATAAGAGGATCAAGTTAACTTCTAGGTCTATTTTTTAAACTTTATTCAAAAATTTCTATTCAAATTAGGAGTTTTTCATGGGTTTTTTTATTAGTTCAAATTAGAGATCATATTTTTACTTGATCAATTTATGGCCATTTTTTTTAAGTTGATCCAACTGTTGGCTGCTTATTTTATATTTTTTAAGGAAACTTGAAACAATTTTATAAAAAAACAGAAACAGTACGAGTTTGAAATAATTCAGAAGAAAATTGGGCTGATAATTAGTATTTATCAATCTAAAAACTACTGATCATGATGAAAAATTTTAGTAAGTTTTTATTAGACGTACACTTATTTTCTGTTGCTTTTTTGTAGCTTAAATTTTAATACTTTTTTGGTACGACAAGGAACATTTTATATTTTCATTTTGGCAGGACTTTTTTGACAGTTTTTTTTTTTGTTTTGCTTTTTGTTATTACGGTCACGAAGTTCGTGGTTTTCTCCATAAATGTTTATACAGCATTCTTTTCAAAGAATGTTTATTTCACCCATATAATCTATATTTCTTTTTTTCTCTATCAATCACGTAGTTGAGCATTTATAAAACTACAAAAGTATATTTTTCTATTTTTGTAAAATTTTATCGTTTGATTTTTGTTTTTTATGCGCTTATTACTTTGTTGTAAAGTTTATGGACTGATACTGCGGAAAATTGACGTTGTGCGGCTTAGGTTTAGCCGCTATCTTCTTATTCTCAATTATTGGGTCAATGTCGATTCACTAAAGCAGAAATTTAACAGCAAATGAAAAAAAGTATGATCGAATCAATAAACTTAATTATACCATTAAACCAAGTAAACAAAATATTTGTCCATAGTTAGTCGAGTAATTAAAAAAAACGGTTAGGCAATTAACCAGCTTGTATTTGGAGAAACCAGGATATTTGCTCATGTAATTATTGTTTTTAGTTTGATTGCCAACCAGAAAAAGTGACTGAAACTGGTTTTCCCAAAGTCGCAATAAAATAGGAAACGCAAAAAACGTGTCGTTGTTTTTAAAAGTTTTGAAAATTTAAAAAATTGATAATACTAATATTTAGAAGTCCATGAGAAAGCCTTCTACAATTACAGTTCGACTTCTAAATAGTAAAGCAGGGACTTCCTTTTTTTAAATTAAATTATTTATGGCAGTTTTATTATAGTCAATTTTATCATTGTTGTTTGGAAATGCACTGATCGTCAATTTTACATTATGTTTCATTTTAAACAAACTTTAGTGTGTGCTCATAATCCACATTCTACAATTTAAAAAGTATGTTGGGTTCTGGCGCGAAAAGTGAAAACCGTATTAGCGTGACAAAAACCAAATTAACGAAAAAGTTTAGACAAAACACTTATTTAATCCGATAAAACATTTGGCACTGCCAGCTGTTGTCAAATATTTTTAATGATGAAAGTTGAGGTTAATAAGGCGAGTTTCTTGTTGGTTGTGATGATTTTAGTCTAGCGGTTCATTGTTTATAGCTTAAGATAAAGAATTAAGCATATCATCAAAGCTGATAAAAATATTGTTTTGAGTCAATCAGCAAATAAATTTACAATTTATTGAAGGTGCTGAATTCAGAAACAATAAAAAATTTCAATATGAGGAAGCATTTATTCAACTTTTTTATGTACTTCATGAGAATCAGTCGAGTATTTGTTAAAATATTTGTATTAAATTCATTTAAAATTGTTACTACCAGGGGCACCCGAATTTTTTAGGAGGAAAGGGCAAAAGTCAGATTGTAGCTTACAACTGCGGACATTACTTTATGTTGCAGTTAATAATTACTGAAAATTTATTGTTGCCATTATGTCGCTGCTAATGCTAATTAATTTTTCACTTTCTTGTTTGGTTGATTTACTACTTTCTCTTTTTTCTCTAAGCAAAGTTTTAGTGAGTAATTGAACTGAATTATTAGAAATGTACATGTATTATTGATTGTATTTTGTATCTATTTATGGAAGATTACGCAATTATCTATTTAGGTTATACATTGTTAAAAATGGTAAAAAATTTTGTTATAGTGAGCTGTATTAGTCAAAACTTTGTTGGGATTTGCCATGTTTTTGGATAAACAAAGTTCGATAAGTTTTTTTTCTTTGTTTAATGTTATACCGTTATAGGCTGCTTAGTTTACCACTGTACAGTACAGTATACTGTTTCTGCCCGATCATAATCTCAAAACGGGTTTTATACTGAAAAAGGCTTGTTTCCACTACAACAGTAAAATGCAATATTCTCTGTTTCTTTCATTAATTTATTTTGCTTCGCTCAGCCCTTAAGCGCGGAAAGAAGTAAAAAAATTATATGAAAAACAACAAAGAATGCTGCATTTCACGCTCGTAGCGGAAGCGGCCCTTAACGTGCCAATGTTTGTTATGGCATAAAAAGAATTTAATAAATTCTACTTTTTATGGAAAAATGTAACGTAGCAATGACATTTTTTGCTGAACTACAAACGTAGAACTCTTTTCTTTCGTGTAGTTTGTTTAGAAAATTGTTTTAATTACCTCCATTATTAGGATAGCATTATTTTGGCAGTGTAAATACATTATATAAAAAATAACACGCATCGATTAGTAGCAATGTGGAAGAGGAAGCGGAAGCGGTACAAAATAAATCACTTTTGCTTTTCATTAAACAAACCTAACACAAGAGAAAAAAATAACTTTTTTCAATAATTTGGCGCCTTAGAATTTATCGGTCTGTAACCTAAAACAGACCAATAAAAGTTATTCAATATGTTACTTGCTAAGTTAAACCTTGACTGAACAAGAAGGTAAATCGAATATGACAGAATCGTTTTTATAAGATTTTTCAATTAGTTGCAAGAGCATATTTTTAAAGCCAAGATTAGATTTAGCTTCAAATTTAAAAGAAACCGTTATATTAATAAATGTGTTGGTATTTCAGGAAAAAAGCAAAGCCGCCGAATGCTATTATCCTCATTTTAAGGTTTCTGGAAAAGTTATAAACAGGGCACTTCCCGATAAAGAATGGTGGGCAAAACACAAAGCGCAAACCTTTTGTTAATCCGGTAAGAAAATCTTTACAAATGGGCCTACTTGTATAGACTATGTACAAGTTCGCTGAAAATGAAAGGGCAATTGCTTACTTGCTCAGCTGTATTTTGAAAACGCAGAGTTCAGGGAAATAAGATAAATGCCCTTTGAAATTGGCAAGACAAAAGCATCATGTTACTTTTGTCACAACAATTATATAATCTCGACTTCTAATCAAGTTTGTGATGTTTCCATTTTGACCAGATTATTAAATTTTTTTAAAAAGAGCTGCATAATAAAAAACAGTGACAAATTTAGCAATGAGGACAAAACTTAAGAGTTAATTTTTTGTTAAAAAGGCATTCTCAACAATCGTATATTTTTGCGTATTGTAAAAATTCTAACTATAAAATTTGATGAAAACAAAAAACGAAAAAGGTTTTTTCTTTCGACAGGAACGTTTAATTTTTTTCTTTTATTTAACTTTAATTTATTAATTTTATTTGACACGTGAATATTTTTTATCAAAAATGTTAAAATTTAAACGCTTTTAACTTTTAGCATTTTTGATAAAAAATATTCGCGTGTCAAATAAAATGAGTACCGAGAAAAAATTTTATTAGTAAAGTTTTTTATTTGGTCTTGGTCAAGTTTTTAATACAAATTATCTTCCACACTTACAAGTTTTTAACATACAAATATGTAGGAAGTTTAAATGAGTTAATTCACGCTAGAAATTAATTTTAACATTTTGTCCCAGGTTAAAGCTGATTCATTTTCTTATTTATTTCGAGTGTGAATAACAATCTCATTGTTTAAATCAATCTTTCCTAATATTTTTTGGGCCAGTGATCCCTTTCTAAAAAAAAATTTACAAAATCTGAAGTGCTACTACGCCCTCTTCTGTTAAAATAAATACATACTCGTAATAAATTTAAAGATTGTTAAAAAACATTTGCAGATAATGTTAGACTTAGTTATTTACTTAGTTATTTAAGAAACAACAATGTTATTGCATGAAGAAAATCATATGAGCTAAAAAAATTTTAAACTAAAAATAATAAAAAGACAGTCAAGGAATAATTTTTTATTTGACAAATGAACAAAATAACTTCTTAGAACTAAATTAAATCTTTAGTTCCATGTAGCGACTAAAGATTTAAAAAATTGCATTAAGAAACTATTTATGTTTTTAAAAATTTTTGTATATATTATGGTAAATATATTGTTTTTTATTGATTTATTTTTGCACAAAATTTTAGCAACGGCCCTCTTTTTTTTTCATTAACATTTATAGTTCTCAAAATATGCAAAATGCTGGTTTAAATAATGCACGAATCTTGTTTCATAACAAGCTGTGTGAATGCAAGGTTTCTGGCGGGAAAAATACTTTTGTTTTTTATTTAGAATAATTTATATCAAAAATGTGGTCACGAAAGCGAATTAATATGTCAAATGTTAAGACGATATTTTTTGATTTTTTTGCATATTCGGTCTTAAAATCATAGAGATAACAAAATATCAGGACATATTCGAGTTCTAGCACTTTAACCTGCGTTCTTGAAAAAAAAGTAACAGGGTGAGATTTAAATTACAAAAATTAAAAAAGAGAAAACACTTTACAAGGCTCAAGTATTTTTTATTTGCAGGGTGGTTATTTTATGTCACATTTTACATGCAGTGATTTTAAATATTAAGCCGTTCGAGCCCGGAAGGGAAAGGGCATTGAAAAAATTTTGTCAAAACCCGAATTTTTCGGGTACTGGTATTAAATCATTTGGGCATAATCGGAATTTTCGAAGCAGCAGCAAGGAATTATTTAAGCAAAATCAGAATTATTTGGGCACGATAAAGTTTGCCAACTGATTTAAATCAAAACAAAGACGCTTTTGTATAGGACAAAAATCGAGAATTTGAATCCTGATTAAAAGTAAAAACTTTTTTAGACTTCACTTTGATTTTGGACGACAACCAAGAATTGAGACACTGGTAGAAAATAAGGTCCTTTTTTTAGTCATCACTAGATTTTTGAGATTAATATGTGTAGCTTTTTTCACATCTATTGCAATGCCACAAGATCATGATTCGGGCGATTGTCAATAAATATTTTGTTCCCGAAATTGTTTTGGCTGGTATGGCTATGTTTATAGCCCATTAAAATTATTACGACTGGCTTTAAATTTGATCACCGTTATTTCTTTATTTTATGTACTCTTAGCGCAGTGCCTCAATGCTGTACTAAAACCACTTGAGCTGTTTGTTAGTTTTAAAGGGATCAACTAATAGTTGCGTACTTCAGGGGTTTATGCATGGTTGCTTATGGATGAGTGAAAGGAGTTAAATTTTATCTTACATATTAAATGAATGTTTATTTACCTAAATTTTACGTGGTATTCACGTTAAACTGCGACGTGTTTTATTTTATAATCTAGAAAAACGTAACGACTTTTAAATTTGACGCCATTAGAGGCAGAATTAAACTATTTTTTAAGTTGATTAAAGATGTAATAATTATTGATTGATAATTTTGGCCCAATAACAGCTTTAAAGAACTATTTTTCCACTTACAATAATAATTTCATCAAAGTAATTTCGTTAGCAATCGGCTCAATCAGCATAAATTAAGAAATTTTTACAAACAACTGAGGTGGTTATTTTAAAATAGTTTTTAGCTGACTATTTGAAATCTAGGTGTGTCTTTCTATAAAACTATTATTTTTTAATAAACTTTTTTGCATTGCAGAAAGAAGAAATTGCTCGATTAGAGATATGAAGAAAAGATTGGAAGTTTAAAGCCTTGTTTTGTTAATTGTTGCAGTAGTGAAATTTGAAATAAAATTGTGCTTTTAATTTTTGCGTGGCGGTTTACCAAACCACTGTACGTTGGAATTGATGAAAAAAATACTAGTAGGCTTATTATGATGTCTAAAAGTTGCAATTCAAAGTAAATCCAAAAGAAAAAATTTGATCAAACCTGACTTTTTCAACTTAATTCTAACGTAATGCAACTAATAACGTTGTAGCAACAACTATTTTTATTTTTTTATTATTCAAATGTACGTGTTTAAAAAGTATTCTACATTTTCTCGTGTTCTTAATTTGCTTGAGCGAATTCAATGTTAAATCATATTCTATTAAATTTATTCAATTTGCCAACGTATTGCCGTCTAGTGATTTCGTCAAGATGGGTGTTTTTTCGCATATGTTCATTGCAATCTTTTTTTTTTGTGTGTGTCTGACCGTCAAATTGTTTAGCGCTTTCAATTACAAATACAGTATTAAAATTTTTTTAACTGATTAAACTTTGTTATTAAGAGTTAACTACTCGCTTATCATAATCTCATCTAGTAGTTTTGTCTGGTTTTAGATGCTATCCTTTCTTGAAATTAGCCACAAAAACCTACAATGTAAATCGTAAAAGTATAAAATATTAGAAAGTCTTGCCTATTGTGATATTATGGTTTCCTTATAAACGCGGTAGAATGCAACGTAACATCGTGATCACCCCAAAAGTGCAACTACACATTGTAACGTTGTTTCCACGTCGCAGTTAAACGTGGCAAGCACGTAAAATCTACGTGAATAAACAACGTAGATACGACGTGGAATACTAGTAAATGCAACGTGGCGTAACAACGTGGTCACCACAAAACTGCGACCACACACTTTAACGTTATTTCCACGTCGCAGTTAAACGTGGCAAGCACGTAAAATCTAGGTGAATAAACAACATAGATACAACGTGGAATACTAGTAAATGCAACGTGGTCACCACGAAACCGCGACTCCACACTTTAACGTTGTTTCCACGTCGAAGTTTAACGTGAATTCCACGTAAAATTTAGGTAAATGCACAACGTAGAATACTAGTAAATGCAACGTGGCGTAACAACGTGGTCACCACGAAACCGCGACTTCACAGTTTAACGTTATTTCCACGTGGAAGTTTAACGTGGATTCCACGTAAAATTTAGATAAATACACAACGTGGATACAACGTGGAATACTAGTAAATGCAACGTGGCGTAACAACGTGGTCACCACGAAACTGCGACTTTACAGTTTAACGTTATTTTCACGTGGAAGCTTAACGTGGATTCCACGTAAAATTTAGATGAATGCACAACGTAGATACAACGTGGATACAACGTGGAATACTAGTAAATGCAACGTGGCGTAACAACGTGATCACCACGTAACCGCGACTCCACACTTTTACGTTGTTTCCACGTCAAAGTTTAACGTGGATTCCACGAAAAAGTTTCGTGGTCACAACGTTGCAGCCACGTGGATGTGTTTATTGGGTAGAACTATGTAGTTTTACGTACAAATACACAAAAAACTTGTTATCATCATGCTTTTTCAATTTATTTTAACACAACATCGTAGACAATGACTCACAAATCAACACAAGAAGTCAATCTAAATTTTTTCCATCATTTTGTACATTGAATGTGACCAAACAATCGTTAAAGTATAGGTGTCCACTCCTTTGGAATAATGTCCCACATTGATTAAGGGAGTCTGGGTCTTATAAAAATTTTCGTAAAGAATTTTTAAAGTGTCTTATAAAAAAATAAGCTTTTAAAACAAACGAATTCAACAAACTCTCAAGAAAAACTTTTGCTGATTGCCGTTCTTTTTTTCAGGAAACTTCAAACAATTTAATGAAAAAACTAAGTACGAGCTCAAGACATTCCACAAGAAAATCAAGTTAATAAATCAATGACAAAATTTGCCGATCACGATAAAAATTCAATAAATTTTTTATATGATGCACACCATTCTTTTAATGTTTTTGTAGTTTAATTTTGGTTATTGTTTTTTTGCCGGCCATATACATTTGAAATGGTCCTTTTGATCCACGGCAGGATTTCTTTTGGTGGGTTTCTTTGCTTCCCTGACTCCATTTGGGTCCTGGCCCTTTTGGTCACAGAGTTTGTTGTTTCTCCCATCCATGATTATGCAACATTCTCTTTATATGGCTCGGATGTGTATATTTATTGTGATAAAGTATCTTTACTACCTTTTGCGTTTTGATGTACACTTTTATTTTTTATTATTTTTTTAAAAAAACAAATTTAAGTTAATTGTTTTCTTTTTTAAGAAAATAATTAACGTACAGTAGCTACTTCGTTTTAAAGGTACGGCGACCACGCACAATTGCCGTTGTGCGTGTAATAACGTATATCATTTAGCCGCTGTTTCCTATTTCGCAATCACTTTTTCAATAAAAAACCTAAAAACGTAATACCTTAATTGCAAATAAAATTGAATTGAATTGAATTGCATTGCTTTCATAGTTTTAAAAAACGTTTTTGGATACAGTGTTGTTTTGTGCAAAGTTAAGCAAAAAAAGTCGACAAACCTTCTTGTGGCCGTCAACATTGCACATAAAATTGCAGATAAATTGAATTGTCTCAGAGAAAAAGCCGAATATGAATTTTACTAGCTCTATATTTAATGCGCAAGAAACGGCCGAAACCAAAGATTTTATTTTAAAAACACCACGCCTTACTTCAAAACTGACCAATCGATGCAACATTGCTGCTGCAACAGATGAAGAATATTTTAGAGTAGGGATTTTTATTCCATTTCTTGATAACTTTATGGTCACTCCGAAGCAAGATTTACAGTCCGCAAATCGATTATTGGTAAATTTCAATGTTTAATTTCCTCTGATGAACTAGTGGACCAACTCTTCAACAAATTAAAAGTATTCAAGTTTGGGAAAATTTTACAAAAATGACTTAACGAAATCCTCGGGAGAACTAGTGCCTTAACTAATCTTATGGTACAGAAAACTTTTTCGATTGAACGCAGCAGAAAGACCAACTGATGCGTTGAGCAGCATCAAGGAATGCAGTTCCGTTGCTTTTCCGAAGATACATGTATTTACATTGATGACCATTTTGTTAACTCTTCTAGTGACAACATGCACTAGTCAACAATCGTTTTCCACATTACACAGACTAAAAACGTGCTTACAAAAAACAACTGGTACCACTCAAATGAATGGACTTGCATCACTAAACATTTATAGGAGCCACACGCCTTGCCCTGGTGACGTAATTAACAAATTAAGTGAAAAAAACAGGCGTTTGAATATAAGCCTGTAAAAAACTTTAAATATATGTTAAGTAAGGTTATTTTTTTGTTTGTTTGATTTACCACCTATTGTTCTCATCATTTACACGAGCTGCTTTTAATTTAGAAAGTTTCTTGTCATGATTGAATTACACGCACATACCTTTTCAATAGTTAGTTTTACGGTTTGGTAAAAATAATTCATGCTACTGCAAGATGTTCTTAAAACCAAAGCACTTTATTTTTGAATGTAGGTCTAATTTTGGAAGTTTTTGCCTATTACCAGGACCACTCAGAGCCATCGTGTTTTCGGCTCCAAAACCCCCCTTCACAAATTTCTGCGTACGCCACTGCTATGGACTAGGAGAACATTTGATGACTAGAAAGTCAATAAAAGTCGCAACGAGATTTCTGACCTCAAAATTGAAATATGTCAAAATCTAGTCGTTTTAAAAACAAATTTTGACGCTTACTTTGATGATGCAATTTTTAACAATAATGCTCTTTATACATGTATATTAACAATATATAACAATATCCATAAGGATAACTACAATAATACGATAATTCCAACTCCAGCAGTTTTCCAAATCCCCCTTGTTTATGATAAAAGACTTTGTTACTTTTCAAATAGCGCCTTAAAGCGTAAGTTATAAATTTCGTATAAAATCAAATCAAATCACATAAAATAAAATCAACATCCAAATAAAATCCGCGTTGGCTACATTTACAAATATCTAAAAGTATTGAATGTTTTTTACACATCTCATAAAGCGTGTTTCTCGTTTTTTTCTGTACGTCATTTCTCATACTTCTAATTTTTGCCCTGAGTAAATGTTGCAACAGACAAAAGCTCATTACAGTAAAAAAAAGATTTAAATCTTCAGATAATTTTTGGCTCTTGTGTCTTGCCTGACTCTTTTAGAGCCAAGATTTATTTTTTCACATTTAAACACTTGACCACTTTTGACTACTTTTTCGTTAAAATTAAATTCTTTTAATATTTTCTAAAAATTTTATTCTTTTTTTTATTACATTCAAATTGCAAACTGAAACACAAGAAAAAAGGCAAAAAATGTCTAATGATAACTGCAATTGGCAGTAACTAGAACAATCCGAATGTCTAGTAAAATTCAGTGTAGTTAAAAGAGCTTGTTTTTTTCAAAACAGGTGCATAGTTTATGTTGTGATATTGTGCAATAGATGACGTAGTGTTTTCTTAAACGCTTCTAATCTTAATCAGCGCCTTCTTCTCGAACAATTGGACACGCGTGTATCTCCAAGCATAATTGTTACAATTTAAATTTGCGCATCTATTTCGGTTCAAAGTCATCAAGCTACTACAGTAAACGAACTACAAGCATTCCATTTCAATACGGTTGTTTTTTTGGCTAAGTACTTTTTGTGAATTTTAATTATTGTTTTTTAAATAAACCTGTGTATTCGTGCAAAGATACAACAGTTTACAAGAGCAATCATATATCCTACCATCAATTCGTCTATGAAACTAAGCCTTATAAAACTTATTGAAACTTAAAACTTTTTTAAACTGCATAAAACCAATTAAACTTTTGACTATTTGTTGTAACACAGCAGTTGGATTTTGTGAAAAACGTTTATTTGTTAAAAGTTGATAGGTTTTATCTCTATATTTATCTTCTTGACTCACAGGAAAGCGACGGAGGCGCTAATACATAGAAGAGTAAGCAATTACCCCGACTTGCTTCCGGAGATGCCAAGATGTTGCTGTCCGTTGGTAATTTAATAGAGATATGATTGAAATTTAGAACTACTTGCTAAGACCACCAAGCATGGGCTGTAAAGTGTCGTTCCCAAGGACACAACAGAATGGCGCGAGTTGGTTTTGAACCGATAGATGTTGATCATAAGCATGGCGCTCTAACCACTCGATCATGCTGGCGACAAATTATTATTATACTGCTCTTCTGCTCTGCTATTATACTATTTCTTTGCTATTACTTATACTGTAAAATAGCTATTCTTCTGTTTGTCACCATATTAATTATTTTTAAGATAAACTCAAATGCATTCTTTTACCGGTTATAATATTGCCAGCTCGGTTATAATACGGTGTATCGCATTACACTTTTTTAACTCTATGTTTAAGATGTTACTTGAAAAAATTCAGTCAATTTTTTGGTTTTATTAAGCAACTATGTGCTTCAATCAATACTTAATTGCAATATTAAAATTAAAAAACGAAACTGCTTGAAAAAATGCTGACAGAACAATCATACAATGCACAGCTTAATTTCACCTCTTTTGCGTTATTGGTACTTGAAATGCAAACTCAACATCACTTTGTTGTAACATCTCGTAAACGTTCGAGTCCGGAAAGATTGCTGTATTTAGAAGCAATTAATGTTACCAAAGGAAATTTTTATAAACCTTGGTATTAAATTCATTTACATGAGATCTCTATTTAACCCCCTGATTTATAGGACGACATCGGAAGCGTTATACTTTATGCGAGCGTCAACTGATCACCCCGATATGCTTTTGAAGACACCGGTATATTATTGACAGATTGAGTTTTTATTTCTTGACATATAAATTAAACTTAGAGCTGCTCGCTGAGACTGCTAAGCAGAGGAAACAGCGTAAAGTATCTTTCCGAAGACACAACAGAATGATCCGAGTACATCTTAAACCGCAACCATATCGATCTTGTTCACCATCGATACAGCACTTCTGACTACTAGGCTACCGCTGCCCACAAGCAAGTAGCCATAATGCACCATTGCTTTTTTTACAAATTTGTAAAAAATCTAGAAAAACCTTTTTTTTTGGGATGCACTATTCCGTTACATCTACAACCGAGGAACAAAAATTGCTTTTATTCGCCACATACCTTCTATTTTAATTCTCATACATAAATCAACATCTAAGTCAAAAGGGTCCAAAATTCTTACTTAGATTTAACTATAATTTTTTTCTTTATTTCTTGGTTAACCTTCTTTTAAAAATTTTATTGTTTTCTTAAGTCAGACTTATCTTTGTGATACAAAATAATTTTTGTTTGGTTTTTGTTGTTGATTGTTTTAATTGCTTTTATGTAATTTTATCATGTTATCTTGTTTGTGTACGGGTTTCCATTGTTTTGAAAAAGCACATTTTTTAATGACAAAAGAAAAAAATGACACTTTTAGGCCTATTTTGTTTACTGCGTACCAAAAGTGACATACATAATCGTACTTTTGAACTTTTTTTGGATAAAGTAAAATGTGATGAATATAGGCAGATTCCTAGAGATATAACGTTGAACACTTGGGAGTTCATAGCAAATGGCTTTGCAGGCTGGATTTGGGCCTGAGATATAGTCCGCCTACCACTAACTTAAAACCTTCACCTTTTTAAAAAGATTTTCTACTACTTAATAAACGTTTCAAGTGCAGTAAAAAAGTTTTTTTCACTAAACCAATTACGCTTGTGGTCCTTTAACATGATAGTTCATTGGTCTTGAATCAAATATTTTGCTTTAAATGTGACAATTTTTTACTTACATTTGCTTTGGCATAAGTTATGATAAAAAATTTGTATCTATTCTCTCTACTTTTATTTTCTAAAAAAAAATACTTATTTTAATGTTTCAAGTTGACCCTGTTTAGCTTGACATACTTTTTCTTTTAGAGTATAAAATACCTTTACTTTGTGGTGTTTTGCTAAGCGGTGCTGTAATGCAGCTGTAATATAATGCAGCAACAATATTTTCAACGAAAAAGTATGTGCAACAATATTTTCGATGAAAAAGCATGTGCACGTCATCTTCGCAATTGTTTGGGATCATCGGGCTCTCACTGTTTCACCAGATAATGGCATTAATCTTCTTGAGCCAGCACCTGGTATCGTCATTCAACATTGGCAGACCACGACGTCCTTTTGGTGCCCGATGTGCGGGCATGTAGAAATGATGTGGTTTACAGTTTGTTTTTATGCACTACACTTGCAATTTTAATAGGTAGCAAGTCCCCTTTTTTGCATGGACGACCGAAAACGTCCAACGCTAGTTTGCAAGCGGTTGAGTTTACCCAAGCAGGCCTGGGCTGGCTCCAGTCCAAAAGGCCTGAAACCAACTTTTGAGATGAAATCATGAAGTTTAAATGGGCAATTCAAGTATTCCATATGTTCCATGTAAAATCTGTCTACTGACCAACGCGGATATCGAGTTTAGATGCATTATCAAATAATTTCCGGGCGGCAAATGCAAATGATCATCTAGATCAAGGCCCAACCAAATGATCATGCAAGAGGTGCTTGAGGTCTAAAATGCTGCGGTTGGCCAACAGAAGAGTGGCTCTCAGGCAAAGAAGTCCAGCTGATTGGATATTGGCAAGGATGGGCAGGTTGTCCGTTGGAGTAAGACGCAGGCATCCAGTGACAAAGCGCAAAGCATTATTAATAACACTTTCAATGTGACAAGTGTGTACTGCGACACCAAGCTGGTGAAGAGTGCAGCGGAGTCGCTGCAGTGCAGAAAAAGGATAAGGCGGATAGCTCAGGCAGTGTTTTAGCACCAGCCCCCATCCCTATTCCGCAAGTCGGCAGCGTGGTCGAGTGGTTAAAGCGCCGGGCTCGTGACCAACACGGTCTCGGTTCAAAACCCATTCACGCCATTCTGTTGTGTCCTTGCGAACGACACTTTACGACACATTCCCCTGCTTGGTGGTCCTGGCAAGCAGTTCTAAATTAAAGTCATATCTCTATTAAATTACAAGCGGACAGCAATATCTTGGTATCTCCGGAAGCAGGTTGGGGTAATTACCTACCCTATGTATTAGCGCCTCCGTCGCTTTCCTTCGAGTCAAGAAGATAAATATAGAGATGAAAATAAAAAAAATAAAAAAAAAAGTAGTTGTATCAGAATAATGGGCAAAAATAATTTTTTGTGCAATACCTTAAGCTTACATGATTACGGAATGTGAGTGTCCTGTCAAGCTTGACACCAAGGTAAGTTGGAACATGGACAAAAGGAAATAGCTTGCCACTGATGCCAACTTTCAGCTCACGTTTAGCTTCACGATTGTTTTGATGGAAGGCTGACGTCATTGTCCTAGTTTCGCTGAGCTACAGCCTTCGAGTTTGGAGATATTCCGACAAGGTGCACGTGTCTTGACTTAGGACTCCCTCCCATTTCTTTTAGTCTCCAGCAGTTTGTAGCAGTGCTAAATCATCTGATTATGCATATTTTTTGGAGGTCAATGTTGGAAGGTCATATATGTAGATTTTAAAAAGGAGTGGAGCCAAGATAGGTCCCTGAGGAACACCATTTTTAAGGTGTCGTAACCTGCTTTGCTTATTGTCACCGACGGTTAAGGTAAAGTTTCTGCCACGGACAAGGTTTATGATCATGCAAACCATGTGTTCGTCTGGAAGAAGTCGAAGAAGCTACAGATAAGACCACGGTGCCAGAATGTTCATATGTCGCAGTCAAGTTCACAAATACCATATTAGCCTTTTGTTTTGCAGTAAAACTGTCCTCTATATCCTGAGTCGGAAAAGTGGCTCGATCTACAATCGATTTCCGCGACGAAACCCAGCTTGTTCCCGAGGAAGTGATGGATTAATTATTGGATTTATGCGGATGTAGATAAGTCTTTCGAGGATCTTGTATGGGACACGGAGCAAAGAAATTGAGCGATAGCTTCGTGGGTTCAGAAAAGGTTTCATCGATTTAAGAATGGCAACCAGTGTTTTTTTTAAGGCGGTTTATGGTGACAAAACGGCCTCATAAATTTTCACTGCGTCACCATAAAATTTCACTTTTTCAATCAATGGCTCCCTTAAAACATTGGTATGCATGTTCTACAAAGAAATTATTTTGATGATCTGAAAATTATCGTTTTTGGAAATTGCCATTTTTTGACGCGACTACTTGTGGCTAGGGGAATCCCTCCTTTACATTTGGGGAAAGCCCCAACTTCACGATAGTGGCAGTTAATGAAAGTTGGATAATTGCCTGTTAATGAAATGTTGGCAGTTAGTTGCCACATTCACGGTGGCAGTTGACATCACTACTCACTAGTTTTAAGAAGTGCTGTTCGGAATGGAGCAGTTGGTAAATAATTTCTAAGCAGTACAAGTGTGATGTCACAATAAAAATTTTGTAATACTAAATGACCATTTAAGATTAATTCTTGTCAAATGAATTTTAGCTGTTGCTTAAATAAATGCAAGTGCAAAATTACGAGGATTTACGTAAACCATTCGTCTTAGTTTTTTCCGTAGCATTGCACTATATTTTACAGCACTTTTCTAAATTTCAGAATATGTCTTCACAAAAACGTAAAGCTAGTCATCCAGATATAAAACAATACTTTTGTAGTAAGGCTAAAAAAGATGTAAGTGTTGTCAGCCAGCCAAAAAAAGCAAATATCTGTAGCAGCAGCTGTAAAAATAATTTTTCAGCAGTGCAGGAAGAACAGCATTCAACAGTTTCAGAAGTCAATGATTCAAAGAAAAGCATTCAGTTGTCTGTTTCAGCTAGCGGTCAGTCAAAAAAAGCATTTAGCAATGTTACTTTTCAATCATGGATTAAGCTAAAAGGGTTCGATGAATCACTAAACATGAACGTGTTCACTCTGCATGCTGATGGAGGCATAATATGTTTGTTATGCTCTAAACATCCAGTAGTTAACACAGGCCGAAGAAAGAATTGTAATGTTTTCACTACCGAACCTGCAAGGCCTCAACGGCCAAGCGAGTTGGTATAACCATATCAGCTCTGATCAACACCAAAATGCAATTAGCATGGAAAAAAATCAACGTGCCTCGCTGTTTCATTGTATGCATCAGGATCGCATTACAAATAAAGCTAGCGCAGTTGCTGAGCGAGTGCACTTAATTTATTGGGTAATGAAAGAAGAAATAGCAAATTGAAAAATAGCTTCTTTGCAAACATTGGTGGACCACATTGGCCATAACGACCGACTTTGCGATTTACGCCATATCCGTTCAACTGCAGTAACTGAGTTTATTTCACTTATCTCAGAGCATCTGAGTAATCACATTGTTTCTGCTGTCAAGGAGAGCCCATGCTGGGCTACTATGGTCGATGAAACCACCGATATTGCTACATTTCAGCAATACATAACCTTTGTTCAGTACATCAACACAAAGGGATGCCAGGCAACAGCATTTTTAGATATACGACACATTGATGCTTGTGGAGCAACTGTTGCTAACCTGTTTCAACTTTGGAATGAAGTTGCTTGCGATTACAATTTTGATGTCAGTAAACACGTTGCATTTGCATGTGATGGAGCAGCTGCTATGATAGGCCGCTGCAATTCTCTCTCTCAAAAATTGACGGAACAATGCACAGCTACTTACACAGTGCATTGCCATGCTCATCGTTTGGCCTTGGCCTGTACAGACACAGTAAAAGAGCTACAGCACATCCAAGATTGTGAACGCGGTTTAGTCCAGACATGGAAGTACTTTTCCAGATCACCTCTGAAAACAGCTAAACTGTATGAAATACAAGCCGCTGATGTTGATTCTTCTAAGCGAATATTAGTCAAAGCTTGCCGTACCCGTTGGTTATCTCATGGTGAGGCTATAAAAGCAATGAAAGCAGAACTATCAGCTGTGTATACTACTCTTAATTATTTTGCTTCTACAAAAAAAGATTGCACAGCAGTGGGTATTCTTCACTAAATTTGTACAAAGTACTTTTTTTTTTTCCCTTTACTTGCTGCATACTGCTTTAGAGCATCTAAACAAGTTATCATTACTTTTTCACAAAGGAAGCTTCCATTTTCTCACTTGCAATCAGCTCTTGCATTTTGCAAAAAAGAAATTAGGAACATTGCCGATTCGGATCAGGTTATAAATAGCCTGAAACTAGATTGGGAAAAGATTTCAAAAATTTTGCCTGCAACACAAAAGGACCTTTATGAAGATGATGTTAAGCAAATCCGATGAACTACCAAAACATACTGTGAAGCCTTGCTACGAAATCTTGAAGATCGCTTTCCGGAGCCTCAAATTTTGTTTGCTTTTCGCATTTTTGATGCGAAAGAAATTCCTCTTGATGCCAACCAGCGACAGCTTTATGGAAATCAGGATCTGAAACTGCTGATCAAAAGGTTTAAAGTCGCTTCAGATGAAAAAATCTTGAAAGTAATAAATGATTACCAAACGCTGAAGGATAAAATGATTATGCCAGAGTTTGAGTTTTGCCTGGATGCCATTGCTGTTTGCAGCAAAATTGTTCGAGATAAAATTTTTCAGGAAATATTTCCCGAATTGCACCTACTTTGTTGCATCGCCTTGTCCATTCCACTTGCAACAGCCTGGCCAGAGAGAGGATTTTCCACTATGTGCCGTGTTAAAACTAAACAGCGTAACAGGCTGCTTGATGTAACTCTAAACGCGTTGATAAATGTTTTGATGAATGGCCCAAACCATCTAGACCAGTGATTCTCAAACTGTGTGCCGCGGCACAATACTGTGCCTCGAGAGATTTCCAAGTGTACCGCGAAACTTTTCAAAAAACATTTTGTTCATTCCTCCGCAAACGTCAATGTAAACATATTCTTTAAACAGAAAAAAAAATATGTTTTTTTGAAGCCCCGACAAAAAAGCTTAAAAAATTTAATGTATTTCCTATTGCGTAAAGTTTTGGTGATCAGTTGTCTTCCTGGTTCGTTTCGTGCACGATATGCAAAACTTGGATATTTCGCGTGAAAACAAACCGCTCAAAATCTAATGAAGGTTTATAAAAAAAATAAGGGTTCACATTGCTACGTTGAAATTCGGGGCTTTTATGTAATCCACTATGATATTTCAGATAAAAAAAGCGTTAGAAACTTTTTCAAGACGAAAAAAGTTCTGGACTCTGGTCGCAAGTGTGCCGCAAAATTTGGAAAGGTAGCAAAGCGTGCCGCGGACGCGAAAAGTTTGAGAACCACTGATCTAGACGATGAAAGCGCTGTGGAGGTTGCTCAGAATTGGATAACAGGAAAGAATAGACGAAAAGTGACAAAGCGAGCGTTACAAACAATGATGTCTGCAGATGACATACAAGAAACTGATGCTTTTGCTGACGAGCAGGAGCTATGTGATGAAGTTGAAATTGACAAATTTGTGTTGTGATTTTGTAAATGCACTGTGTTTACAGTATAGCCTGCTTTGCCAAATAATACTTCTATAAGCAGTTGTTCATTTTAAACGTTTTGAAAAAAGGGTTCTCATAAACTTTCTTGGTGTTTCCTTAAATCAAACCTTAAAAAAACACTGATGGCAACCACAAGCAATCTTCTCTATATCCTTGGAATTCTAAGTTGGCGCAAGCAGGATGAAAAGAAGTCACAAAGCCAAGACTTTAAAGCAGTACCAGCATAAATCATAAGCTCTGGACAGAGCGAATCTTGGCCAGTAGTTTTTCCTAAATTTAGGTGTTGTAGGGCAACAGTAAACTCTTGAAGTGAAATCTCCAGAGACGTTCATTGGATTAGTTGTCGAAGGGATGCATTGTAGTATTATGGAATTGAACTCTATATGTCGGAGGATTGTAGTTTGTTTTATGGCTTCACCTTTGTTATACGTTGCATTGTTCAGTAATCAAGAATGATTACCGTTAACACAGTTTGTATTATCCTGCAGTTTAGTTGTTCGTTATGTAGTGTATGATTAACGTTTATTTAATTGTGGTTTATTTCTTGCATCGTCTTAATTTAATTAAACTATTAAATTCTGGTAATGAGTTATCCATCATCGTCGTCGTCGTCGTTTAGAGAGGTATCCACTCCAGATCAGACACAAACAGGAATGGGGCCAAGGGTTTATCCTTTTACTACCCCAGGCTGCTGTTCTGCTTGAATGAGATACTGGCAGTGATGTTATTAAGCCAGCATCGGGTTTCGTCATCTGAAACCGTAAGGCTTCTTGCACCATGTGGTGCCCGATGTATAAGGCACGCTGTTAGTACATGGTCTGCGGTTTGTTCAAAAGCCGCCACAATCGCCATTCGGTGAAGGAGCGAGACCTCATTTGTGCATGGATGAATAAAAATTGTCCAACATCGTCCGCAGTGGTTCAGCTTAATCCACGCTGCTCGGAGTAAGGCCATCCCAACAGGCCTGGCACCGCTCCCGGGCACAAAATCACGGAGCCTGGAAGCATTTTCACAGAACTCCGCGTTCCATTTGTGATTTGTCCATTCAAAAGCGCGGATGCCAAGTCTGGCAAGGTTGTCCAAAAGATTCCGCGCAGCTGGCACAAACGGGCTCTTAGAACTTAGTCTCACTTGGCGAGTATCTAAGAACCCACTTAAAAGACCATATAGGATATGATCAGGGTTCATGGATCCACGATGAGCAAAGGAGAGTGTCGCTCCCATTCGCGAAGCTCATCTAGATGGATGCCTGAGAGTATAGGTAGGTGGTCGGTTGGAGTGGTAGCAGGCATCCAGTAACTATGCGCAAGGCGTCATTCAAGACATTGTCGCTGAGGCGAATGTGAGCACTGCGACACCAGACTGGCGCGCAGTACTCAGCTGTTGAGTAGACTAGAGATAAGGCACTAGGCATAGTGTTTTAGCACCAGCACCCCCCATTCCAAGCCCACGAGTCGCCTCAGTAGTGTGACGCGTGAGGCTAGTTTTTTGCGCAACGCCACTAAATGGTGACGAAACGTGAGCGATCTGTCCAGTTTTACCCCGAGATAAGTAGGGGTTGGACAGAACGGTAAAAGTCTATCGTTGTTGTAGATTTTTGGCTCACGCTTGGCTTCTCGGTTGTTTAGATGAAAGACTGCCGTCACCGCCTTAATGTGACTGAACTTCAACCTCCAAGTCTGGAGATACGCTTAAAGTGCAGACATGTCTTGGTTTAAAGTCGCGTCCAAGTCGTTTCAGTTTCGTCAGCATGCTATATCGTCAGCATAAGAAAACTTTCTGAAAATCATAGAAGGAAGATCGTATGTATAGATATACAAATAAGAGGGTAGCCAAGACCGATCCCTGAGGAACGCCGTTTTTAAGACGGCGTAGCCTGTTTTGCTTGCTGTCACCGGTGGTAAAAATGAAACTTTGAATTCTGACAAGCTCCATAATCATTCTGACCATGTGCTTATCCGGAAGTAGTCTCAGCAGCATGCAGGTAAGGCCACGGTGCCAGACAGTGTCATAAGCAGCTGTCAGATTGACAAATACGTCACTGGCCTTCTTTTTAGCTTCGAACGAACCCTCAATGTTCTGGGTTAGCAGAACAACTTGATCTACGGTTGACTTCCCGCGTTGGAAACCAGCCTGCTCTTTAGGAAGCAGTGAATCGATTAATGGTTCAACGCGGGCGTAGATAAGCCTCTCGAGGATCTTGTAGGGGATACAGAGCAGAGATATCGGTCGATAACTCTTTGGGTCCCTCACGGGCTTTATTGGCTTTGGGATCGCGACCACAAGCGCTCTTCTCCAGATCTTGGGAATTTTGAGTCGGCGCAAACAGGAAGAAAGAAAGTCACGTAACCAGGACTTCAGAGCAACTGCAGCACGGAGTATAAGCTCCGGGAAGATGGAATCAGGCCCGAAGCTTTACCTGGTTTTAAATGTTGGAGGGCAGCAGTAAATTCTCTCTGTGAAAAAATGTCAGAAATATTTATTGGATCTGGTGTTGTGGCCCTCCAAAAATCAGACACTTCTTGAAAGACAAGTCGAGAAGACTTGCGGTCAACAGCCTCATATTTCCCATTTCTAACCAGCTGAGATGCAATAGCATCGGTTGAAACGGGACAGTGACGAGGAGAGTGTCGTGACTTACCCGTAAGGTTGTTCAAAATGCTCTATGCCTTTCGACTAGAGTGTGAGAAGTCAATGCTCCGAATTGCCTCGGACCATCAATCCCTTCGCTTCTTGTCAAGCTTGACAAGCAGAGCTGTAGCAGCCAAACTTGAGTTGTCTCCCTAAGGAGTCTGCAGAAAGGCTTTATAGAGGGATTTACACTCTGCATCCCAACACGGAACTTCTTATTTCGATAATTCTTATTTTATATTGTTATTTCGATACCCGCGTGGGATAGTCTTTTTAGCTGCTTTCTTGATAGTGTTACAGAAGTTTTGGTAAGCCGCATCCACATCAAGTGAATCAGGCGACAAGAAAGTCTTTGCGAATATATTCGCAAAGTACTGCAGTGACTCTATTTGTCCTTGCTGAAATTCCATCGTTTAACAGGCATGCTTGGCACTGCCATAACAAACCTTGGTGGTGTAATACGCGAAAGTCGATGTTATGATTTGGGAAACTTTTCAAGGACACGTCTATCCGGTAAGCGACTGTTTGGACTTACGCTCGCAAAAGCTAGATCCGGTTGGTGCCAGTGTTCCAGCGGCCGGAGTAAAAACTGGCGGCGTCCTTGGCATTATATAGGAAGGCAAGACAATTAATACTTGCCCATCCAGCCAAGCAATCACCGTCCGGAATGTTATCATCGTAACCTTAGTCAGTATGACGACAGTTAAAATCTCCAGCTTAAAGACAGCGGTGGGGAAACACTGGGAGATCCAGGAATTGCAATCGCGTTGGTGGTGGTTTGTAGACGTTGATTATTTTATAACCATCAACGTTCACACACAACCACTCGATCTCCGATGTCAGAGGAGATCGGTCAAAGCGTGTATCTTAGTCGCTCGTGGACAAACGGACAAACGTGGCAAGGCTACTTAAAGAAGACCCAGCTAGTTATTAGTTTGGAAGTACCAACTTCTCTGCATCTGTGCAGTGGGAATCCTGTAGTAGGATGACGAGTGCCTCAGACTGCGTAGCGAGGTGATAAAAAACGTTCATTTTGCTTGCAGTGAGGCCTTCGATGTTCAGCTGAAGAATAGTGGGTCTTTGGAACTTGTTGGCAATGTGCCCTAAAAGGGCAATTTTATCCAGGCATTGCCCCATCCTAAAAAAAACGTTTGCCGATTAGCAGACCAACGCTGAACATCGGAATGGATGGATACCCTTCCGTTTTGGTAGGCTTGGTTTCTGTGTGTCATTTTTAACACTAATGAACAGACGTACGGCCCAGGCTGCGAGAAAGCACCTACCATCTGGCCCTGGCATCAGTTATCCATAATTAACAGTTTCAACTTAGGATGCAATGACATCTGCTGAAATAAGACATTGCCAGAGGAGTGCCGTTGTGGCGAATCGGTATGTTAGTGCTATTCCTATGAAAGATTCGTCTTCCATTTCTGTTGTTAACGCTTTTCTTCATGGTTATGTTTCGCATTTTGGTGTACCCGCAACCGTAACAACGGATAGAGGTGCACAATTTGAATCAAATTTATGGACACAGTTAATGCAATGTATTGGTGCTAAACGAAATAGGACTACTAGTTACCATCCACAGTGCAACGGTCTAATTGAAAATTTTCATCGGCGATTGAAAGATGCTTTACGTGTTCAACAAAATCCTACTGATTGGGCTATTACATTGCCTCTCGTGTTACTCCACATTCGAAATACGGTCAAGGAAGATTTAGATTGTTCGTCTGCAGAGTACGTCTTGCTTTGTCGCGCTTTTCTTTTTTGTCTCCTAGTATGTTTTTCCCTATCTTATAATTCTATATGTTCTATGTATTTATCTGCTTTTCTATGTAAGGTGTTGCAACCATGCACCATTCTTATAACTACTATATCAAATATTACTGTCTGCATGCTATAACGTTTAACGTTTTGTTGCTTCTTCCTTTTTCTTCTTCTGCTATAGTCCTATATGTTTGTTTATTTCTTTCTGTTTTTCTTGTGGCGGAGCAGAAATAAAAGATACTAATACTGATACTAATACAGAGTCAGTATTTGGTCAAACCATGAAACTACCTGGACAGTTCCATCCTAATATTTCTGAGCCAGTTACTCTTCCGCATCAATTTTTAGAAAAACTTAAAGGTTATTTTGACTTTGTTAAACCCCAACAAACAAGTAATCATTCTCAGATTACAACCTTTGTTGATAAAAATTTAGCAGACTGTAGTCATGTGTGGCTACGATGCGAGAAAAAGTCTCATTCTCTTCAACCACGTTATTCTGGTCCATATCGTGTTTTGCAACGTGATGATAAAAATTTTACTTTAGATGTCAAAGATAGCAGAAAAATTGTTTCAATCGATCGTGTTAAGCCAGTTTTTCTTCCTGAAAGTGAAAATCCTTCCGTCGCTAAACCAGTTCCCGATTTTAATCAAAATCTAAAAAATCGGCATGGTCGCTGCATTAAGATGCCATCTAAATATAAAGATTTTCTTCTTGGCTAGTGCATAGTTTTGATTTTTTTAAGTTCCCTACAGTTTGTGTGCGCCAACTTAGTCTTGTAACGCGTGTCACTCTTTATGGCACATGATTGCACAGTATTTTTACATCTGAAATTTCTTGAACAAATTTTTTCCTTCGAGCTTATGGATGAAAATCATTTCTTATATTTTTTTTCATCATTACGAGAATATTTAGAATTTGATCATTCTAGGGCGAACGTCAATATTTGTCTTATGGCCAATGGCGAATATTACTCACTGGATCAAGAGTTACTTTGACTTGATCTACGTCACTTAGCCCATTTAGCTCGTTTTATTATATTTTTTTTTCATTTATTCCCCTTTTGACTATTTGTCCTACCTTTTGACTATATGACCGCGATATAGAGTTGTTGTCCGCATGTTTGTGTTTGGTGCGCACATTTCCTGATTTGGCTGTGGAACCCTCAAATTATCTATCTTTTCCCTTTTTCGTCTTTCTCTTTGCATCAAATTTTCTTCTGTTTTTGTGTATTATATTTTACATTGAAATTGCGCTAGTTTTAGTATTAAAATTCGGAATGTATATTTTTTTAAAATTTTTTGTGTTGCATTATATCGTTTAATTGTGTATTTGAAAGAAGTTTTTAGATTCTTCATCAAAAATTTTCAACCACAAAGTTTCCATCGTTCCAACATCTACAAAATCACGATAGACAAAACCTACTTCCGTCTATCTGGGGGGGAGCTATGTGGCGAATCAAACCCAGATCAAAAACTGTACTATTTCGAAACAATCAACATGCTTAAAGAAAACTATAAAACTTAAAATTTGAAGCGAAACAGGAGAGGAACACATAATAAAAAAAAAAAAGAAATTGAAGTGACGATTGAAAAAGAAGTGACTAGTCGAACGGACAGAAGACAAGCATTTATTTTAAGCTATTATTGTTGGGTTCTTTTGGAAAGGATCAATAAAGAAAATTGGAGACATTTTAATTTGAGATATTATATATTCTGTATTGTGTTTTGCTTTATCGTTTTTTTTTACAGTTAATATAAAGTTAATTAAAATTTTTATAAAAGCTCTGCAATAAATAAGTCCGAACCACCACACCATGACCTGCCAGTTAGGTAATTTTATATACTCCATGTTTTACGGCTGGAATGAATGAGTAGCCCCAGACCATTGGTCCCTTCACTTCTTGTTAAGTCAGCTCAGCAGTTATGTAGCAGCCGTACTATAATCTGACCCTTTAGGACAGGGTTTCCCAAATTTTCTGTTCATGGGTACCCTTTGGACAATTATAGATTCGCTCGCGTACCCGCAAAATTTTCTCATATTTTTAGCTGCAAAGCTCAACTTGCTCTAACGCACAACTTATTTTCTATAGCTGGCAACCCATTACATTCCCTCTAAATTTGCTAAATCTTCAAAATTGATTATTTTAGTTTAAAACGAAAAAGCTGCGTGATTAGTACTAATCAAAGCACACAAAGTTATTCATAACAATGTAATCTAAGCTTAAACAAACACTACAATCAAACTAACAATATATCGGCTAAATAAGCCCAGCAGTCCTAGCTAATGCTTTTTAGCTAATGCTTTCTGCTTTTTAGCAACAAGCTCATTAATACGCAGTGAAACATTAGCAACAGTACAACGAAGATCATGTTCAGGTGTTTTGAGCTGTAATCGGTACTGTGATTTGATTCCAAGCATCACTGAAAATGTCGATTCACACAACCATGTTGATGGAAACAACAACAATGCTTGAATAGCAGGTTTCGAATCCTTTTGTACCACTTGCACATCGTAAACCAAAAATCTCCCAAATTTTTCTCAGAGTACACATCGCGTGCAAACCCATCATGTTGAAGTTCAATCAGTTCCTCTTGCATACCTGTTCCAGCCTGCAGTGTCTGAGCGTTCGCGGTGAAAGGATACCTAAGATATGCAACTTCGTCTTCACCAAGACTTGGAAAATAGCCGTCAATTTCCTTTTCCAACTTCATAAGATGTTCAGTGATCAATTTCAAGAACCTTGTGGTCTCAATTTGGGGATTTTGACACAGAAATTCTGTTACTGCACTAAACATGGAAAAGGTACCAGAGCAAATATTTTCCCTCCACAACCGAAGTTTGGCCAGAAATGCTTTGACTTTAGCTATGAATTCACACACTGTTAGGTCTTTTCCTTGGAGATCCTTGTTTAGCTAAGCATCAAAGATCAAAATAAAATATATAGATCAAAATAAGATATTTATTCTGAGCATTAAAATATCAACAAGGTAGGCAAGGATCAAAATAAAAAAATCATCCCGCAAGGAAGTGACAAGAGTTTCACATTTGTTGGATTGTTGGAAAAATCCCAGCAATTCTTTACGAAGCTCATATACACGTTTAATAACATTTCCTCTGGAGAGCCAACGCACATTACTGTGAAATAGAAGTACACTGTGATCGGCACTTAAATCTTCACAGAGAATTTTAAACAACCGGCTGTTTAGCGCACTCCCTTTTACATTGTTGACCATCTTAATCACCAGTGATAAAACGTCAAAGAATTCAGCAGGAAGGACTTTGCATGACAATGCAAACCGGTGGATCATGCAGTGCAAAAATTTCACATGAGGAGCTACTCCATGACACGAGCTCTAAAACCAGACTTTCGTCCTAATATAGCTGGGGCTCCATCCGTTGTGCAGCCCCTTAGATTTTCCCATTTTAAACCATGTTGCTTGAAAAAAGAATTCACAATTTGAAAAATATCATCCCTTTTAGTTGTTGCTTCTAATGCTGCATTCATCAAGAACTCTTTTTTAACGCCTTCTTTTCCTACATATCGAACAAAAATTAGTAGCTGAGCACAGTTTGTTACATCTGTAAACTTGTCAAGTTGAATTGCGAATCCACTTTCCGATCTACAAATATCACTAATCACTTGCTGCAAAATATCCACTGACATTTTCTTAATTCTTCGTTGGACTGTATTATTAGACAAGGAGATAGAGTTAAGTTTTTTCACTGATTCATCTCCAAAGACACAACGTACCATTTCTTTTGCAGCAGGTAGGACCAAATTTTCCCCAATGGTATGTGCTTTTTTTGCTTGGTGATCATGAGAGAAGCTTCATAAGATGCCTTTAATGAAGCATTGGTTTGTTGGAAAAACATGCCACCTTTATCCAAGCATTGTTTCTTAAACACTGATTCTCTATGCTTGAAAAAGTCAAGTTCTTTGTCTTTGAATTCCAGATGAGCTCTTTCCAAATGCCGAGTGAGAAGGCTTGGTTTCATCAAATCATTCCCCGATGATTTTTGACAAAGTACACATACTGGTATATCCAAACCATTGTTTATCGTAAATGTAAACCCGAACTTTAAGTAGGTTTCTGAATATTTTCTATTTTTGAAACTCATTGCATAGCTTTTTAGAAAGTCCGAAAATAGACAAAAATTTTAAGTAAAACTATAGAAGTTTTTGAACGCGCGATGAGCTAATCGTTAAGCGAATTTACATTGCACAGTGAATCTAAAAGCAAATGAAGACCTGAATTAAAGAACTACATAAATCACAAAATAAAGTTTTTGAAAAAAAAAATTGAAGTTTTGAAAAACATTGCAAACTTACTTCAATCTCATGTTAAATCTTTTCAGTCTTATCCTAAGGTAGGCTTAGGCTACATCTAAAATTCATGCAGTCTTCAAGTTTTTTTCCAGTTGGCTCCTTAGGCTTTCTTTTCATTTTTTTGCAATTATTATCAGTACAGTAGTTCCCCCTTATTAAGCCCACGGTTAATAAGCTCACCCACTTAACAAGCCCAAAACTGTACGGTTCAGAATTACTACTGTCGCGTATTCAATTCGAATAGTTTAAAGTAGTTTATCGAACAAATCTTCAACCTTGCTACGACGATTAATCTTGCCAAAAAATAGTGATAGCAGGCTATCTAATTTTTGTTATGCTAACTTAGCAAATTCAACCGCTGTCTAAATTCACAGACAGAGAGATAAAATCTCAATTTTATTGCTAAGCAATAAAGAAAACTCCAACTTCTATCAAGCAGCAATTACAACTAATCACTAATTCACAATTACAATTTTACACTGAATCACAAATCTCGAATTTTGAATTTACGTACATTCTCGAATGAATAACTTCAAAAATTATCGCCTTTTATACAATTCTCATAACATTCTAGAACTTTCTTTCTTATACGAGTAAAAACGAGAGAGAGCTAGAAAATTCTAAATTAAACAAGGAATGATGAGAATTTATTAGAAAAATAACAAGACAAAATAATTAACATTATTACGTCACAAGCAAATGAATGTATCAATCAAAATTTTGAATACCATGCGATACAAATGATTTTTAGAGTATTTTGCATTTCAAAAAGGGCCTTATTCGTGACAACTACATTTATTCCCATAATAAAAAACTCGCCCTATAAACCCAAAACCTCGCTTAATAACCACACTTTTTGTCTTGCATTTGACGGTTTCACATTTTGTTACACTGTTATTTGATTTTGTTTTCAAAATGGCGAAGAGACGTAAATGTTGTTTAAAATAAGCGGAGTCGACTGTATTTGCTTTCTAGTCTTTGTAACTACAATTCTTGTAGCAATCAATTAGCTGTTTTGTCTTGCATGCCGTTATTGGACAAAATAAGTCATGTGAACTGCGAAAGTGAACTTGCTAGTTACTACAGTTGTAGTTAAAGTTTTTACTGGGGTGAAAATCTGTTTGGGAACCCCTGCTTTAGGAGATTGAAGGAAACTCGGATAGAGACCTTCACTTTTTGCGTTACAACACGGTATGTGGTCACTTCGAATAAACGCGGGAGATGAACTTTTTGGCTGCCTACTTGATGGCGTTGCAGAAGTCCTGGTAAGCCTGATCCACATTGGCACATCCACAGCCAGGAGGAAACAAGCTCTTTGCAAGCTTGTTAGTCGTTGCGATGTAGTCACTCCAATTGGCCTTGCTGAAGTTCCAGCGCTTAACAGGCCTGCTTGGTACGGGCAAAGCAAATTTTGGTCGAACAATAACCGAAACTTAGTGTTGAGACCTAGAAAACGTCTTCAGAATGATTCTGTCAAATAAGCGGTTGTCAGATCCAACGATAACAAATGGCAAGTCTGGGTTTATTTCAGTTTTCCAACGGCCTAAGTAGAAGCTGGATGGGTTCTCTGGGTTGTGAAGCAGCGCAAGGTTGTTAATTTCTGTCCAAGAGTCCAGACAATTGTCGTCTAAATTGTTGGAATTGTAACCCCAATCAGTAGGTAGGCAGTTAAAGTCACCCGCATAAAGGCAAGGGCGGGAAAACACTGGAATGTCAGACAATTGCAGTCTGGTTGGTGGAGGTTTGTAGACATTGACAATCTTATATCCATCAATGTCCACGCACAGTCACTCAGTCTCAGATGTAGTTAGAGATTGATCAACCAGAGCCCAGTTTACTTAACGTAGTAAGGCCATGCTTCCTGTTGAAGTCGACCCATTCAGTACAAAGCTAGGAATTATTAGGTTGTTCAGTTCAGTTCAGTTCAATTCAGTTAAGTTTCTTTTATTTCTGCTCCGCCACATGAACAAAATATAACAAACTGTTGAAAAGTTTGTGAGTTGTTGAAAGAGGGGGTTAGAAAAAGAAAAAAGCAACAAAACGAGTTGACGTTGTGACTTGCTAATTAGCGATGAAAAGTGTAACCTCTTGTATTATATAGAAGCAAGATTGATTCACCTCCTTATAAAGTTATGCAAAAAAATAGAAAGAAAATAAGAGAGAAAATAAAATATTAAACGGAGGTTATTTGCTTAAAACGCTGCTATGGGACGCTCATTGTCTACTTAATACAATGAGTCTTTAGCAGTAGAATGACTTGAGCTGCAAACTGCAGGGCAAAATGATGCGAAATATTTACTTTGTTCGTAGTGAGCCTTTCAATGTTCAGCTGTAATATTGTGGACCTTCAAAACTTTTTGATTTTGTACCCTGAAAAGAGCAGTTTGTGTGTTAGACACACATCCCTCCACCCTAAAAAAAGCGTTTGCTGATTACCAGGTCCCAGCTGAACATGATTTTTTTACTTTGGTAAAACCGGTCAGGCTACTCACCATTTGAATTATTTAGTGACGACCCGGGCGACGTGAACGCTTTTGCCTTTCGGGTAGATATGTGCTAAAATTATGCTAAAAAGCACAGGAATGTTCGATTTTTTGAATAATGGTCCAAATTTTAAAGTCAGTTATGTTCGGCAGGACGCAAAAAGGTTTTCACTTTGAGTCTGACTAATATTTCTCAAATTTTTCTCAAAAAGGAGTGATCTTTTAACGAAATAGGCTTTCAATTTGATTTTGACTCTAATTTCTCAATTTTTGTCTCAAAAAACGAGTCGTCTCAAAACGTAGTGATTTTTGCGAAACGCAGTTTAAAAAAGCTGCGATGCAGTTGTGAAAAATAACTAAAAAATTTGAGTAAGTAGTGGGCCGCATAAAAACATAAAATGGGCCGAAGGTTGGATATCCCTGGGCTAGCATATACTAAAAATAATTTAAAAAACATTTACTGGAAAAAGTATCACTTCGTACTTAACTTTTGTTTTAAAACAAAAAAACAACCGATATTTTGTGAAAGTGATATATGCCAGATATTTGCGTGACATTCACCTACATTATTAAGTAAAGCTCAGGGCCCTGATTCCACTGCATAGAGTTTATAATCCATGATGGAGTTGCTTTGAAGTTCTGGTTACGTGACTTCCTTTCTTCCTGTTTGCTCCGACTCAAAATTTTCAAGATCTGGAGAAAAGCGCTTGTAGTCGCGATCGAAAAGCCAATGAAGCCTGTGAAGAACCCAAAGAATTATCGAACGATATCTCTGCTCCCTCTCTCCTACAAAATTGTTGAGGGGCTTATCTACGCCTGAGTTGAGCCAATTATACTGCTCCCTGAAAAGCAGGCTGGGTTTAGAAGCGAGAAGTCAATCGTGGATTAAAGTCATTCTGCTGACCCAGAACATCGAGGATTCTTTCCAGACTAAGAAGAAATCCAGTGTCGTATTTGTCAATCTGACAGCGGCATATAACATTGTCTGGCACCATGACCTTACCAGCAAGCTGCTGAGACTTCTGTCGGATAAGCACATGCTCAGAATGATCGTGAAGCTTGTCCAAAACCCATGTTTCACCCTAAACGCTCGTTTCCACTACGAGCGTGGAAAACAGCATTCTTTGTTTGTTTTATTGATTTTTTTTTGCGCTTGCTTCAATTTTAACTGCTCGCTTCAATCGAAGATCAATAAAAGAGAGAAAGAATGCTCTTTTCCACGCTTGTAGTGGAAACGGGCCTTTTTACCGGTGACAACAAGCACAGAAGGCTACATTGTCTAAAAAACGGCGTTCCTCAGTGATCGGTTTTGGCTCCCCTCCTTATCAACATCTATACGTACGATCTGCCTTCCACGATTTCCAGAAATTTTGCTTATGCTGACGATATAGCATTGTTACACTCTTCTGGAAACTGAAAGGACTTGGAGGGGGATTTTAAACCGAGACATGCCTACACTTTCAGCGTATCTCCAGACTTGGAGATTGAAACTCAGTCACATTAAGAGGGTGACGGCAGCCTTTCATTTAAATAACCGAGAGGCCAAACGTGAGCTAAACATCTATAACAACAGACTTTTACCGTTCTGTCCAACCCCTACTTATTTTGGGGTATAACTGGTCAGATCGTTCACGTTCCGTCACCATTTAGTGGCATTGCGCAAAAAACTACCTTCGACCGTGACAATGCAGAGGCGATTGTAGGCTCAGAGCTGAATGCTGGTTCCAAAACACTGCGCACAGCTTCCTTATCTCTGGTCTACTGAACAGCTCAGTACTGCACACCAGTCTTTTCTCTCAGCGTTTACACTCGCCTCAAAGACAGTGTATTGAAAGACGCCTTGCACATAGTCACTGGATGCCTGCGTCACACCCAACGGACCACTCACTCATACTTTCAGGCATCCAGCCAGCTAAACTTCGCCGACATTCTTCTTAGCTTACGGCTTGACTAGGAGCGACATTCTCCACGGTATCTAGACCCTGATCATATCCTGTATGGTCTTTTAAGTGGGTCCTCAGATGCTCGCCCGAGAAATTAAGATTTAGACGTTTATTTGTGCCAGTTGCGTGGAATCTTTTAAACAACCTTGCCCGACTTGGCATCCGCGCTTCAGGGGGCGAATTATAAGTAAAACGCGAGTACTGCAAGAATACATCCAGGCTCCGTATTTTCATATCCAGGACCAGTGCCAGGGTTGTTGAATGAGCTTGCCCCGAACAGCTTGGGTTAGGCTCAATCGCCCGCGGACTGGTGTTGGGCGATTTCATTCCGATCCGGGCAGTACAGCAGCCTGGGATAGTAAAAGAATAAACTCTTGCCTCCAGTCCTGTTTGTGTCTAGCCTGGAGTGGATGCCTTTCCAGACAACGACAACGAGCAGTCGACTTATGAAATGAGCTTAACCAGGTCTGGTCAACATAAATTGACCAGTCGATGGCGACATTTGCACTAATTGATTGCGTCCGGTTTTGGTCGACGTCATGTAGGTATAGTAATCTTAAGCAATTTTTAAATAATTTTTAGGCCTAGATTTATTCTCCATGTAATTTACAATGAGCATATTAAAAAAAAACAAAACAAAGAGCTGTGTTAACAGACTGCAACAAAACTGGTGAACAACATGATGACTCAAGTATCTCACTAATCAGCATTATGACGAAATAATGAGAAAATTGTAGAACTCGATTTTTTGTTTTCTTTCATTAAAGGTTTTATAAGGTTGTTCAAAAAGTTCATTGTTCACAGGCGTGCGATTCAAAGTGCAAAGTCATAGGAACACGCGTGCGAAGTTATTTTTGAGCCATCGAACTATGCAAATGCTTGATTTAAACAGTTAAATATTAATAGAATGTGATAGAAGTTGGAGTTTCTAAAAAAATTGTTTTAATCGTGATAAACTTAAAACATGTTTCAGAGGAACTTATTTCGAAAATAATAACACAGCATAGTACAAGCATACTTTGCATAAAACATTGGAAATAAGCATGAAAAAGATTAAAAAAGCATTCAAACAAATACCAGGAAACTTTTTTTAAACAAATACAAGTATTAATAAAAAAACATAACAAAATCGAGATTGTTTAAACAAGATACTTCCGTATCGGATTATGCGAATCGTCAAAGAAAAACAAATGCAAAAATTGACATTTTGTTATACTTGTTTATTATGGCAAAGCTTGTTACAGTACCCAACTCCTTATTAAAGAGCAACGCAGTCACATGATATTGTCAAAGTAATCGCGAACGATTGTCGACAATGCAGATTTAGCGAGCCCAAAAATCAAGTCCACGATAAGAATGTGACTACTGTAGCAACCCGTTTTTACTGCATTGTTAAAATACGTCATAAGCGCACTGACTACTCAATTACTGCTTTAGCAAACAGTCGTTTATGATTAGTAAAATAGCAAGCTAGCAAACAGGTGTGTTTTCTTGTCGGCAACACAGTCAGCGTTTTTTAAGATAGCTAAATTATCTCAGTTAGCGTTTATCAAGATAGCTAAATTGTCTCAGTCAGCATTTATCGATATAGCTAAACTACTATACCAGTGTTCGTCAAACTGTGGGTCGCCTGAATATTTTGTGGGGTCGCTTTATTACTGGAATTCTGCACTTGAAATTCCTGAGCTAAAATGTGTAGAGAACATCTTGATTTTGGGATGGAAATAAGGAAATCAGAGATGAAATCGAAGTGAAGACTTTTTTCTTTTTTTTAGAAAACACCCTGATTTTCGGAGAAAAATAGGGAAATCAGAGATGAAATCGAATTGTATATTTTTTATATATTTCTTTGCAAACTGTCTGTACATAATTGGGGTCGCGATATCTTTCAGATTTAATTTTTTTTTAAATTGGGGTCACTTCTTAAAAAGTTTGGGGATCACTGTACTAGACTAACTGAACGATGAATAAAAAAAAAAAACCACAACGAATTGTTTGATAAAACACTTGAAGCACTGGATCCATTGGGTAGAATAGTTCAAAGTAAAAATTGGTTTAATTATTTTTAATCTACTGATAATTTCTTGTTGAAATCTGAAAATAGCCAATAGTTTAATCTGCTCCAGATGAAAAAAATGAACAAAAGAATGTGTGATTCAATTGTTTGCGAACATAGAAAAAGTAAGAACCAAACTTTTAAGTTTAGAGCTACACACTAAAACTGCAAAATAAAAGAAATTCTATTGTGGAATTAGTGAAAACATTTTTGCTTGTTTTATTTATTTTTTCTCTATATTTATATACTCCTGACTTGAAAGAAAGCGACGGAGGCGCTAATACATAGGGTAAGCAATTACACCGTCGACCTGCTTCCGGAGATACTAAGATATTGCTGTCCGCTTGTAATTTAATAGAGATACGAACCAGGGGAAAGTGCCGTAAAGTGTCTTTCCCAAAGACTCATGATAATTATTCCACTTAAAATTTGTCAGCAGCGTTATCGAGTGGTAATAATTTTTACTTTGTAGACTGAATTAATATACGTGAAAACTGGACATTCCTTGTCATTAATATCGACGAAATAATATCACTTTAATTTAGATTTTTTTAATAGTTTGATTTTAATAAAATTTTCCTTTTTTGGTTTATAATAAAAACTTCACTTTTCGATTAAACTGGTTTCAATAAAAATTTTTGGCGATTTCTATTTCTTGATAGATCACAAAAGAATACAAGCTATAGTTAATGATTTGAATGGCTACTTGACGTTAAAATCCATTGTACTGTTGAAGTAAGTGAGGTAAAAATTTCTGAGACTGAGGATCGAAATTTCTTTTCTCTTGCATTGTAAACTATGATGTTGACCAAACTATAAAACAATTTAAAAAAAAAACAACTTTATTATAAGGATTATTTTTTGGTTTTTTACATATTTCAATTGTTACAAGTTGACTTGGTAAACTCTACCAGTTGTTTGATTAAACAAATTTGTTTTGCATAGAAATATAACGAAAAGAAAAATCTTTTAAATTTTGTTTTTCTTTTTTCCGTGTTTAATTTGCATTTGGGTTATAGATTATATAATTTTAAATCAAGAAAATATTATAATGACTATGGTAATATGACGTTAAATGTTTTAACATTTCTTGTTTTAAATTGTTTTAGTGTTAAAATTTTTATGTTTTTAACAACTATCGATGACACTGTGCTTAAATACTGACAAACCAAATCGAATGTCTTTTTTTATTCTTGAGATATTTAGGCTACTATTTAATATAAATTTAGACAAATTTTTTTTGGAAGTGGTTAGAAAATTGTTTTTGATTTACCTGTTTGCCATGCTGATGTAAAATGTTATGACATAGGGATAAGTGAGATCTCTGCATTTAATCCGTTGATGGAAATACGATATTGATACAACAACAAAAGGAACTAAAAATATTAACGTAATTGTTTTAGTTTCAATCTAATATATTAACAGAAATAACTTCTGTTTGTTTATCTATTAGATACAATTCAAAAATCCCTCCATCTTCTTATGCAAAGATTGTAGGAAAATTTACACAAAAAGCTTTCTTTCGCGAGTAATGGATCTAAATTTGATTTGCGCTAGACAAGGTCCCTAGGACTTGTGTTTCAAAGCCACTTTCTGACCAAGGTTACATGAAAACCCAACCCAAAAAGAGTAGAGTTATTTTTTGAAGCTTTTCATCTGGTAACTTTCCAGAAGCAATAGTCAGAATCAGTAGCGTATTTAGGGGGGGCGGCATTGTGCTATGTCCCCCTTGGAGAAAATCATAGACAGATTTGAAGTAAAGACCTTTTTTTGTATTTAGAGAACATTATGTTTTTGGGACAAGAAATCCACAAAACCGAGACCTTTTTTACTACTTGAAAAAATTTTCCGCTAAGCATATTTGATTGTGGTTGTATGCTCCCCTTCCTTTCAAAAATCCTCGGTAAACCATTGGTCAGAAGGAAGAAGAAACCAGCCGAACTGAGTTAATGAAAACAAAAAAGAAAACACTCATTGATTGAAAGTATGGCCAATAAAAAGAAATAAAGCTAAAAGACTTTTAGGGTGCAGACGAAATTTTTTTTTTTCGTTACAAGATTAGTTTTGACTGTTACTTTAAACCAATGGAATTTTTCTTTTTTCTTTATAATTTAATTTGGCTTGTTTTTCTTCATTCTGGCAATTTCTCTCGAAAAGCACCAAGACTTCGGGAGAAATTGTCAGAATGAAGAAAAACATTCAACACTAATGCAAAAAAATTTTAAAAATGGCTTTACTTTTACGCATTGTTTTATTCTTAAATTCTGTTTAAATCACTTAATGAGTTTTCTTCATGCAAAGTAATTTTTAATTTTTTTTAAAAATGCAAAAGGTTTTTCAGTATTGGCATTCAATTTTTTGTTAATTGCCTGCACTAAGTCACAATTTAAAAGTTTAATGATATTTTTTTATCAGGAAAATGATTACGATTTTTGGGGCGCAGTAAAAACAATATTTTATTTTGAATAGTTTGTCTTGTAAGTTAGAAATTGTGAATTATTTAAATGTTTTTAGAAGAGTTTGCATGAGATGTAGCATTAAATAAAATAATTTTTCAAAATCAAGTTTATCTCATTTCCTTTTTTGAAAATAATGTTGGAATTGGGCAATGACGAAAAATTAAAAAAACATGGGTTAATGTGCCAAAAAAGAAAATTAGTGCGTTTATGAAATAGTAAAAAAAGGGTAAAAAAGATTATTGTATCTTACCCAATGTTAATGTAAATCCAAGTTGTGTGATTGCAACTGTTATAAATACTTGAAATTCCATCTTCTTTGTTTTAACACGATTTGCTGCGATCTTTTTGCTTTTTGATTTAAACTTGAAAACAATTATAAACCCAACTGCAATAGTGACACAAGTCTGTATGAAATAAACAGAAATAAACAAAATTATTATTTAAAAAAAAACTCTAAAGCAATTTTTTGTGAACTGATAGTTTTTTAATTGTATACCATAAAAAAAAGTTTGTCTTACAAATGAGATCAAGTTTAAGTTATAAGAAAAATATAATTTAACTTGTTTTAAATAATTTTTGAAGTTTTGTTATTTCAAAAGCTTAGAGGAATGCTTATAGTGTGTTCAATTCTTTCTATTTAAATTCGTACAAGTCTACTTTATAAGCAACTTTTGCGAGAGATTAAACTCAAAAACAGTAAAAAGCTAAAAAATTACACTAAAACATAATCGCTCCAAGATTCCTGAAAAGTGATAATAAAATTTAAATATTTTGCTGATAAAAATTATATAAAACGCCATTAACAGGCAAAGTCTAGTTTTTAAATGTAAATCCTCTTTTGTTCATCGTCTTAATCCATAAAAATGAATTACATATAATGTATGTAGGTATACAATTGCATAAATTATTTTTCAGCGCAACAACTCAAATCAATACACAAAAACGCATTAAAGACTAATATAAAATAAATGAAAAACGATATACGTTAAAAAACAAGCAAATAATACATTATATGATATAAAAAATGTGACTACAAGTGCATAATTCACTGCACCTGAAAAACAATAAGATACAAACGAAAAAAGAAAAACAACATAAAAACGAAAAAAAGTGAAAAATCAAACTGATTATAACACATTTATAACAATAAATACCACAGTATATCTACCATAATTGTTATTGGTAGCAACCAAAACAATCCGAATGTCCAAACAAGTATCTCAAAGTCGTAGGATTCCATTCGCTTAAGAACAGGAGCATAATTCAAAAAAGATATCGTATATCCACCGATCAATACATTTGGAAACCAAACTAAAAAAAGTAAAGGATTAAAGTTAAAAGAAAGTGAAAACTTTTCGAAACAAAAACTTTTTTAGTTATTATTAAACAATTTGAACTGACTATTTGTTGTAAAATCAGGTGGCTCAGTTTTATTATAAATTATTTAAATACTTTTGTCATAATTTTGTTGTTTCAAAGTATCATTATTGATTGTTTAATGCAATAATTCTAAAAAGAAGAACTTGTAAAGTTGATTAAAATACAGTCATTAGCAAAAGTTTTAGACTGGGTTGCATTTTTTTGTTTATCAAAAATTATCATCAACAGAACCACAAATTACTAACACTATGGTTTATTTTACTGGTAAATTAACAGAATGCACTCTGAACCTCAAATTAAAAGAGCGACTTGCGATTTTAATAATTTCTTCTTCTTCTTTTGCTCTTTATCACTACTTGAATTCGTCGCAGAATATTGCAAATTAATTTTTCAGAACAGTCTTGAGAACTTTCTTTTACCCATACCTCTTTTATCACTTGGTTTAAATTTCCAGCACTTGTTTACCTGCAACCTTCCTGTTGATTATTTCTCATAGATTTTTAATGAGGTTTAGGTCTGGGTTGTTTCTAACCGGTCTAGTGTAGCCAATTCTTTTGTGCTGAAATTTGTTTCACAGCCTTCGAACAGTGACATGCAACACAGTCATGCATAAAAACTGTACACTAGTAAATATTTATATGTATTTCAAGTTTCTCTTCAAAAATTTTTTATGTTTGAAACCGATCATTGTGCTTTTTGAGGTCAAAAAAATACAGTTTCAACAGTGCCAAACTTAAAAAATGCTCCCCAGACCATCTGTCTTGGTGGGTGTTTTATTGTTAAAACTGTGCATCTTTCTTGAAACTTAATGCCCATGGGGCTTCTAACTTTTTTTTCTCACCACAAACTGTTGCAAAATACATTCCTCAGAAAACATAGCTTTAGATAAGTCTTCAATGTATCTGCTTCATGTTCTTTTGCTACTGCAAGACACTTCAACTTAACAAAAGGGGTAATATTGGGTTTGTCAGCTAATTTATATGATTTACAACCAAATTAAAATCTCAAACGCCGAAAAATAGTGGTCATGTGAATATCTGTCCCCTTTTAAAGCAGCGCAACACAAATTTTCTTCAAAGAACTTATAATGGAAGATACAGTAATTCGCTTTATTATCCGATCGTTTCGAGGAAATGTTTTCATTGGCCTTCCATTTATATTTAAGCCTTTATAACTCCAATGATCATTAAAATTTGCAATTATTTTATGTGCAGCAGTCTTGGTGCAATGCATCTTTGCACTGATTGCTCTTTCTGAAAAGCCATCATTACTATTAATAGAAACCATGATTTGGGCTTATCTTTTCTCAAAAAATGACAACTTTTTTGTCCATTTTTAAAATCTAAAATACCATCTAATACCCAACTAATTACACTGTAAAATTAATTAAATTTAATTTAAACAAATTCTTAGTGAAAGCAAACCATGAGTGGGTGGTAGAGAGATGGCTGATGCAACTTCAATAGGATAACATGCATATAAAATTGCATAATCCAATCACAATAATAAAATCTACTAATGCCCTAAGTCTATATAACTGATCTTAAACTTTTGCTAATGACTGCATATTAAGATTTCCATATCTGAAAACGCGGAATTCCGGACAGATATAGGTGTAATAGCCAAAAAAGTTTTTGGAGGGGCGGTCAAAATAAAATTGTCTGGGATTCTAGGATGACGAGCTAAAGAAAAGGCCTTCACTTTTAAATCAGTTTGGAAATTTTTCGATTTTCGTGCCAAAATTATGTTGTTCTCCAAAAAAAAAGGTCTCCAAGCAAACAGAGGCAACCAACATACCAGTTTCATGTCCTTTTCATATCATTTTAAAATTTTATTTTAAACCTCTAAAATTCCGAACATGTTCAAAATTTTTTGGACTGTATGGCAAACCTACTGTATATATAAGCATTGATATTTTTAAATCAGACGAATAAGAAACAAAAATGTTGATTTTTGTTGGTTCCATAATATTTTATTGTAAACATTTCTCTAAGCAAGGTTTAATAGCATAATATGAAGAAAAGCCTATTATGCTTTTCATTACAAAATATTTCGTTAGGCTATCTGTTTTTGATAATCGAACAATCAGGTGAGAAAAGCAGAGAGCATAGTATTTGTTGAAAATATTTATGTTTTGTTCAGTTACAACTACAGTTGACATCATTGATCGAAGCAATAATCAAGATTTTTGGCTTTTGAACAAAATTTGGTAAAACAGAATTTTTTAAAAAAAGCTTATCTAAAATTTAAAGATTAAAACTTCAATAAAAAACGGTGCTAAATTTGTCGATTTTCAAAATAAATAAATAAATAAAATCTAAAAAAAAAACTTAAAAAAATTATTGTAATATTAAACAACTCTCTAAATTATTTGGTTATTACGTCATGTTAATAAATTGCAGTCAAACGTTACCCGGAAGCAAATCTTAATTTTAGAAAGACCTTGTGTGACTCTAGCATGAAAACAGGAAGCACCAATTTTTGACATTTTACCAACAGTTTAAAATAGTAACTTTAAGATGATGAAAGAATCTCAACCAAAATTCATCTAACATTTACATATCTAGTAAATTGAACAAAAAAATAATAATTTTTTTTTTTTTGACAAAATAGATCTTGACATGTGTTTGTCAATGAAACATTACCATCAACTAGTACACTATATTATATTAACTGAAGGGTGCATTAAGCAAAGTCTCTGAAATTCTCTAAAATTTTAAACTTCTCGTAAAATGTAAATGTGGTATCGTATGTAGAATCACTTATATCTTCATAAACAAAATTGCCACTATATTTAATGATTAAATGTAATAATAAATTATTTACAAAATTAACAAGCTTGATTATTAGGCTACTGACGGGGTACTGTTGAAGAAATAAAAGAAAGAATCCAAATTATTCCAAGTCCAATAAAGACAATCCTCTTTGGTTGCATTCTATAACTTAATGGCTTCATGACTGCGTACAACCTCTCCATGGCAATGTACGTTAAATGATATATTGAACTAGTGTATTGAAAAGAAATGAAAACCATGCCGAAGCTAGGTAAGGCTGTTCCACGAATTGTCCTTACTTCGCTGTGAAGTTCTTCCATTGTTAAATTGATGGTCCAAAAGTAGTTGTAAGGAATGAACATAAGCAACTGAACACCTAAAGAATAAAATATATTTATCGCTAGAATAATTTTTTCCGTTTTTTAACTAAAAAAAAGGTTATATTCTCGTTTTACTGAACGAATAAGTCCATTTGAAGATGCGTAAGAATATACCTAAGTACGTAAGAGAATGAACATAAGCAACTGAATACCTAAAGAATAAAATATATTTATCGCTAGAATAACTTTTTCCGTTTTTTAACTAAAAAAAAAGGTTATATTCTCGTTTTACTGAACGAATAAATCCATTTGAAGATGCCTAAGAATATACCTAAGTACGTAAGAATTACCAAACCAATTATCTTATGATTTTCTGGTGCGTAGTAAAATTCTAGTTTTAGATGAAATAAATATAAAAAATTAAAAAAACAAAAACGAATCAAGTATTGATTCTAAACAAAAACTAATATTAAAACTAACATGGTGTACTAGCAAACGTCATTTGCACAATGACGTCATAGAAGCATTTCAAATAGGTATAGTGGAAACAATCAGTCACATTTGTATTCAACTCGTGCCTGGCAAGCACAATCAAGGGTACAAACAGCGCAGCAGTTAATGCATGGTTTTTCAGCCGGTGGACCACACAGATATGATGTGAAAAAAGTGTTAAAATACTGTATTCTCTTTAGATCAAGAGTTTTCAACCGGAGTCTATGAGAATGCACATGGAGGCGAAGACCAAAAAAGGTTTTTACATTGATTTACGGCTGTATTCAGGGATCTAACGGACAAAAAAACTGTAATGATTGCGATCCGAAGTTGTTGGGATGCAATTGCAAAAAAGTTAAGAAGCACTGCGCTAATGGGACAAACAAAAAAAAACTGGACCAGCTGGTTAAACATCAAACATAGTGGCCCATGTCTTTATGTATTGAAGCAAATATAAAAATAATAAAAACAATAAATTTTCTTTTTATATACAAAAAAATTTTTCAAGATTTTTGCATAACCTTCAAAACATGTAAAATTCCTGTATTTGAGATATAATTTTTTCAAATACAGGAAGCATAGAAATTATGGTATTCAAAAATACTGTAAGTGAAGCTAAATAAAACAAATAAAACATTAACATTTGTTCGAATTGTATACAGACGGCATTGTGTATCGCGCACGTTGAATCAAGATCCGCCAGCGAGATCGGGCTCGGCGTGCGTAATGAACAGCAGTCTACTAACAATCGGTAATATTTTCTGGTATCCCAACCATCAGTTCTGCGCGATTAACAATGCCTTTCTACGAGGCAATGTACAGTAGTGACAGGAGATTCAAATCTTAAATTAACTATGACAAAAAATTATGAATTAAAAAACACTTTTTTCTTAAAAAGTTGATACCAAAGCTGGAATATTTTGCGTGATGACTGCATACTTAGCTCTTATCAATTTTTTCTTTCCAAAGCATAGGTCGTTCAAATCTTAAGCAAATAGCAACTTAAAGAAAACAAAGATAAAAATAAGAATTTAATAATTGTAAGTGATCTGAGAAGTTTAAAAAAGCAATTTGTGCCAATTTTCTCATTATTATTATTTTTTTAATTTTACTTAATTGAAAATATCCACCCAGGTTTAATTCACCGTATATTGCTAGAATCACTTATGCATTGGCTCGCAAGCGTGAAATCTGTCAAAAAATTACTCTATTCTGTTATTTGATTTTATTTAATAGCTTTGTATCTAAGAGCTACTCAGATACAAAATTACTTATTTGTTTATTGAGTTCTGTTTGAGTAATTTTTGCTGATCATTTTTTGCAAGTTAAAATTTTTGTCTAGCACAATCAAACATCACACCTCGTCCGTGATGTAAAACACCTCGTATACATTAGAACAAAATATTCCTTCTAATTCAAATGTCTCTTTGTTTTACAAAATACCCCGAAATTTAAATTAGAAGAAAATAGAACATAAAGTGCTTGTAACTTTACAATTGAACAAAATTAAAGTAAAAACATCAATTGGAAAGCATACCTGTAAGTAGATCTGCTATTGCTAATGACACTTTTAAAATATCCAGTTTGTCAATTTTCCTTTTTTTATAACGAAGATATCCAACGGCGATGATGAGAAGATTTCCGATAAAAATCGAGATTCCGAGAAAAATAAGAAGAAACAAAAAAAAGCTTCCTTTAACTAAACTGCACTGCTTGCAGGATTTGATCGGAATGTCCTTGCAACTAACGAAGGCGTGGGGTTCACAGAAGGGGACATTACCACACAAACGAAGAGATGTGTTGGTGTTAGGCCAAACTTTAGTTTCCTGACTTCTGTTAGTTCCGCTTATAGTACCATTTTGCAGAACATTGTCTTCATATCCAGAATAAAACGCCGAATTTGAAAGATAATCATAATAATACGTATCACTATAATCAACGTAATTTAAGTCCACACTTCTCCTCCTCCTTCTTTCGTACGTCATATTTGATTCTTTTTCAGCTGATGTAAGTTTTTGATTTGTAATCTTTTTATTTTTTTTGGACTTTGAAACAATTTTTGTTTTTAATTCAAATAAACGATTAAATCTAAACAGCAGCAAAATAATTCGTGTTTGTTTTACTTGATTTTTTTAGTGGCAATTTTTCTTTTTACACCTCCATCACAAATTTACCACAACCCTTAAGCCGGCGGATAGCCTGATAGTGTCTTTTTTAGTCACTTTGAAATTTCTTGGACAGGTCTGGATAACTAAAACAACATAAAGTTTAGCCCGAAATTAACAAAACCATTGTGTACAGGCTAATGCTTGTTTTGTATTCACTCCAAAAAGTATGAAAACTACTCTTAAAAACTTCAATATAAAGTAAAATAGTTTTTATTTTTTATCATTATTTTTGTTTGCAAAAAAAGTGCCTTTTTTGTTTGGAAACGAAAATTTTTTTGTTGATTGTTTTAAACTTTTAACGGTTTTAAATATAAATATTGATGTTTTATCAAATTAATCCAGCTCGTGTATCACATTTCATTCAAAGCTTTTTCTTTTTAGTTTAATTAAGTTAGCCTGATTAGTGCTTTTTGGTTTGAATGGAGTCATCGTTATAGCTAACCGATGTGACCCACTAAAGAATTTGTTGTAAAATGCTTTTCCCAACGGAAATCATTCAAGTACTCGTAGAATGAGTATCGAACTCACTTCCTTTTAGTTACAAGTCGGAGTGTTATCACACTGTGCTACAACTGCGACCCTGTTGAATAAACCCCGTCTATATTTGAATATTTGGCTTAACAATAAAGTGCGATAAAAACAGACTTAAACAGCTTTTTTGTGACAATCGATCACTCCTAAAATATTTTTGCTGATCTAATATTCCAATACGAAAGTTATTTTTACGATGCAAAAATTAAATCAATACGTTATTGAGTGAGAAAACAGTTAACTGTGTATACTGTACAAATATGTTGGGTTGTTTATTTACATACATCCGGAAAAGACTTGAAGAACGCGCAAAAACAAACCAGACGGAAACACTTTCCTCAATTTCTAAATCGATGTGTCAATAGGCTACTTGGGTGCATCCAAAATTAAAAGAAAGTCATTTAGTAAAACAACACTGACTTAAAATGATTCGGAAAGGAAATTTTTATTTTTTATTTTATCTTATCTTTGTATTTATTCTTCTTACTTGCAGGAAAGCAACGGAGGTTTTAATACATAGGACAAGCAATTACCCCGGCCTGCTTCTGGAGATGCTAAGATATTACTGTTCGGTTGAAATTTTTTATTTTGTTTTTTTAGTTTTATAGACATAGGAATGAAATTTTGAACTGTTTGCCAAGATCACCAAGCAAGGGAAAGTGCCGTAAAATGTCTTGACAAGAAACAAAATGGTGCGAGTAGACTTTGCACCGAGATTATGTCGATCAAAATCACGGCGCTCTAACCACTCGACCACACTCAGAAAGACTTACATGCGTCATTCTGTGTGTTCTTGAAAAAAGCAATTACAGTACTTACCTGCTTGGGGGTCTTAGCAAGCAGCTTTAAATTTCAGTCGTGTCCCTTAAACAAAAATATTAAAGAAACAAACAATAAATCTTCAACCGAACAATCGTATCTTGGTATTGTTGGGTTAATCACGTGACGGTTGTCCTCAGTATAACGCCACTGACGTTGTTAAGATTTTTTCTTTTCAGCACTTTATAAATACGTTTTGGATTTTTAAAATAATTTTTATTCCAAAAAGCTAAAAGAGAGCCAATTTTTTTCACGATTATTTGATTGTTGCTTAAGGATCCTGTTAAGCTTAATTTGTATTTTTAATAAACTTTCGTTTTATTTTTATTTATTTATTTATTTTTTTGTCATATTCGAAAGCAGTAAAAACTTAAGTTACATAATATTAATTAGCAGGATGTGACAAAATACATTGAATTTCCGCTTGTCTATGTGCGTTGTGCACCGAGGTTTTTGTCTTTTTTGCGGGGGATATTTGCTAATAAAAAAATTTCTCGCTTAATATTTTAAAGAGTTTTATCTCAAACAATATTTGTTTGCGAAATTTTAAGAATTAAGCATTAAGCTTTGGTAAAAGATGAATTTACGATATCTTTGAGATATCCGCAGGTCAACAAGACTTTCAGAGAATCAAGAAAATAATGGTACTTTTACATTTTTGGAATCCAATATGTTAAATCCCGTGTTAATATTACTTGTAAAATTATGATACAAGAAAACAGCTTTTTTTTTTCAATACTCTGTTTATCAAAACCAACCTGAGAAAAGAAAAGACAAAAGATTTGTGGATTGCAACATAACTTATAAAGAAAGCTTTTTTATTGTTTCATGCGATAATTTCATTTTTATTCTTATTTTGACTTTTAAAACTGTTGCTCAAAAAAGCCGAAAAATTAATTTAGGTATTGGCATTGCTACTGATATATGTATGTATAGCGCACCTAAAGAGTTATTAAACATTTTTATAAGCTAATGTTGTTGCGAAGAAAATAGAGCAAAACTGCAATGGTTATTAAGTATTCATGGCTGCTTTTTCAATAGAAATGAATTAATGATTCATTTTTTCATTATTTTTTTTATTATAAAGAGGAAAACAAGCTAAGCATGAGATAGATATTGAACACTTTACTGAATATTCAGAAGCTAAATATTAAAAGCATAACTAAATTTTTTTCTCTGCATGTATTTTTTAAAATAATTTTAGTTTTTTGGGTTTTTTTGATTGACTGACTAGCATAAGCTAAAGACAAAACACTGAAATAATCTTCATGTGACAATTTAATCTAATCTTTTGTCAGTCGTCTTAAAACTGTTTCAAACTACAATAAAATCTTTAATTTGTACAGGCAGCACAAGAAGCCACAAGACCACATTCAAATTATCCCTTTGGTAAGTTTTACACGTCAAACTATGAAAATATGAAGCGAAATAATAAAAAGCTTAAATTAGAATTAAATCTATAAAACAAACGAAAACAGTTTGTAATTAAGTGGATACATGAAAGGTTTAATTTATTCGGTCCCGTTTAAAATCCCAAAAGTCAAAATCCCAAATGTCGAAATCCCGAAAATCAAAATCCCGAACGTTCAAAATTCCAAAAATCAGAATACAAAAGTAGCCATGCCAAAATAACTTTATGGTACACATATGTACCAATGTCCCTCAAAGGGTTACAAATTGACTCGAGTTTAAAACTTGTTTATTAGCACAAATGAAAAGCCAATTTAAATAACGCCTTATAGCAGATCTACATATAAACATTGAATTAAAATTTTCCCCATTTTCCTATTTTAAATAAATCCATCTGGTTGGTTCAATGAGGATCGTGTGAAAACAATATTTTGGGACTTTACACATATGTACATATAATATACTAATGCATTTATGTCACTTAAACCAGAAATTTTGCTTTTCGGGATTTTGAACGTTCGGAATTTTGATTTTCAGGATCTCGACATTCGGGATTATGTCATTCGGGATTTTGAATTTCGGGATTTCGACCTAGACACTAATTTATCACGTATCAGGAATGAACAACATTTCGCTCAGTAAAATGTGTATATTAATTTTAACCATATATGCAAACAACAATTAGTACAAAAACTAGCTGAATGATTGTGAGTAAAAAATATTTAAAAACATATTGCACAAAAAACGTTTACTTAAAATAGAACACTTTTTCTATGAACTTTTTTTGCCATACAATTTCACGGAAAAAAGTAATAAAACAAGCAATATTTTTTTTATAATACTGTAGTTGCTTAGCATGTATATCGCTATTTATCCTCTAACTTTAAAACAACTCGTCTGCATTACAAAACTTGTTTTTATGCGTTTTCAAGGTCTGAAGAAAATTTTTTAGAAAAAAAATTTGTTTTGTTCGAAAAATTTTAAGAAAGAAAGTACATTATTTTTTCGCAATTGAGAGCGATGGTTTACCAATCAAACACCACTATGGGTTCAATACAGTGTGTTAACACTCTGATTTGAAAGTGAAATGACAGCTTGTGTTCCAAGTTCAACGCTAAGCCTACCTGAATGATTTTTAGAAAAGGCACTTTGCAATGAGGGTGCTTTCCTACAACGGTGACTCTATCTAAACCAGAAACCACCAAACTGTTCAGCAATACGGTCTCATTACGGCCATACAAAAAAGTGTTAACCAATTAGTGCATATAAAAAGTAAACAATATTTTTTTGGATTCATGCTAATCCACACAAACCCTTATACATGTAGAAGAAAAACTAGTTTTGCCGAAGAAATGCTATCCTGCTTTAAAATGTAAAAAGCTGCTTTAACACTTTTCTTGCCGCGAGTGTTTTCTCACTTAAAACTTTCAGACTACTCAATTCGCTCGCAAAACTTATTCAAAAGAAACAAAAGCTACAAGCATAAAGTTTGTCAACAAAATCATATTTCCACTTTTAAAAACCTCGTTCTTAATACTAGCAAAAGCTTTTATTTAATGAATTACTTTTTAAACTTTTTTTGGACGAGTTTCAGTTTCACATATTTGGTTTGACGTCACAATTTCCGTGTTTCTATTTGTGCGTGATCATCATTTAACATCGTCATAAATAACCTTTATACGCCCGCCCGAGTCCAAAACCATAATTAGTAAACGAAATTCTTTTGTACTTTCACATAAAAATTAATTAAAAATTAAAAGAAAACGAAAAATTTTAATTTAAGGTATTTTTCTATTACACAAACCAGGTTTAGCAATTGCTTGACAGTTGCTTTAGCTTGGTTAGAATTATGCTGGTTGCTTAGTTAAGAATCCAGACATGACACAAATTTTTTTGCGGGTTATTTTATTATCAAATTTCCATGAGCAAGCAAGCGTCACTCAATATAAAGTATCAAGAGTTTTTTTTTTTACTTTCCTTTGGCAGCTAATAAAGCTAAAAATTAGTCTCATGTGTAAAAAAATATTAAAAATCTAAAAGAATAAAAAAGTTGAAAAAGGTCTTACATCAGGTCTCACACATGTTTCCTTAAAAATACCTTGGAGATTAAAGATAAAAAAAATCTTTACATTCTAGAAAATATTTAAACAAAACGGTTAAAAATCCCTTCATTAATTCATGTCTAAGTATTTTTTTTCGAAATTAGTAAAGTTTGGTGTAAAATATAATATATAAGATATAAGAAATTATAAGATTTAGTAAAATATAAGAAATTAGTAAAAATGCCTTGGAGATTAAAAATAAAAAAGATCTTTACATTGTATCAAAGACCTAAACAAAACGGTTAAAAATCTTTTCGTTAATTCATATTTAAAATAATTTTTTCAAAAAACACGTTGAGAACAACAACTCGCGTCATTTTGTTATGTCCTTGAGAAGAAAAACACCTTACGGCAATGTCCTACGCTTTGTAGTCTTATCAAGCAGCTCTAAATTTCAGTCATGTCTTTAATAAAAACTAAAAAACAAATAAAAAGTTTAACTCGGACAAGCAATTGTTGTTGGCATCTCCGAAAGCAGATGAGGGTAATTGCTTGACGGTTCCCCGAAGTATATAACGCTTCCGACGCTTTTTCTTGAGTTAAAAAAATAAACAAAATAAAATGAAAAATGAAAATATTTACATTAAATTCACAATTGCTGATGCATGAAATGATTTTTCGGAATGCATGTTGAAGTGTATACTGTATATATAGGAAATAATTGTTATGCAAAAAAACGAAATTAATGTTTTCTTCATATTTAATTCATATTTATATTAATATTTAATTCGTAATTGACCCGCGGGCCGCATGTGGGTCACAAGAGAATTTTGTGTGGCCCGCAAATTGGTTTGACAAAATCAACCCCCTCAATTTTAGGATATTAAAAGCAAGCAGCTGGAGCTTGATGTCTTTTCTATCCCTTCAATGTTAGACCCACTTCTGCACCCTCTGAGCTCCAATTCGAATTCATAAAACTACAGAGTGATGACACGCTGATATAGCGATCTATCTGAAACAGCGGTTCCTTGAATTTTAATTGTGTTTATGTATCATTAGAAAAGTTTCCAAACAAGATTAAAAGTTTCCAAATGTTTATCAGTTTTTGGAAGCACGCACCTATACAAACAATTCTTTTCTAAATTGTAATCACAAAAAGTCATTATAAATCAAGGCTGACCATGGCCTACTAATAGACACGGCCTTATCTGTCACATTTGAGAGGTAATAATTAAGAGGCCTAGAGCGATAAATAAAACAAATGCACGAGTCAAGTTTTTTTCTACCATATTTTGTTCTTAATGGAATAACTAATTTTTATTTAAGAATAATTATTTTTTTCTGTTATTCTTGTGACTAATCGAAGTTTGGTTGTCTTTGTTTGCGTCATAATCACGTTTGCTATTATGTGATTGTCCGCCGTACAAACGTAGAATAACAAAATTTAAAATACAGTAGCAGTCAGTTGCGTTTTGAAAGAGTTAGGCAAGCTTCAAAAGCAGTTAGGTTATAAGCAGCCTACCGGAGTTTTCCACTTAATGTATCAGGTACATTAACAGGAAAATAACAAAATTTCAAAATAAGTTTAGTCCAGGTTAATGTACCATGGTACATTAAGTGGAAACGCACATTAAGTGCTAATGTTAAAAAATTTTGCGGAACACAAATTTGTTCTAAAATTTATCACGTCAGAATGCTGGAATAATGGTCCCTTAAAACACCTCATGTTTTTATCACGAACATTACATGCGTTAATCATGCAGGAATCAAAATTGTTTTGTTACAATGGCTTTTGTCACAAAAACCTATTAATAGACATTCAAACAAAACAAAACTTTGGCGCCTATTAATGTACCATGGTACATTAACTGGCACCTGTTTCCAGTTTATATACCCATGGTACATTAACTGGGGGGGTACATTAAATGGAAAACTCCGGTACTTTTATGTAACGTAACAGTGTTGCAAAGCTGCAAGCATCTAAAAGCGCTTGTTAAGCCAGATGTATAGCTTCAGTTGTCTGCTGCACCTATATTTTTTTTGTTGTTGGCTTTACAGTTAGAACAGAATTTAATGCTAAAAGAAGCGTAAGAACGCATATGTTGTAAAAGTATTAAAGAAGCAACTGAGTTGCTGTAGCAATGCAAATAGGTAAAGTTAAGTCTAAATGCAATACTTACTGCTTATGGGTAATAACGCGTATGGGTAATCGAATGCTGAAGCGAAGAAAATCCAAAACTAGTAACAACTAGCGTTATGTGTAAAATTAATTGGTCAGGAGATGGCGAAACAGTCATGCAGTTATGAACTGTTAATTGCCAGTCAAAACAATAAAAACATACATTTAAAAGTGCCATAGTATATACAACGCACAAAAGTAGGTTGGAAGCTAAATTGATGCGCTTTTGACACTCTGAACTGTGTAGAGCTTTTTTGGCATTTGTAAGATAGGATATTGCTATAGTTTGCAGCGTGCCAGCATGTGCCAGCGGTTATTCATTTCTGCACAGTTCGGTCAGGTATCACTCTAAAAAAGTTTTTACCGAAACTTTTAATTGACTATTTGTATTAAACGTGATTTTTTGCAGATATTAGCCTATCTATTTTGATTGATATTGATAGTTAGTAGGTTAGGGAGACGGTCCGCAAAATATTTGTAGTGAGGTAAGTGGTCCTCGGTTTGAAAAAGTTTGGGAAACACTAATTGTTGTGAAACAGTGATTGCCGTGTTGCTCAACCTATTTTGGCCCTGGACTATTTTCACACCAGTATGATAAGTGAAAATTATATAGACTGCATTCAGTTTGTTTTTCTAATAGTAACTTTATTTTATTTATTTATTTTTGTTGAGGAAAAACTACTTTGATTAAACTACTTATAAAAAATACTTTGATTAAAATTAGCTTGTACAGTTAAATTGTGTATGGCTGTATATAGCAGTATGGTAAACAAATGCGTTGTGTACGGTTGCAAATCTGGATATAAACAGTCACAAGGAAATGTTTCATCGTTTCGTTTTCCAGCAAATGAAAGTAGTTTATTTAAAAAATGACTTAGTTTTGTCAATCGTACCAATTGGAAGCCATCTGCAAATTCGGTTATCTGTGCTAAACATTTTCTAGACAAGTTCATTCGTGATGGTTCAAGGAAAACTTTGAATTGGAGCTTAAATCCAATTCCAACTCTTCACGCACAGATTGCCTTAAAAAGACCATCTACCTTAAAAACTCCATCTGCAGTTAGAAGTTAGAAAACCTCCCAAAATTCGTGTCTATCAAGATGATCAACTTCAACATTTTGATAAAAAAGATGCTATTAAAAGTTTTTTAGATTTGTCAGAAAAACTATGTCCACCAGGCTACAGTTGTTATAAAACAAATGATTTCATTGTATACTATAATCTGATCTTTGATGAGCTTGATGGATTTCTTTCTGTTTTTGAAGCAATACAAATTGACAATCAATTACGCGTAAGTCTCCGACATTATAATAATCCTGTTCCTTTATCAGCTTGGTTCACAACTGGTCGAAGTGCTAGATTGACAAGCAGAGCCATGCTTGAAAATTTTCCAAATTACCTTCAAAATTTAAATAAAAATGATGAAAATGACTTGATACAAGAGCTGCAAAAACGCCAACATTACAAACCAAAAGGACGTCCTCCACATTCTTCTAAAATGATAAGATTTTCACTTTTGATACACTATACATCGACACAAGCCTACAAAATTTTGCTTCAAAAACTCCCATTTCCATCACTATTGGCCAAATTGAAATCTGGAAGTATGGATGTTATAAACGCTGTCAAAATGCTAAAAGATAAAGGAGCAATCTCTAAAGACATCATACTTATGGTAGATGAAAAGTACCTCCAAAATGCATTCAGTATGCTGGTGGTCAATATATTGGAGCAGATTTTAATGAAAACTTCTACAAGGGCATAGTAGTTTTTATGATCCAAGGTTTGAAGGAAAGTGTCCCGATTGTGGTGAAAGCTTCACCTGATGTGACGCTGACTGGTCAATGGTTAGCTGATGAAGTATCTGATTGTACAACTTCACTTGGGCAGGTTGGATTTAAAGTAAGAGGGATTGTTGCTGATAATCATTCTACTAATGTATCTGCTTTTAACATTCTTCAAACAAGGTTTCCTTCTGAATGCTTTGATATACAACATTCGCACAATTTAACAAAAACTTATTTGTTTTTTGACAATGTTCATCTGGTTAAAAACATTCGTAACAATTTACTAAACCGTAAAAAATTTGTATTTCCTGCTTTTTCTTTTTCCCTCAATAATCAGTTGTTTGTGTCATCTGAAAATGGCTACATATCCTGGCGGGATTTTCATGACTTATATGAAGAGGACACAAAGTGAAAAGCTTTTTTGCGAATGGCTCCAAAGATAACTGCAAGTGCTCTTCATCCAGGGAATAACGACAGAGAACAAAACACTAATTTTTAACGTAGGCAAGTGGTCACTCTTTCTCTTGCCAATGCTTAACATGTATCTTCACCATACCTAACCTGCAATATTACAAATCTTCACGTTAATTTCCCATTTACTACTACAATGTTAAGATGAATGTATGTTTTTCATGGTGCAATAAACAAATTGAAAAGTATATGCTTTATTTTTAATTAGTGTTTATCTGCCATGCTACGGTGTCATTTAATGCATTGTTTTCAAATATTATGGAACAAGTATTGTAAAATGATTACACAGCTCAACAAAAAAATATTTTTTTCTTTTTGCGATAGATCTTTCAACGATTTTATAGTATATCAGGTGCACTGATTCTAAAAATGACTTTACTTTTGCTGAATTGGCTCTAGTTTTTGAGATAATGCAGACACAATAACTGGCTATAAAAGCTCAGATAACGGCCATATAAACTACACGTAAGAGGCAATTGTGCTGACAAGGAGATTTTGTTTTGCAATAAAGGACCAGTTGTCTCATTTTTAGAAAGGTTAACAAAGCAGAAAAGTCAATAACTGACCATCAGCAATCTTGGAGTCTAAAAAAATTCTAATGAAAAGTTGAAATGCAGTAACTTTTACTATATTTAGGTTTTCATGTTTTCAGTTTTAATATTGCTTTATGTTGCCTGCTATGAGTTGTTCAAGAAGAAGAAGTTGTTGTAATGACCCTGACAGTTTCTGTTACATATGTGGAGAATATATTCTTAAAGAGTATAAAAGGTCTATTACAGATTTTGTTCGCAAAGTATACCGTGCTTACTTTGGAGTTAAACTTGGTGACCAAGACAAGCCATGGGCTCCACATGTTGTCTGCAAATCATGTGTTGAGCACTTACAAATGTGACAAAAGGAAAAACTAAAAGCTTTAGATTTGGTGTGCCAATGGTGTGGCGAGAACAGAAAAACCACTTTGATGATTGTTATTTTTGTATGGTAGATTTGAAGGGTTTTAATCGTCACAAGAAAAAATCATGGATTTACCCGGACTTAGAATCTGCTAGGCGTCCTGTACCCCACTGTGAAGATATACCCGTGCCACAATTTAGTCATCTTCCAGAAAAACTATCAGAATGGGACTTTGTCCACCAAGCTTCAGAAAGCTGTAGTGAAAGTGATGTTTCAAGCATTTTTGAAGAAAGTTCGACCAGTCCGAAGCAGTTTAATCAGGAGGAACTGAGCGATCTCATAAGAGATCTTAATCTATCTAAAGAAGCTTCTGAAGTATTGGCATCCAGGCTTAAAGACAAGAAATGCCTTAGTGTTGGTACGAAAGTAACCTTTTACCGCACAAGGGAGAGCGACTTACTTCCGTACTATCGTTCAGAAGAAGGGCTTGTTTTCTGCTCAGATGTTGAAGGACTTCTTTTAAAAATGGGAATACCTGAATATAAACCTCAAGATTGGCGTTTATTTATAGACAGTTCAAAAAGAAGTTTGAAGTGTGTATTGCTGCACAATGGAAACAAGTATGCCTCGATTCCCATTGGCCACTCTACATTGCTCAAAGAAAAATACAACAATATTAAACGAGTGCTAGAAAAATTGAACTACTGTGACCACCAATGGTTAATATGTGTTGATTTGAAAATGGTCAACTTTTTGCTTGGTCAGCAGAGTGGTTATACTAAATATCCGTGCTTTATTTGTTTGTGGGACAGCCGTGCTCGCAGTGACCACTGGGTGAAGAAGGAATGGCCTGAAAGAATTACACTAACAGTTAATGAATGTAATGTCATCAATGAGCCCTTTGTCCCAAGAGAAAAAATCATTTTGCCACCTCTACACCAAATTGGGTATAATGAAGCAGTTTGTGAAAGCTTTGCCAGTACACGGAAATTGTTTTAATTACATTTGCAGAGTATTTCCAGGGATGAGCAATGAAAAACTAAAAGCAGGAATATTTGATGGTCCTCAAATTCGAAAGCTGATGAACGATCCAAACTTCACTGCATCTATGACTGAGAAGGAATTTGCTGCTTGGATTTCTTTTACTGTGGTTGTAAAAAACTTTTTGGGAAACAATAAAGCAAACAATTACATTCAGATAGTTGAAGATATGCTTTTAAAATTTCAAAGTTTGGGAGCAAAGATGAGCATCAAGATTCATTACCTCTTTAGTCATTTAGATAGATTTCCAGAAAATCTTGGGGAATTAAGTGAAGAGCAAGGAGAAAGATTCCATCAGGACATTAAAGTAATGGAAGAAAGGTATCAAGGACGATGGGACACCCACATGATGGCGGACTATTGTTGGAATCTTCAACGACATAAGCCATTTGCTCCTCATGCTAGAAAGTCTTACAAGAGGCGATTGGTTTCGTAGATTTGACAGAATGGTAATTGTTAAAGCTCAGTATTTTCAAGCTTCGTTTGTTTAAATAAATAACGGCAACATACATTTATACGCTGTAATACTGGGTTTTAGTTCCAATACGTTTCTTGCAAACTAACGGTAAATATTGCTGTTGCATCCTTTTTTAGCATTGTAGTTTGCATGGATGCTTTGCATTTTTGTTTTACTGCGTTTACAAAAGAAGATCGAAGCGTACAGTATTGATTAAATAGCATTAAATGAACAGTAATGCCATATAACACAGTCTAAGTAATATTTTTACAAAAAAATGCAATTATCTCAAAAACTAGAGCCAACTGGCAAAAATGAATGTCATTTTCGAAATCTACGCACCTGATATACCCTAAAATCAATATAATATCTGTGGCAAAAATTTGTGTGTTGACCAGTGTTATGTAATCCAATACGAACAAAATATGGTAGAAAAAACTTGACTTGTGCATTGGCTTTATTTACCGCTCTAGGCCTCTTAATTATAGCCTCTCAAATGTGACATATAAGGCCGTGTCTATTAGTAGACCATGGGCTGACAGACAAAAACTCAGTATGCCGTTGAGTTGAGAGTTGCCACATCGTCAGTTGGACTTGATATAGAGCGTTTAGTACAGTAAAAAAGTTTCCAAAAATTTCACCTGCGGTTATATTGGTAGAAACAATTTAATCTTTTATAAAATGTTTCTTTGATGTTTTGATATTTCGTGCTTCAATACCGCGTTAAATAACTTCATTTCTATAGTTCGCGTGGACTTTTCTACTATTCCGTGTTTATATTGTTGTAATTTTGATTTCTTGCATTTTTTAAAGAAATTTTTGAATACACCCACGCCAGAGTCTTTGTAGAATGGCAGTTAAGGCCCGTTTCCACTATGAGCGTTGGTGGGATTATTCTTTGTTTGTGTAATAATTTTTTTACTTCGTTCCGCACTTAAGCACGAAAGAGAAGTAATAAAACAAACAAAAAATACTCCCGCAAACGCTCGTAGTGAAAACTGGTCTTTTAAGTGACAAACTGGGTTTTTATTATTTTTGTTGTTGTTTATTACTGTTATTAAATAATTTTTTTTTCGTTTGTAAAAGGTTTATAATTTTGTGTAACAAATCCTTTGTTGACTGAATTCTTTGCTTTTTAACGCGCTTTTATTTCCAATAAAAATTGAACTTTAAACAGGAAATTAGATGTGCTAAAGTTTTTATTAAGATTGTTTTATTTTATTTCTTGACCTATTACTTTTAATCAGTGCAGCGAACAACTCAATAGATTTTTATCAGAGTTAAAGTTCAAGTTCTGTTCTATGCTGTAAAAATCGAAAGCTCGATTAAGCTATCTACTCAACTTAAACTCCTTTAAAAAATTGAAAGGCTACCACGAAGAGATAAATGAAACAAAAGAACTAATGAAACTGGCTGTCATTAACGAAATAAAACGAATTCCTATAACGGGTTTAAGTTAACAGAAAACGAATATAAATTGACAACTCAGTTGTCCAATCGAAAGTAAATTGAATAAAACAATTTGCAAATCAAAATCGAATTGTACAATTCAGTTTTATTTGAAATTTAACAATTTAATATTAAATGTAAAATCCTAAGTATTTTTTATTTTATTTTCAAAATTCAAAATTCAAAATTTCAAAATTCAAACAAAATTCAAAATTTAATTCAGCTGGAACTGACAAAGCGGCCCGCGACAACCAATAGTTTCGTTACTTCTGGTCTATAGCCTACTTGTAATAAACTCAAAAGCAATCAACAAATTAAACAACCAGTCTATAACCAGTTCTTATTGTAAATTGGAAAAGCGGCGCTTTCTTAATTAATCCTGCGTTTTATTTTTTCCAGATTGTGACGTTTCAATAACAGGAGACTGGGTGCGGGACGGCACGGAATTACAGTACGGTAAAGTTAAATTTTGAAGAAAAATAAAAACAAAATTGCTTACGGTATTTTTTGGTATAGTACGGTACGATACGGAAGTACGGTAATATTTTTCCCGTACCATACGTTTTCTAAGGTCTAATCTAAAGTCTCCAAAAAGCTTGGTTTGTTGAAACCAAAAGTGACACAAATTTTCAACTTTCAGCGTTGTCAGAATTCTTTCGGGTTTCAGGTAAATTCTAAGTCATTAGAGACTTTTGCTTGAAGAAGACGTGATTGAAACAATAATGTTTCAACGTGGCAACACTTGAACCTTTTTTTTTGCAGCATAATTGAACTGACGTTTGAAAAACTTTCTTTACAACAAAAATTTTTACGGCTGCTTTCTTCTTCATATCGCTTTTATTTTAATTTTTATTGATTAATTTTTTTAAATTTCTTAAAAACTTGCTTTTAAATAGTGCAGAAATCTATTCTTATATTACCAGGACTGTCAGTTCAGAAACCTTATTTTAAGTGTTCTTGATGATTGCTTCTTGGTATTTTATGGATACCAACAGTTTTTCGCAGTAAGAACCGTTTGTTTTTATCATCAGCCAGAACTTATATTATTCCTTGACTATTTGGCTGTTTTTGTTTTTTTAACATAATTTCGAATCATACCAAGAGTTAACACTAGAACTTGTAATTAAAATACAGGATGTAACGTACAGTTCACCTGAGATACAACGCAAAGCATACCCAGCATGATAACATGAATTTTGAGCAGTCCATAATTTATATCTAGGCCTAATTATGGCTGCCTAATAATTTACACTTTTTTTACTAGCATAACTCTTATAGTCTAACCATATTAAAACACAGTTTTGATTATTTTAAGCATAATGTCAAATTTATTTTTCCAAATAAGAATAAATTCCAAATAAAGATAAATTAAAAAAAGGTTTTAAGCTCTAAAATAAAATACTGTTTAAAAATTTGAGTCTATAAAATATCAACTGTCAGTTCCAAACAGGCCAAAAGTCGCTAATTTGTTAATTTTAAATAAAACTACCATGTAAATAATTAAACCATTGTTAAAAGCAACGAGGTGAAGCCATAAATTTCTATCGTTTGGCCTCAAAAAATTAAAATAATAAAACGCCATATGTTGTAAAACTGTAATATATTAATAGTTCGTACATTGCCTTTGTGTCATAAAATTATTATTATTTTCTATTCAATCACATATACTCAAAATTTGGTCTTCACTGACTTTTATTACAAATTTTACAACTCTTTTCAAATAATTCAGAAGCATTAAAAAAATAATAATAAAATATTTCAAAAAAAAATCTTTTCTTATTTTAACAGTTGGTGCTTTTTCTGCGTTCAAATGTTGTGAAACAACATTAAAAAAACTCTGAAAAACTTCTGTAGGTTGGAGGCCGCTAAATTAAGATAGAAATTGCTAAACACTAAAACTTGGTCAAAAACAAAAAAAAGATCTTTTCGTGAATTTGAAGTTAAAAATCTTTTTTAATACAAATCTAGGAAAGACTTGCCTTAGAAGCGATCGATCTTTTTGTGCCAAGGTCATTTTGGCTTGTAAAAAGTATTAGTTGGCCAAGTAATTGAAACACTGCGGCCAACGTTTACAAGTTAAGACCCTTTTTTTTGGCTTAAAGTAAGTTTTTAGTTAAAGTTTTTTATAATACGCAAAATTTGAACTTGTTCAGAGTGCTTTTTAAACTAAAAAAGTTCCTGTTTTTAAAGTTTTGCCCCTCCTGCCAAAACATTTTCCGGCACTCCTGTATCGAGCTGATGTTCTTTGTTAAATGAAGAGTTACCCGGTTTTTTTTCGATTAAGTATAATAGAAGAACCTCTCTGCTTTTCCTAATATTAATCTCAAAACACATTTTCTGCTGCATAAGAAAAAATTTCCAAAAAATAATGGGTACTTAAAGGTATTTCAGTAAGTACGAAATTCCCTCCGAAATTTTTGAGAGTACGGAGCAGAAAAAAAATTTCGTACCGTACCTAATCCTGGAGAATTATAAAGCAGCACACACAATGAGAAAAATAGAAATAAATTTCCAAATATTTATCATAAAAGTTTGGTTTTTATTTTTATTTCTGATTTTTATTTCATGCGATGCATAAATTAATTAATAAAATCAGTCAAAATTCAAAGGTCCAAATATTTAATATAAAAACTAAAAACTGAAACTATCTTTCTCATGACGAAAAATTGATTCCGACCTGTAAAGGTTATCATCAATTTTTTATTCAAATACAATCTGATGATAACCTTTACAGATCAAAATCGATTTTTTGTCATGAGTTTGCTAATTTTAGTTTTTAATTTCTATATTAAATAGTTGGCCCATTGCACTTTGACTGATTTTATTAATTAATTTGCGTTTGTGAATTAATGAAAAGTTTGTGAGGGTAGCCTTCGTGTCTCGTGGTGTGGACAAGTTAATGCTAAGTAATAGCATCAGGGCCGGTTTTGAGCCGATCTCACCGATTTGATTAAATGGGGCCCAGCGCCAGCGGGACCTTTTATTGTATTACATTAAATACAAAATATTAGTGAAAACGAAAAATCAAATATTTTCCTCATAATATTAATATATTATGCATGACGAATTAACAGTTACTTACATCGTTTGTCACTTTTATCAACAACTAAAATTTTATCTCTGTCATTATCAAATAAATTTGTCTTCGAATGCTTAAATGTATTTTACGATCAAAAATATCTTCAATATTTCTGAATTTCTGATAATAAATGAGAAAAAAAAGTAGCCTACTTTGTGTAATTTAAACACTGCTTTCTTTAAGTGCTGTGAGTATTATCGTTTTTTTGGATAAAATGTGCTTTTTTACGTATTGAAGGATATTATTGTACCGTAGTAGCATATTACAATGATACATCAGTGATGTGTATAAAAATAAAGAAACAGCAAGAGTCAAGAGAGGGCTAATGAGCCAAATAAATGATATGAGAATGTGAACTGCGAATATTACGGGTCTCTCCGACTAAGTTACAAAATGGGATAATTAACGGTGGGCGAGTGATCACCTATTTAGAATATAGACTATCGATTATTTGTCATGTTTCATAGATATTTATAGCCTATATACTTAGTGCCATATAATGATGTGATAGTGGTAGAGCATGTTTGTAACTGATGTTATAGAAAAGATTAAAGCGCTGTATGAAATAAGTCATGGAGATGTAAATAAAACTTCTAATTAGTCTACTAAGATACTACTGATACTTGTTTTCTTTTTTCTTTTTAATTTTTTTATACTATTTTGCTTTACTTTAGATTGTCAATTTTAAACTCTTTTAAAAAAAATTATTTAAAAAAGATTATACACCATGGCAAGCAGAGTTGGATCAATTACACAATTTCTTATCAATTACAAATACAATTACAATTACACATTAAAGATTTTTAATTACATTACAATTACAATTACTTTGTTTTAAAAAACTTAAATTACAATTACAATTACTTTTTAAGGTGTAATTTAATTACAAATTAAAATTACTTTTTTTTAATGAATGCAATACATGCAAATATTTTCAGAAAGACATAGGCAAAAGTCTTTTATAACAATTTCAATAATAATTACTATTTGACCAAGTGAAAAAAACAAACGTATTGTTGTCATGCAGAGCTTACACTTAGAAAGGCATGAAAAAGATTTTAAACAATACAGCTAATCTGCTTCTAGCACGACACTTGAACAACACAATAAACAAATGAGTACTTTAGGGTAGTATGCAGAAATGACTTCTTATAAAGCACTGTTTAGCGCTAAAAGCTTGTACTTTCTGCATAGTGTATACAATCCTAACCTAACTCATTTACCCAGAAGGAAAACACAGCCTCCTTAGTAACTGTCATCAAATGTCACACTTTTTATTGATTTACAGTTTCACTTTCTCATATATGGTTGAATTACACTTGATAAACATCAGGCTGCGAAAAGTATCTGTACCCAGTAAATTTAGTTTTGCAGTGTAAAAATTTTCTGCAATTGAAAATAATCTTTCTGCAGGTGCAGATGTTGCTGTTAGTCCCAAAAATTCTTTGGCTAACACAACCAGTGTGGAAAGTTCTTCTGATTTTTTCTTCCAAAACGTTAGTGGATCTTCATCAAAGTGCAAGATGTCTTCAGCAAAATAAATTTCTACTTCTCTTCTTGAATTCTTCGATTCTTTCTTTTTCGAGCCTTCTGCAATGAAGTCAAATAACTTTGGCTCTTTGGCAAGGCTTCCATTATCATCATCTGTGCTGTTGTTGCTGCTACAGGCTTCTTGAAAAGAACCAAACCTACTTGTGACGTGCGTTTGAGCACCCGCAGAGCTTCTTCTTTTTCATCATCATTTTCAATCCACTTCTGTTTAAATCTTGGGTCAAGGGACGCAAGTCTGTTATCCATACAATTTAAAAATGGTAACAACCTTTTTAAAACTGAATCGTGAAGGGCTGTTGCCAATTTTTTGCAGTGATTTAGATTTGCATTTTTCAGTTGTTCCATGGCTTTTACCAATCGAACCACTACAGGACATACTGTATGCTTGAAGATGTTACAATATTTTTCCCTTCAATTTGCTGGATTGCCTCCTTAAAAGGTAGCAGCACTCTTACAAGTTCATTCAATGCCAAATAGTCTTGATTTGTAATTCCATTTGGCGATTGAATTAAGGCAAGAGCTGCATTGACCTCTTCGTGGTCCTTCAATACGCTTTGCAACATAACAAGTTGCGAATTCCACCGTGTAACATTTTTCGCTCTTAATGTTATATTATTTTTTCAAATAGTTGCATTGACCGATTTTCTAATAGAGTTTACAATGTTAGCTACTTTTGCAAGCTGCCTTCCGATGTAAGACTTTTAAAATTCTGAATCCTGCAGGCAATCTTTGATGCAAAGTTGTTGAGTGTGAGCAAAGCAACTGACCATCTCTGGTAAGTAGGAAAGAAGAGAATTTAAATCTGCATCACCCTCTACAAAATCGTGTTCAGAAATAGAATCTGCAAGCAACAATTCGTTGTCATTCTCACCAATTTCATTAACAGTTTTATGCAAAATAAACTCTGTTAGTAAAATCTGAAATGCCTGTCCGTGCTTTTTGAGCCACATCATGAGCAGCAAATCGTTGCGAAGAGGAAGGTTTGAAAAATGACTTAATTTGAGTTTGGCAATCCTTTTCTTGTATTTTCTTTGATTTTTCCTGATGCTTTCGTTTGCGATGCATGTAGTTAATATACTGACTAAGACAACATCTTTTCAAATGCGTTATCAAATTTGATGTTGCTTTTGTTGAAAACTTAATCTTTTTTTGCATTGATTGCAGCATGCCTCAGTATTGGTTAAACATTTGAAAAAATCTGCTAATGGTTTTAGTACTAGGCCTACTTCGACTGTGGATTCAGCTTCAACATTATTCATTTCTAAATTTTCTATACTGTTATGCAATAAGTTTTTATTTTTTAAACTTAGAATGCAAAGTTGATAAAAAAGCAAACATTATTTAGCAATGTTACTGTTAACTGAAGACTATGTGAACAAAAGTACAAACAATGCTTTTTAAACGAAAGCACTTGTAATTAGGCTACTAAGCAAAACATCACACTGATGACAGGATTGCCAGCATGTGCTATCTCAACAAAACGAGCTCAAAAAATTTTATATCTCAAAACTATCACTGCTAATACAACAATGAACACTGAACAACATAGACAACAACAACTGAGTGACTACACCAACAACACTAAACCATTCGGTCATGGTCGCTAAATATTAATATAAAAGCGTGACTGCGTGTCTAGACAATTATTTAATAAATTTATTTATTTACTTGCATCAGACAGGATGCTCAGCTACAAAAACACATGACAAAATAAAGAAACAAACTATTTTTCCAGTGGCAGCTGCATTGGGTCACTCGGTCAGTCAAAAAGATTTGTCAAAGCAACACTAATTTAGGGAAAAGCTTAAATAGAAGCAGTGACGTAATATTGAAACAGCAACAGTAAATAGGGCATGAGAAGGAGACTAACAAGAGTTTTCTCCTTTATAAAGCAGCAGAAACAAACGCTGCATAGTCACCATGTCTTGAGATGTTGAATCAAGCAAACAGTGAGCTGCTTGCCGCCGCAGCAAAAAAACTATCAACCAACTGATATTGTTCATGTGTTCACATGCAACGATTCTTGATAAAAATGAAAATGTTGAACTTCACATTCATAAACTTGCTAAAAAGTAATTGTAATTTGATGATTAATTTTTTTTAATTACAATTATAATTACAATTACACAAAAACAAAAAATCTTAATTACAATTATAATTACAATTACTTAAAAAAAGTGTAATTAATTACATTCAATTATAATTACAATTGTAATTGATCCAACTCTGAGGCAAGCAAAAGCAGAGATCAAGATAAAGGACGTAAATATTTAAGTGGGAATAAGAAACATGCATTGGCCAAGGCAAAGGTAGCTGAAAATGAAAAACATAGAGGTGCTTTCAAAAAATTTCTAGTTATTCCACCTTTGAAGCGCACATGGATTTCTAAAATTTCATTATGCTAAGTATTTAATGTTTATTAGTTTTTTGTTTGGGTTTCTGTTTGTGTGTGTATGTATTTTTTTAGTTGAAATATAAACATCCACAAACTATATTATGTAAACTAAGGGGCTCCGCCATCAGTTTCCTAATTGGGCCCCACGATTCCCAGCACCGGCCCTGAATAGCATAACTAATACATGTAACTTCAGTATATTAATAAATTTAATATACTGCAGTATTTAATATATTAATATATTTACAGAATTTAGCTTATGTAAATAAATTTAATGGCCTCTTCCAAGAGACTTAAATTAGACCTCAGGTCTGTCCAAAAATCCTGGACAGCAGATTTCGGTTTTATTTCTTGAGGCGATAGAGCTGTGTGTGCGTTTTGCTGTCAAAACATTGTTTGCCAAACATCGAGCATAAAACGACAATTTGAAACAAAGCACTAGAAATCCTTTGCAAAGAACGATGCAGAAAAGATTGAATCGCTGAAAAAAGCGGTATCTCGCTACGAAAAGCAAAGCAGCATTTTCAAGGAAGTAATTTATAGCACGAATCGAACAAACAAAAGTAGCTACAAAGCTGCGGGGTGCATTGCTAAACTTGGAAAACCATTTACTTACCGGATATTTACACAGGAGGCCTTTCTCAGTTGTGCCGACGTTTTGTTTGATGATTTGCCAAACAAAAGCACCATGATTTCGAGAATCAAGGATATGCCTATTTCTGCCCGGTCAATATTGAGACGCATCACAGACATTGTTAAAGATGTACATTAAATGAGCAGCAAATTGTTGCGTTAAAAACTACGAATATTTTCGATGTAGCTTTTGATGAAAGCATAGATACACGTATAAACGATAATCCTCGTTTAGCGATTGTATTTAGATATTACCGTGACGGGGATGTGCATGAAGAGCTTTGTTGCTTAAAACCTATGTAAAGCACTGCTAAAGGAAAAGATATACTTGACACCTTCACTAAGCATTTTGAGGAAAGAGGGATTGATATGAAGAAAATTTTTTCAGTTACAACAGACGGTCCACCTGCCATGATAGGACAATACCGTGAATTTGTTACTCTTATTGAGAAAAAATTAGGCACCCTGTTATGAAGTTGCACTTTATTGTTCAACAAAAAAATCTTTGTGTGAAGATTTCAAATTCAGCCCTCAATGATGTAATGTTAACCGTAACGAAAATAGTAAATTTTCTTGTCGCACGCTCTGCTACAACACACGGACAGTTTCGATCTTTGCTTGTAGAGATGGAAAGTTCATACCGTGATGTGCCTCTGCACTGCAGTGTTAGATGGTTAAATCGCGCTAAGGTTCACTTGAGGTTTGTCAAATGTCTAGTCGAGATAAAGGCCTTTTTGAGAGGGCAAGGCAAGGCCTACCCTGAACTGGAGGAAGAAAACTGGCTTGTAAAACCAATGTTTCTCGCGGATACCACCATGCACTTTAACAAATTTAATCTTCGCCTGCAAGGTCCAGGAAAAACAGTGGTACTTCTTTTTGAAGCATGGAAAGGTTTTGTAACTAACTGGATATCTACACACGGGAAATCCAAACTGGAACTTTTTGTTACTTTAGACACCTGAAAGCTTTCTCAATGGATCACCAAGTTAATGCAGCTGAAATTGAAGTTGATACATGAGGGATTTAACGTCTCAATTTTGTCACAGATTTCAAGATTTTCAGCATTTCGGTTTATTGTTTTCTTTTCTCATCAAGTTTGAGAGCAGCGAAGACTTGGACTTATCTGCATTTGAATGGATGGACATTGAAGAATTCCAGATGCAGCTGATCTATTTCAAAGTATCCTTATTGTGGGTATCGAAATTCGACGATTTGTGGAAATCGCTTGAAACAATATTGAAAAGAGTGAAAACCCACAAACAAACATTTTAACCTGTTGGAAATCTTTGCCAGAGAAATTTAGCTGTCTGGTGAAGATGGCAATAGCTTTGCTGTCTGTATTTGGATCCACTTATTTGTGTAAACAAATATTTTTACGCATAAAGTTTATTCTCAGTCCTCATCGCAAACGATTTACGGAAGATCATTCGGAGGTGTGTGTTCAACCGAAAGTGACCAAATATAATCCCAATATTAAAAAGATGAGCAAGGAAAAGCAAGGATAAGGATCTTATTAAAAGTGACTTTTGTAACTGCATTCAATCTTATTTAATAAAATTAATAGACTAAATTTGTCATTTACTATTAAAATCAGGCAGTTGGTAGTGCAAACTCAAATACACAAAAATGAACAATGAACAAGATACTGCTGCTACTTCTTTTACAGGTAAAACTACAAGAAATGACCAACAAGAAAGCTGGTGGAACTGTCAATACTAATTGATTCAATCAAAGATGAAATTGGAAGACTGGCAAAGGCAATGGAAAAGCAAGAACAAGACGTGGATGACCTGGAACAGTATGGACGATCGAATTGTCTCATTTTACATGGGAACAATTTAATAATTAAAACTAACCTAACCACATTATGCATTTACCCTACATCTCATACTTTGTACTGTTTTATTATTTTGTTCTTATTTACAATCTTAAATTATATTTTTGTGTATTTAATTTTTATATTGTATTGTGTATTTATTTGTGTTTTGTAATTAATTGGTGTGCATCTTAAACTATACTTTTTTAATGCTGAAGAAACTTACTTGCAATTCTTGTTACAAAGCAATTAGAAAGGATTTTACTCCTATAGCATGTACAAAATGCTCAGCATTTTTTTGTAAAAAATGTGCTAAAAAAATTAATAACCAAGCACTGGATTCTAACAATTTTTATTGTGGTTGTATGATGGACTCAGCCTCTCTAATAAAAGCTAAGGACAATAACAGTAACAAAAAATTACAGAAATTTGATTTTAATAAATTAAATTTATTATTTGATTCTTCTAACTCTGAAACTACAAATCATACCCATTTAATTGACCCAGTTAATAATTACAATTTTTATGAGCAATATCTTGAAATTCAATCTACAAAATCATTAATTTTTGATGAGAATGCTTGCAAAACTGTTTTTATTATTTCTCTCAATATAAGATCACTTTCTAATTTTTTGAATTTTAGTAAATTAGAAGCATTTGTGCACAATCTAAATCCCAAACCAGACATTATTGCTATCACTGGAACTTGGATTCATAATAATTTACCTGGACCATATTGCAATCTTAATGATTATGTTTTCATAAGTTTCTATGTCAAACGTTGCCATAAATTTATTGTTATTGATGAAATGACAAAAATGCATGAAAAAGCATTTGAATCAATTTTTATAAAGATTGAATTACTTAATAATACTGTGTGTTGTGGTAATGTTTATAGATCCCCACTAAATGACAATTATTCAAATAAGATTTTTCTAGATAATCTTGAGGAGTGTTTTCAAAATAGTAGAGAATCCTTAAATAAACGTATTATTACTGGAGATTTAAACTATGATTTACTAAATCTAGAAAATACACATGTTAGCAACTTTGTGGAATTGATGCATAAAAATTATTGTTCCAGCGGCAGACGGACCCGCTAAATTGTCTAGGCGCGGTCGCCTAATTAAACTGGCATTCCGATACCGCGACTGATGGAAAACAATTCGTTGTTAACTCTCTGTTCTAATTCCTGTTTTAATCCCTGTTGTAATTTTCTTTTCTTTTTTCGCCTTTTCGTTTTTCTTATGTTTAGCATTTAAAAAAATGGATTGTGACGTAGCAATGTACCTTGTAACTTGATGTTTCATTCATTCGCACAACGTGGTTAATTTAAGTTTAGCTAGATTAAATTTTGGTAAATGCATTATTGATGATTAGAATATGTTAGTTAGATGTACTAAAATCAGGGTTAGGTACGTTTCTTAGATTTTGTATTCTGTAATTAAAGTATAGTCTGCTATTGTAGTAAGTGATGCTTTATTAACCGAATCTTTAATTTGTTTTATATTCTATTTGCATAGGGAAATAATAAATAAGTTTGATAATTTTGATTGAATTCTATTTAAATAAAATTTGGATAATTTAAGTAGCATAAGGGTCATTCCATGCCAAATGAGCAAATTTTTTTTAAAAATTACACCAAATATTTCATATTTTTATGAAATTTGGCACACTTGTAGATCTCACTGAAATAATAATAATGCAAAAAAAAGTTTTTAAAAATTTTTTTATTTTTGAAGTTACGGTCATTTAAAAAAACGCCATTTTTGCTTGTTCCGCTTCAATGCACATGCTTAAGATTTTATTTAATTTCTATTTTCTTAGCCTGTGATCATAGGAGGTTGCTGAAAATTGCTAGGCAGATATTTTAAGAGCCATGGAGTCCAAAAAAATAGCTTAAAAAGTCGTAAAAAAACTACTTCATATGATAAAAGAGCTTTGAATTTGTTTTTTACATTTTTCAGAGGTCAAACTTTAAAGGCATATAAAAAAAATGGGTCTAAAATTTAAAAGCTGAAATTCACCCATTTTATTCTTATACCAATACACTTTCATGCCAAACAAAAAAGTTGAATTAATTTTGATGTTTACTACAAAAAAATTTTTTTTAAGGGTAACACATTTTTTTCCAAAAAATAGCATTGAATCAATCAAGACAGGCAAAATAATACAAGCCCCGTGGGAAAAAGGAAGCAGTAAAAGACATAAAAAAGCTGATGCATGCATATCAACCAAAGTTTCATCTAAAAAAAATCAAGCTACACAAAATTTGCTTTAATAAGTAGTTCTTTTTAAGGCCAAACACGTTAATCTCACGAACGATAAGTGTATGTACTATATTATTCATATACATTAAATGTGACTTTAACTGCAAAAATTAAGATGTCACTGTGGAACACTTATATTAATAACTACAAAGCACTTTTTAACAAAATGTCTGATGTAGACTACAAATAATCATTACAACTTCAACTTAGTTATGCAACTTTAATTGGAAAAGAATAAACTATCACTGTGGCGCACTGATACCAATAACTACATAACAAAATATAGGACAGTTCAACAATGTCTACAAATAATCGTTACAACTGCAACTTAAGTTAAGCCACTTTAATTGTAAAAAATAAGGTGTCAATGTAGAGCTTGATACCAATAACTACAGAGCATTATTTAACAAAATATAGAACAGTCCAGTGCTCAATGACTAAAAATAATCATTACAACTCTAACTTAAGTTAATCTTTAAAGTTGTAACGATAATTTATGGAGATCCTGGATCATACTAAAAAGAAACAGTGTAAAACATGCAGATCAAGTAAACTGTTAAAAATCTATTTAAATGCTCATGTCAAAAAATATTGACTGCATCATTTTAAAATTCTTATCTGAAATTTTGTATTGTTGTTGGCTAGAAGTCAAATATATGCCAATGCTGAGCAGAATATGGTTGCATAACACAAAGCACAGGTCTTACATGAAGCAGAATATGTTTGTATGACAGAAACTGGTGGATTGGTATCAGGCTTGCAAACTTGAACTTTAACTCAAAGAACTTGGTCTTTTTTGCCAAACTTGAAAAATTAAAATTGCTAAGCTCGAACTTGAACTCAAACTCAAAAAATATATAATTAAATTTGAATTCATTAATTGAACAGTTTTGAAAAGAGAATAAATAACATATAGAATTTTACTTTTGATACTGTTATTAAATTGTTTAATTTTAAAAGCAGTTGAATTGTATTTGACTCAGGAAATGTTTGGGCAAAGTCAGAATTTTTTGGGCAGTAACAGGAAAATGTTTGGGCAACAAATAATTTTTGGGCGCAGAAAACGAACTACATTTGCAGGACAAGGTTTTTAAATTCAGAAAAAAGATTATGGTTTGAAGTAAAAACTTTGTTTAAAGACTTTTTTGGAATAAAAATCAAGAAATATAAAGGCGCGTTTACAGCCGTTTACAGTACTTTTTTCTTTCAGCGCGATTTTGGTTTGTTTTATTGACGCTCAAATTCACTCATTTTTTCTCGAAAACATGAGTGGATTTGAGCGTCAATAAAACAAACCAAAATCGCGCTGAAAGAAAAAAGTACTGTAAACGGCTGTAAACGCGCCTTAAGACAGATTCCAAGTGAAGATCTTTTTCTTTCATCTTCACTCTAAATTTGAGGCAAAATTTTTTCTTATATCTGTAAAGTACTAAAGATAATGATTCCGGCAAAGTTATAAAATTTAAGAAAAACTGCATTGCAACCCCCCAAACATTTTTTTGGCTGGTACGCCTAAATAATGGCCTGTTTCATTATTTCCTTTACTTTGTTTATCTTTTGGTGGTAGCCTTCCAATTTTTTTAAAAGTTATTTTGTAAATAAGCTTAATCAAGCTTTTAATTTTTACAGCATTGAACAGAACTCGAAAACTTAAAAATTAAAAGAACTTGAACTTGTAATTTTTTATGAACTTGAACTCAAATAAAAATCTATTGAGTTCACAACCCTGATTAGTATGGTGATCAGTGTTTTTTTTAAGGCGTTTTGAGGAACCAAAACGGTCTCTTAAAATTGTCCAGTGATCTCTCAAAATCTGCTTCTATAATAGTGTAAACAAAGCTAAGTACAGTCAGGAACGATAGAAAAAAAATTAGCGGTCTTTCAAAATTGCTTAGAGGTTCCTCAAGCTAAACCTTAAAAAAAACCCTGATGGTGATGACAGTGAATGATTAAGAACATGATGCAAAAGTACAATTTCTGTACCCACATGGGCCTGCAATATCTTTTTGTTTGGCCTTCTAGAGAAAACATATGCTTTATACTATACAATCATATTCTGCTCAGCATTGGCATGTGTTTAACTTCTAGCCGACGACAATGCAAAATTTCAGATAAGAAGTTTAAAATGATGCAGTCAATACTTTTTGACATGAGCATTTAAATAGATTTTTAACAGTTTACTTGATCTGCATGTTTACACTGTTTCTTTTTAGTATGATCCAGGATCTCCATAAATTATCGTTACAACTTAAGATTAACTTAAGTTAGAGTTGTAATGATTATTTTTTAGACATTGGACACTGGACTGTTCTATATTTTGTTAAATAATGCTCTGTAGTTATTGCTTTCAAGCTCTACATTGACACCTTATTTTTTACAATTAAAGTGGCTTAACTTAAGTTGCAGTTGTAACGATTATTTGTAGATATTGTTGGATTGTCCTATATTTTGTTATGTAGTTATTGGTATCAGTGCTCCATGGTAGCAACTTATTCTTTTCCAATTAAAGTTGCATAACTAAGTTGAAGTTGTAATGATTATTTGTAATCATTGGACATTGGACTGTCCCATATTTTGTTGTTGTTGTTGCTGTTGTTGTCACCCCTCCTCCAAGGGTATCTTGGAGTAGCAATCCCTTAATTTCTCGAAGAAGCCCATGTAGATTCCCATTCTTGGATTACCTCTGATGCTGCTAAAGGCTTTCTCCACAGACTGGTAATGCTGGCTATATTTTGTTAAATAATGTTCTGTAGTTATTGGTATCAAGCTCTACAGTGATACTATAATACTATAATAACAAAATATAGTCAGGCTTGTCCATGGGAATGATATGGGATGGGCAGCACACATTTGTATTTCCCATGGGAGAGTAGCCATGTCATAGCAACTTGATTACGTCAGAGCTAACCTTAATTTTTATACTTTTTTTACCTGTTAAATGTTTTTTACTCTCCTTTTTTCTTAAGGAAAAGGTTCAGGAATTGCCCGGATTAACTGAATTATTAGAAACAACCGATAAGCAGGAAATTGATAATTTGCTAAATGAGCAGAGTGACTCTGAAATAGAATTATATTGCCAGAATGATACTGAATTGTCATAGTTAGACATACTTTTGAAATTTAAAGTTAACAAAGTCAATAAATTTTGTCGTTTTGCATGTTTCTTTGTACATGTAGTCCTATTTAGTAGACAATAGACCTAAATTTTCATAAATTTAATTATTTTTATTGAATTGTATTCCAATGGGAATCCCATGGGATGGGATGGGATGGGACAGAAAAATATGTCCCATGGACAAGCCTGAATATAGTACATACACTTATCGTTCGTGAGATTAACGTGTTTGGCCTTAAAAAGAACTACTTATTAAAGCAAATTTTGTGTAGCTTGATTTTTTTTAGATGAAACTTTGGTTGATATGCATGCATCAGCTTTTTTATGTCTTTTACTGCTTCCTTTTTCCCACGGGGCTTGTATTATTTTGCCTGTCTTGATTGATTCAATGCTATTTTTTGGAAAAAAATGTGTTACCCTTAAAAAAAATTTTTTTGTAGTAAACATCAAAATTAATTCAACTTTTTTGTTTGGCATGAAAGTGTATTGGTATAAGAATAAAATGGGTGAATTTCAGCTTTTAAATTTTAGACCCATTTTTTTTATATGCCTTTAAAGTTTGACCTCTGAAAAATGTAAAAAACAAATTCAAAGCTCTTTTATCATATGAAGTAGTTTTTTTACGACTTTTTAAGCTATTTTTTGGACTCCATGGCTCTTAAAATATCTGCCTAGCAATTTTCAGCAACCTCCTATGATCACAGGCTAAGAAAATAGAAATTAAATAAAATCTTAAGCATGTGCATTGAAGCGGAACAAGCAAAAATGGCGTTTTTTTAAATGACCGTAACTTCAAAAATAAAAAAATTTTTAAAAACTTTTTTTTGCATTATTATTATTTCAGTGAGATCTACAAGTGTGCCAAATTTCATAAAAATATGAAATATTTGGTGTAATTTTTTCAAAAAATTTGCTCATTTGGCATGGAATGACCCATAAATGATGTCATTATTTGTTTCTATTTGAACAAGTTTAACACCGCGACAAGGTTTCTGTGCCTCCAAATCCGCCAGTTTATGCCGCACAAAAATATTTATTATTTTCCTGTCATTAACAAACCCACTTGCTTTAGTGATAGTAATGCAACTGTAATAGATCATAGTGCCTCCCAATGATTTACATAACCGTTCCTGCACTGCACATTTTTTTTTTTATTTATTTTTTTTTTTATTTTGTCATTTTTTTTTGGCTTGTCATTTTTTTGTGTCTTTTTTGTCTTTTTAAATAATAATATTTAGTTTGAATTAAGTAATGCGGCCGTGCTTCTTATTTTTTCTCTTTCTTACCCCCTCTCTCTACTTTCTGCATGTTTAACGTTCGTCGTTGTGTCGCGTTTCCTTTTCATGCTTTGCTTAATGTACATTGCATATACTTAAATATTGTTACTAAGCGTGAATAAAATATCATCATCATCATCATCATATTTGGACCAACCTTCATTCCCATCAAATAAAATCAGGTGTCATACTTGACCCACTATCTGACCATTTACCAGTGTTCATATGTATAGATTTCACAAAACATGGTCTTTCTAACCCAAAACAAAAAAGATTTTTTACTCTTCAAAATCTCACGGAATTCAATGAAATGTTAAAAAAAGATAGACATTATCCCTGTACTTGCTGAAGATAATACTAATTGTGCTTATGAGTTACTTATGAGCAACTACAAGAAAGCTTTTAATCAATGCTTTCCCTTAACACAACAACATTATAAAATCAAAAATAATGAAGCATGGTTTGATAAAGATTTATATTTACTTATGGTTAATAAAAAAAAATTTTTTAAAAAGTATTTGAAAAAAAAGAATGTTTTAAACAAAGCAAATTTTAACAAAATAAGAAATTCTTATAATCGAGCACTACAAGAAAAAAAACAAAGCTATATGGCACAACCTTTTATAAAAATCAAAAATGATATGAGGCAAACTTGGAAAAATATAAACAGACAACTAGGCAAAGTAAAAATATCATCACGTGTTTCTCTATCAATCAATAACATTACCATTGATGACCCAAAACAGATCACTAATTACTTCAATGACTACTTTGTTAATATTGCTAGCAAATTAGTATCAAATTTAACCCAATTACCCCATAACTTTCAAACGTATTTACCTAGTCCAACATTGAACTAACTTTATTTTCAGCCCACAACTTTATTTGAAATAAAAAAATTAGTGAATAACATTCAACCCAAAAACAGTTTTGGCACAGATAAAGTACCTTCAAGCATATTAAAAACCACTTCTGATAATGTGCTGTTTGCCTTGACCAACGACATACATACCATGATGAGAAACTCTTTTCTCTCAGTTTGTTTCTTTATTAAGAGAACGCCGACAAGAGCGTCGGCACTCGTATGGTTGAATGCATGCTCCTTGGACGACTGAGTCGTCAAAAAATACATTGATTTATATATTGAACTACATAAAAGTTTGGTTTGTTTTTGCAAAAACGTGAACAAAAATTGGTCTGATTGTTAATGATGGTGGTTTTGAAAAATAACAAACTTTTTAAATTAAATTGTAAGGCATGATAGAGTGTAAGTTTTCATTAAATTTTAGCTTAATAAATTAATAGTTATTCTAAGTTGGTGAAATTAAACTACATAAAAGTTTGTTTTGTTTTTGCAAAAGCGTGAACAAAAATTGGTCAGATGTTAATGATGCAATTTTGGAAAAATAACAAACTTTTTAAATTAAATTGTAAGGCGTGATAGAATGTAAGTTTTGATTAAATTTTAGCTTAATAAATTAATATTGATAGTTATTCCAAGTTTGTGATTGCGTCTGAGATAAATAAATAAATAAATAAATAAAAAAATAGCCAATGGCTTGCAAAACTTTAATTTGTTTTTATTTCAGCTTATTTGTAACACGTAGCCTATTTAATTAATTGTTTACATAACCAATAGGGTGGAGTGAAAAAAAATTTGAAAAAAGTGTAGTTCTTAAATCCTGCCAAATAGGCTAAAACTTAAAAAAAAATTGGTTTTGGCGAGTTGCTACCTTTGGGGGGCTAGCAACCCCCCAAAATGTGTTTTTGGGGGGTAAAATTGACAAAAAATGTCGTAACTCGGTAACCGCTTATCATAGAGGCATGATTTATGGCTCAAAATTTGCAGAATTATTATGTTTCTATATGTGCTAAGAGAAAGTTTTTGTCTATTTCCACAAGAAAAAAAGTTATAATCGATAAACCGTTTTTTATGCTCAATACTCGAAAATTGCGCCGTATGGAAATAACTTTGATCTAACATTTGAAATGATATATGTCTAATCGATAAGGACTAATTATGACAATCACAATATAAGGACTAATTATGACAATCACAATATTAAGAAGATGATTTGGGATAACTTTGGTCACCAGACAAAGTACCTAAATAGGCCTACTCATAAGGTACAGAACGTGCTAGCTTTACTGCCCATAAAATGTTTAGTATTTCAGTAATTTAAAGAAAATCTGTTACATCTCATTACTTTCGAACTGTTGATGCTGATATTGGGTTGTTTTGCCTAAGGAGTGAGAGAAAAATAAGAAAGCAAGTTAGAGTACACCAAATACCCTACGCAAAATGAAGCGCATCAGAATTGCACTTTAGTGTCAAATTTTTTCAAAAGTTTTCGAGATTTAATCTTCTGGCGAATCAACCCATCTCTTCGCTCAAATCCTTCAACTTGTGCTGCGGCCTCTGTTACCATTTTGACATGGCGCTCTACACAATTGGTTGTGACATGGGTGGTCGAGCTGCAGTGGTCTTATCCGGCATTGTTCAATATCTAAATCAGTTAAATGTTCAATTACCGGAGGCTGCTGATGGCAAGATGTTAAATTCACCATCTTGTAGTACGAGTTCACTGTTAGATCCAGTGTGGGCGGTTCAAACAGCCGTACAGTTGAGGCGGTATCATAATATTTTGCTCCTTCCAAAGAATATTCTTCACTGCGACTGTCAACCAAGTCATGATTATCAAGTGAAACCGTTGATGGCAAGTTTCCACGAATCGAAAGCACTTTGTTCACTCCTCGCATTCGTATCTCCTCATCGTTGTCACCCAACATGGCGATCAAGACATTTTCCTGGTGTGCGAAAAATGCATTTCGTTGCACAACTTTCAGAGCAGTTTTCCGGACAGCTTCGTCAGGCACCTGAAGAATTCGTTGGACCAAGTTGAAAAAATTTCTAGATCCGTAAGTTAGTTGACTATTTAACTTAATTTCAAACCAACTTGGAAAGTAAACTTGAAGACAAAACTTCGTCAGAGTTTAGGAAAGTTTGAGGAGAGTTCATCCACCGAAACATAATATCTGAGGATTCGACAGCCCAGAGTTAGCCAGCGTGAATGCACAATGGGACCTACTTTTAAATATTGCAAGTCGCTGTCGACAACTCCCATGATTATTGCTGAACATATCTTGTAAGCATAGTGTTGATCAGTACTCAGATCATTAACAACTGATTCTGGCAACTGTACAAACTGAGGGTTTGAAATTGACTTAAAATTAGCAGCAACCGGCCAACTTGAAACATCTCCAGTTAAACACTTCCCAATTGGTCCTGCAAATGTGTCAGGACTATTGGTGGTTCCATCAAGCATAATAAAGACATGGCGCAAGGGTAGTTCATTGGTATATAGTAGGCAAATTACCCATTGTAGTGGCTTGTTCAATAGTTCTTCCAACTTACGAATGCAACCATTGAACTTGCCTGTCATTGCTGCAGTTCCATCAGTGCCAACTACTGTAAGCTTGTCATGTAATTCGGTGTTGGCAATGGTGTTGAAGATCTTTTGTGCTATGGTTCTTCCTTTGCCATCCTCTGTGGAAAAATGAAAAAGATAGTATTCATCAGGCTGCCCAACCATTGTATAGTGATCTTCAAGTTGCACAGACCTGTAAAACTTGTCATTTGGCCCTTGCATGGTGACCTGTGTTGCATCTTTGCGCTCATCAAAGTATATGGTATTCACTAACTTGAAATTTTCTTGCTCCTTTTTCCTAATTTCAGCACGGCATCGTTCTCGCTCTCTTTGAAGCTTGCTACGATCAATAACATATGTCTTGTCATCATCAGTAATTAGACCCAAATCTTGCATCACACTATTAGCGATTGCAGCAGCAGCTCTGTCGGATATCTGAAAACGCTCACTTATCCTTGCAAGGTTTGACCAAATCATTTGATTCTGATTTTCATATGGCATTGATTGAGAAACAAATTCAGAAGCAGCAGAAGATTGCGTTTGGTCTGTGTTGGTTGAACTAGAATCTGACAGATAATCCAAAGCTGACTCAGGCACTGATGTAACTGATGTAACGGAAGAACATGTTGGTGGTTCTGGATGAGGTTGTAAGGGTCGAGAGCGCCTCAAAAACTGTATGTCAGCTGACGTTGAAGGAACCACAGCATCCACACATTTTCCAACTCGCTTACTAGTTTGATCTTTATAAAAAGCATAATCATCATCTGTCATTTTCAAACCATGTTGTTTCTCCAAAATTCTGCGCTGCTTATCGTCAGCACAAAAAACATCAAATATTTCATCAATAGTTGACATAAACTCTTTTTCCTTTTGTAAAAATGCTTCTCCTCGTTTTTTCTTTGACCAGCGATCAAGTGCACTGAAACAATTCACAAAACTTTGAACTTTTTTCGAAATGGTGTACAGATGAATGGGATATACGTTGCACCATACCCATCTGTCATAAATTTCTCTGGCAATGTCATTTGCAGCATTGAAGGTTCGAAAGTTTTTCAAATGAAAAATGCGTTCTATTACATGTCGCTTGGTAGGCAATACTCCTGGTGGAAAACTATCACGGGTAGAGAAAGTGTGTCCACTATGTAAAATCTTCTTTACAGAAGTTGAACTCTGTCTTTTCATGTTTTACTACTTTGCAGTTTGGCCAAAGCTTTGATTTACACAATTACTGAACAATATACCTGCAAAAAATAATAATAACTTTTCAGATAACTATTAGTTAAGTACAAACAAACAAACTTATTAAATAGTTTTTCTATCATAACTTTTTTTCTAGTGGAAATAGACAAAAACTTTCTCTTAGCACATATAGAAACATGATGATTCTGCAAATTTTGAGCCATAAATCATGCCTCTACGATAAGCGGTTACTGAGTTACGACATTTTTAGGAAATTTTACCCCTCAAAACACATTTTGGGGGGTTGCTAGCCCCCCAAAGGTAGCAACTCGCCAAAACCAATTTTTTTCGTAGATTTTATCTGTTTGGCAGGTTTTTAGAACTACACTTTTTTCAATTTCACAAAAAAAATTATTTTCACTCCACCCTAATAACCAATTCAATTCAATTCAATTTGTTTGGTAATATTATTACTATACTCGTATATTCTTTTTTCTTTGCAATTTTTATATTTTTGTTTGATAAAGGTGTTGTGGCCATCCTTTGTACTGTTTTGCACTTTCACTTTCTGATTATCTTATGCATGTTTTAACGTCTGAATTTGTGCTGCTTCTTCCTTTTCTTGATCTATTTAATATTTATAATTTTTTTGTTAAACTGTTAAATTATGATCGAGAATAAATGAAACGAAAATATGAAAAAAAAAACAAAAAAACAATCATAATTATTTGCTTTTTCAAAAATCAGGATTTCCGTATGCAAGTTTAATTGGCTACATAAATGTAAATGTTTTTTTATAGATGTCCAGTGTTTTGTCCTAGGCCATTGCCTACTTAAAGTACAGCCTCGCATATTATATTTCTCGTCGAAATTGGAAGCGCCGGACGTTTCTTTGTAAATGTGCACAAAAAACTCCCCAGGAAACGTTTATGATGAAACGTTAAGGCAATAAAAAAGATTGAGTCAGCCAAATTATCAGTGCTATTATTTTAATATAGATAAGTTTATGACGTAAGATTGAGGCAAATAAAAACTTTAAATCATCTAATTTTCACTACCGTACTTCAAGTGTTATAGCAGTGCTTCTCAACCTTTTTTTGTGGCGACCCAAATGTTAAGCGGAAATCGAAAGTAAAGCTTTGGCGACCCAATATTTTTATAGACGTTATTGCAAGCATAACAAGGGAACTAAACTTATGACCTCTGAGGCTGGTCATGCAATTGACATGCAATACTTTGCGGGTAGGACAAAAAATTGTGTGAGGTTCTAAGACGTAGACCAATTTTTGTCCCCAAATAAAAATGTTCTCTAAAAAAAAGGTTTTCACTTGAATTCAGTCTCGAATTTCTGATTTTTTGTCCCAAAATCGTAGTGTTTTTTTAAAAAAAGTTCTTTCTTTGAATTCAGTCTCGGATTTCTGATTTTTCGTCCCAAAATCATAATGTTCTCCCAAAAAAAAGTTGTCACTTGAATTCAGTCTCGGATTTCTCATTTTTTGTCGCAAATTTTTGTTCTTTTTTTAGTAAAAATTTTGGGTCAACCCTAGGTCGCGACCCAAAAGTAGGTCCAAATTGATACAAAAGAACAAAGATGGTTTAATTTTTACACAATTAGCCTACACTTGTCGGAGACCCAATTAAACTAAACGGCGACCCAGGGGTTGAGAAGCACTGTATTATAGGGAGAGATTCTTTTTTAAAAGAAAAAATTTTTGTTTTGGAATGAAAACCAAGTAATCCGAGACTAATTAAAAGTTCTTCGGCTGAAAACCAAGAAATCGGAAACTGGTACGAAGTGAAGACTTTTTTCTTTTAGAGAACACTAGTTTTTAGGGACGAGTTTTTTTCTATTAACTAGTGTCCTGGTTTCCCGCTCCCAGAATAAAAAAATTGATGGGCGAAACAATCTTTGCCATAATTTTATGCGACGAGTGCCCAAAAACCAAAATTTAATGTAAAGACCAGTCTCAGAGGTCATCGCACGCCATTGTCAACCACATATGTGAGTTTTAATATAAATATCTGCTGTGTAGCGGACGAAAAAAATAAAATCTTATTTGATTGATTGATTGAACCGTTGATTGAACATAGGCAACGTTGGCTAAATAAATTAGTGAGATTTAAATTTTTTTTTAATAAATTTAAATGGAATCTAATCGATGGGCTATTTGCATCAATCTGGATAACTTGAAAGAATTTGATGATTTGTTTGAAAACAAGGAAGAAATAGTGTCACAAAGTGGAACCTATTTTTCCCAAGTATGAAAATATTTCTTCCGATACTATAAAAATTTGGTGGCGACAAGTTGGTGGCTCACCACAAAATTTAAATTAAACTGCTTTAGATTATTACACAATAGCTTTTAACAATGTTGCAACAAACGATATTTTTAAAACTTTTACTTAGGACGATGTTGACAAAATCCCAAGTTTTTTTAGATTTAAGTCGTTTTGAAATTGTTGAAACAAGTAGAAAACTTTTTGATTTGCTATTAGATTTTAGAAAATCTAAGACAATGTCATCAGTCGGTGATGCAGCTTTTTCTTCAATGACTGAAGACGATCGCCATATTGTAGAATATATTGGTGGTTATATTTTAAGACGATTAAAACAAAAATTTTCGAATGAATGAAGCAAACAATACCAATTTTTAACAGAACTTTGTGATGATGATGATAATAATTTCGCCCATTCGTCTCTTATAGAAGTTTTAAACAATAGTAATTATGGTGTAGCGTTTACTTGCTAATCACACTATCTGACTTCGCGATACATGACCCGTTTCTAACAATGCACTTTTAATAATGAAAGCTCGAACAAAGACCGCGCGTACAAAATCATAGTAAGCGTTTTCACGCATGCTTGCGCACCGACGTCTCTTGTCACATGAGTCTTTCGCGCGCGCCAGCTGATTGGTCGCTACAATGGAACATTGATCAAGCTAATTTCATCACTTACTGAAATGTTATTGTATATTTGGAGTTCATTTTTCATCACTTACTGAAATGTTATTGTATATTGTGTTTAAATTTCGTCAACATGGAAAAATTGAAAATATTCTTAAATTGGTTATGGAATCCATAAATATGGACTACTTATATAATTTGCTTTCACCCGTACAAATCGACCACCAGTGTTTATTAATTATTTGCAAGATGTTTGTTAAAATTCGCCGCTATCAATACAGTAAAAAATTAAAATAAGTATTTCAAGTAAAAAATCATCAAAACCTTGGTCTACGGAAATTATTAAAATCTTAAAGTTGTATAAGTACATTTAACATTTTTTTATTGCTTTACTTTTAATTGTATGAGGACTCTCAACTGTTACGTCGCGACGTTCCAGCGCAGGTTTTTCGCTCCTATGGGTCACTTTTTTAAATTGTTAAAATTTGCGGGCCGAAGTTGAATCAAGTAGGCTCTTGGCTAGCAGTACAGTATTCAGGGGGGGTATTGTGCTACGGTCCCCCTTGGAGATCACTAATACGTAGGTTTACTATACGTTGGACAATACTTTATATACTTTATACTAGATAGTCTTTTTTTTTAAGTTTTGCTTTAAAAAAATATATACTGTACTTTGCCTTTACTGTATTTATTGAAGTTGAACCTATGTTTAACTTATACAAAATTAAGACTACTTAAAATAGCGGGGCACAGAAAATTACGTCCCGAATTAGATGTGGCGCGCGCTGTGACTTGGTCCATTCTGCTGTAGAACTAACTTTTCTCGTAGTAGGCAAACTTGTTTTAAGATTATTTTTTTAAAAAAGTTGTAAATTCCAGTTTACTAGTGTGCTGTTTATGTTGCGGTTTGTTTGTTGTGTTTAAAGCATTTATGTTTCTGTTTTCGTAAATGAGGCGTGCGATGCTAGAAGCACGTTTTACTTCATTATTAAACAAGTTTTTATAAATACAAGAATCTTAAGTTGCCTTTTGTAAGACTTAATAGTGAGTCATTGATGATAATAGTCTTACTCCTAAATGCTAAAACTGTCCATAATTAAACTTTAAAAAATTGAAATTCATACCTTCTAAAATCTAATTTTACAATTGGATACTTGCAGTACCGGTATTAAAGCCAAATGCGAAAACCAAGATTGTATTACCAAACATAAAAGAATTATTAAACAGCAATATATTTAGATCCAATCAAAAGAATAATGGAGTCAACTCACTACTATATTACAAAGCATTTTTTCAATGAACCAACGAATAACAATTTGTCACCAAACAGAAATGACGTAAAAACTTTAATACTCTACCACAGAAAAAGGGTAAACCGGTCGAGAAAAGTAGTAAATAAGAAAATAAAATCTAGTGATTCTAATTTTTAAACCCTAGTCAACACAAAATTAATGTTTTTTTCACCAAAATATCTGAATATATGCTGTTTAGCATTTTCACTGCAAACTCTTTGTTTCAGCTTATCATCAGTCTTAAGGGCCTACAGTAACTGTATTATACTCGTATATGAATCAAGTCGCAAACGTTATATAACTTATACACATTTGTCAGTATTACATTACTTTCTTGCTTTGATTCAGCTCTTTCTTTCATGACAAAATGTTTTGATAATGACCGTAGCGCAGAATATCAGGAGCTTTGTTGGACCCACCTGCTTTGCGTATTTGTGAAAAAAAAGCTTTCAGCAGGTCTTGATTTATGCGGCGAGTCAAGACGTATGATCCAATGGGGCTTTCCTTTAGCAAAAATTTGATTAACTCTACCATTCCATTAGTGGTCATAATAAGACCACTGTAAGTTTGACGAGAAAGAAATTGCTTTTCTCTCTTAAAAAAAGTCGAGCCAGAGATGCTCGCTTTCCATTGTTCTAACTAAAGCAAAAAGTTTCCTCGAGCCACTTTAAACGTTCATCATTTTGCCAAAAAAATGGTTTCATATTTTCGTTGTACTTATAATTTGTGGTTGTGTTCATGCAATCAAACCATTTGTCAAATAACTCCGCAATCCAAGCACTACGAATCATTTCATCACCACCTCTTGCTTTCATCAATTGGCTAACAGTCCGCGACAACACCTGGGCTGCATAAATAACACGCATTTTCGAATAACTCGTTAAATTTAAATGAGCATCTGTTAATTTGCAACAGCGTAGATCTTGGCTGTCAAACAACCGTGGAACTTTCATAAAATGTGTCCAGAGTATATAATGTTGTATATTTTAACATTCTACTATCATTTGGCTTGCTTGCAAAGATGTTGTTTCGGGTCGTTTTCAACAGATGCGGCGGGTCGATCAACAAAAAAACAGATAAATTTGGATTGTATATATTTCTACATAAATAGGGAAAGCGTTTATCGACGTTAAGAATGTCAAACGTTTTCCGATTAGTGCTCAATCCGTCAGCTATAACGCAAACCACAGAAATACCACATTTGTGTACAGGGTGTGCAAAAAGTTCCCGGACTACTTTTTATTGATTTAATAAATAAATAAAAAAATAATATTTTTTTTATTAAATCATGAAATTAATGTTCTAGACAATTGTTTGTATTTTACGCATTAAAATTCACAAATTTTTAAAAATTAATCATTAAAAATGGAGAAATGCAGTCATTGAATTAAACCTCGCGGGAATATCAACCCCTCTTATTACTGTATAAGACAACTTAAAGTTGCTAAATCGGCGGTCTATGATACAATTAAAAGATACAAAGAACTGGGAAATAACACAAGACCATCCCAGAACTGGTCGACCAAGAACGGCGCGTACTTCAAAGAAAATTAAAGCCGTACGGGAGAGGATCAGGAGAAACCCACGAAAAACAATAAAGGGGATGGCAGAAAGCCTAGGAATATCTCCATATTCTATGCTTTCCATAGTCAAAAAAGATCCTATAAATATCTTAAAAATTCTGTCTCCGTTACTGATCAAAATGAAATCGAAATGAAAAAACGAAGTGCTTACCTTTCAACACGATGGTGCACCATCGCACACCTCGAAAAAAACTCAATCATGGTGCAGATAAAACTTCCCCTCATTTTGGGACAAAGAAATGTGGCCTCCTTCCTCTCCTAACCTAAACCCACTCGACTTTAGTATCTGGTCAATGCTCAAAAAAGACGCATGCCGCTCAGAAAAACTTTCTGTCAACCACTTGAAGAAATTCTTACAAAAGGCATGGGCTGATATTTTCCAGAAAAAGATACGTGCTGCGGTAGAAGCGTTCAGATTAAGACTGGAGAAAGTAACTGATGCAAATGGTGGCCAAATCGAGTAAAAATAGATTCCCTGGTTAAACTTATATCTTATCATTGCTCACACAAAAATCATTTAAAAAGTGCATTTAATATCATACATATTTTACTTTAAACTTGTCCGGGAACTTTTTGCACACCCTGTAGAGCTCTAACAACTTGCCATACTAGAGAAACTTGCTTTTGGGCATCCAGATTTTTAGTGGCGGCAAATATGAGGGGGCGAAAATAAGTACCTAGAATTGATTTTGTATAAAATTGCAAACAATGAGTTGCAACGCATGGATTTGAACAAAGATTGTTGCAATCGTCTCCCAAATCTACAAAACTAACAATTTTGTCCAGCGTTGGATTGTACACAAGGTTTTCTTTAACTAAAAAAATAATGTTATTTAACATAGAAATGGTCACACTTCACCAAATAAACTAACATAACTAATATCTGTTTAAACCACCCTTAACACTAAATGAATACGTTTTGCAAAGACAAGGCAGTTGTTTGCATTTACTGTAAAAGTTGCTTTAATAAATAGATCAAAGTCAAAACTTCGTAACACTTTGATACAAAAGCATTTATTGCCAGTATACTTACTTACCTTTAATTTCATCCATACACAAGAAAAAAATCTTTTGTGTAGTCTCATCTCATCTACCTTCAATGCAAGGTCATCAAGCACTTGAGAAACAAGGCCTGGTTTTGCCGTAAAAAGATTTCTGTACAATATAAAATTACTTTTTAACCTAAAGAAAAAACTCACTAACACTTTATAACACATACCTGTAGTCTTGTAAAGTCCTCGAGCTGGGCAAGCGTAAAATTCCATTACATCGCAATTCTTCATAAGCTGCTTTGCTTTTGCACGCCAAACGCAAACAAGATCTGTCAATAATAGAGTTTTATTCGATGTCAATGGCCATTAATTAAATTTTTGAACCACGGTCATTTAACATATATTTTTTATAAAAAAATTTGTCGGCAGCATGGTCGAGTTGTTAGAGCGCCGTGCTTATGATCAACATGGTCTCGGTTCAAAACCCACTCGCGCCATTCTGTTGTGTCCTTGGGAAAGACACTTTACGGCACTTTCCCCTGTTTGGTGGTCTCGGCAAGCAGTTCTAAATTTAAGTCATATCTCTATCGAATTGCAAGCGGACAGCAATATCTTGGCATCTCCTGAAACAGGTCGGGCTATTTGCTTACCCTAAGTCAGCGTTTCTCAAACCATGAGTCGCGACCCAAATGTGGGTCGCCAAGATCATGCGGAAGGGTTGCGGAAGCTGGTAAATTACCGCACGTAAAAGAAAAAGATCTGCGCACACAAGATTTCAAAAGTGAAGACCCTTTTTTAGGAGAACATTACGATTTTAAGACGAAAATCAAGAAATCAGATCAGACTCAAGAAGAAGACTTTTTTTTTTTAGAGATCACTACGTTTTTGAGCCGAAAATCAAGAAATTGAAATAAGTTTGCTCAAAAACAAATTTCTGCCCACACATATACAGCTAAAAATTAGACGACCATAGTTGGCTTACATAACAATTTTGTTTTGTTTCAATAAACACTCACTCAATTTTATTTGGGTCGCAGTTATATTTGTAAATCGTTGTTTTTCGCGATTTTGGGTCCCAGAAAAAAAGGTTTGAGAAACGCTGCCCTAAGTATTAGCGCCTCCGTAGCTTTCCTGCGAGTCAGCAGGATAAATATAAAGATAAAAATCATAATAAAAAATAAAAAATAAAAAAGTACAAAAATGTAGCTTAGTGCAAAGACAACAGTTTATGGTATGATATGTAAATAACAGTAAAATTTTAACTTTACTATGAGTCGAATTATAAAAAAATATGCAGACGCCAATTTTTATTGGGGTTGGACCTTGGTAATTATAAGCTTGATTTTTTATATACAACAAGATTCTTTAAAAATTAGGTAATACCGAATAATTTGTGGGTGATATCTTTCACCGCCTTTTTATTGATCAAACAATTTCAATTGTTCACGCCACAAAAAGGAATGAAACTCGTCCACATCGCCAGCTTCATGCGCTAAATACAACAAAAAGTATACCTACTGTATTTCACTCATTATATTAAGCGTTTTTAGTATTTCAAAGAAATTTATTTAAAAGTTTTTAATTCTTAAAAGAAGCTAAGAGTTGCACAAAAAACTTTTATTACACTATACCACTAAACACAAAAACAATTTAAAACAGTTAATGGCAACTACTACTGAAACATTTCTGTTCTATGCAACTAAACTTTATAAAACATGATACCTGCAGCCATAAGCTTTTTAAAATCATCTCCCATAGATTGATCAACTGTTAATGCAGCTTCTTTTTTTAGCATTTCTTTAATTTTGTTTTTCATTTCAGTAATTCTGTAGCAAATTTTAAAATTGAAGCTTATTGAGAAAAAAGATGAATTAACTATTGATGGAAAAAACTTCGGATTGTATTTAATCTATCAAATCCCATCAGGAGTTTAAAACTGAAACATAAATTAGCTGAATACCATTACTCACTCACTTTTTTGATGTTTTAAGGTTGACAAAATTCTGCAATCCAAAGCTTTACGGCATACTTTTTGTAATGGTAGGCCTACAGTATATCTTGCCTAAAGCTTCTTTTTTTAAGTTTTTTTTCATAGCCCTTGTTTGTTGAAGCACAACAAGTGCAAGTAACACCATCATTAAGTAAGATGTAACAGTCTTTTGATCCGAAAATACCAAAAATATTTGTGGAGAATATGCAATATCAGTAAAATAGTTATGGCCTAGTATTTTTTGTACACCATTTAGTTTACAAATAATTTCCTGTAACTGATATGTTTACTATGATCAAATAACAAAAAATTTATAAAAGCATATAAATCATTATATTGCAAGAACATATAACAATATAAAAGTTAATACCTGTATCCCAAAACAGTTTTTTGAGGAAAGCGGCTACTGTCAGACAATTTAGCAGGTTTCGTAACAATATGTTTTTGACCAAGTCCACTATCATCTTCTTTTTCACTAAAAACCAAACCTGGACAAACTGCAAGTTGTTCTAACTTACTTAGTATTTGTGTGACAGAACTTGTATATAGATTTAATTTGTTTGTTGTGTCAGCAAACACAAGCCATCCAAAATACCAAACTATAGTAGACAAATTTTTACTAACAATGACATCAAACATTGGTTGATGTATTTGATCTTTAAACTTTGTCAAATGAATGTTATTGTCATTTACAACTGCTTGCCATGAAGGTTTTAAATAACATTTTAATTGCTGTTTTACATCTAGCAAAGATTTGGCAAAAGTTTTTGGTATAAACACTCTTTCTTTGGGAGGCAGACAATTAGTTCCAGAATTTGAAGATATAGATTTTTGTGGTAAGTTTAATACAAGCAAAGCTCCAAGTCTTAACTCTTTTCGACATCCTTCTATAAAAAAATAAATAAACAAATAAGTTTATTGAAATTAACCAATAATACAATGGCTCAATTGCAAATTCATTGAAACATATAACAATACTCTCTCTCTCTCTATTTATATATACTGCATATATAATCAAAGTAGCAGTCACCAACAGACTCACAATTGCACATATAAACAAATTCCACAAAAAACTTTATTGTTGCATTGTTTAAATTTACCATTGGTTTGAATACTAAAAAGTTATTAAAATTCATAAAAGCATTTTTGGTCACAATACTTTTATAAATTTTGGATAAAAAAACAGAATCATGAATAAAATATGTAATTTAGTACAATTCTGATGCAGAACAACAAATGTGAATTTAAAGTATTTATCAATATTTAAAAAAAAAAAATACAACAAAATATATCTAATTTTTTTAAAGATTATTTATAGATACTTCAAAGAAAAATATCTGCACCAACAATGCAACATTAATTACAAGACAGTCCAACAAAAAAAAGAAAAACTAAAAAAAACTTTTACTAGTTTATAGGTCAATCAAATAAATTTTATACTTACTTTGCACAATATCTGTCTACTGAAAATGAACATCACAAATACGAACTTGATCTTTTTCAAATAATATATTAATGTAAGCATCAGCTCTGAAGCTTTTTACAACTCTTTCCAACTTATCAGCCCAAACATATTTATCAGAATTGGTCTTACAAAATTTTTTGTACGGAACTTTAAACAAATGATGCTGTGGAGGTCAGTTATTGCATGATGGGAAGCAACACATGGTTGGCATTTTTTCAACATTGGCTTTTGCAGTTTACAAGTGAATTACAATAATGATTTTAACAAAATTTATCATCACTAGCACTACAATAAATTAGATTTTAAATTATTTTGAAATAATAAAATTATTAATTAATGTGTAAAGCAAAGTATTTTTTCAGCAGATCAATTCAAAAATTGATTTAAATTCAAACCTTTGGATCTCATTTACTATTAGCTGTGCTCACTTAATAAACTTTTAAATTTTGGTGAATCCCTTATGTCTGTAAGGTTAGTACTTTATTGGAAAACGGTAAACAAGATGCAAACCTTTTGGTGTTGTTTTGTTACAGTCTATAAAAATCATTAAAAAAATGCAACTTACAGCATTCACACAAACTTGGATAAAATACAAAAAAAGTATTAAATTCATGATTAACATTTTCAGTTGGCAATATTTTAATAAATTAAACCAAAAAAAGATACTGTAGTTTTAAAAAAGAACAAGTTATGTATTTAGTATAATGAAAATGCAGAACAGCTATTTACACTTAAAGCTTTTATCAAAGTTATTTTTAAAAAATGTATCAAATTATTTTGAATGTAAAAGGATTACAAATGGATTCAATTGAATAAATATAGTCAGTTAGCTTATTAACTCTTTATTTTCATTAAATTTTTTTGTTAATATTTTAGTTTATTAATAAATTCCTCACATTTTATATTATTTTATTTTTTATTTTAATTTATTGAATTATTAATTCAAAAAGTATATAAAGTTGTTTGGCTAAAGTGGATCTGAACTGAATTTAGGTTTGCGCATTCAAGCATTCAACGGGCGATACAAAATCAGGTCACGTGATGTGAGTTTCCAATCATGGAGTGTATGTCATTGCCTTGACACATGTGTTTAATCTTTCTTGATAAATGGTGATTTCATTTCGGGCTTTAAAACTGCAAAAGTTGTACCAATTCATAAAAAGGGTAATGTAACTAATGTAAGTAATTATCACCCTATTAGTTTACTATGTTCAATGTCTAAAATACTTGAAAAATTAGTGTATAATTGAGTAATCTCATTTCTAAACAAACAAAATTTTTTTATAAATATCAATTTGGGTTTAGAAAAAATCACTCAACTCTTTATGTGATTTCTTTATTAACTGAAAATATTACTGATGTTTTTGAAAAAAAAACAGGTACTTGGTATATTTCTTGACTTATCTAAAGCATTTGACACTATAGATCATAAAATTTTATTGGCAAAATTGTGGCATTATGGAATTAGAGGAGTAGCAAATAAGTGGTTTGATAGTTATCTTAGCAACAAAAAGCAATTGGTTGAGGTAAATGGCATTTGCTCTGATACAAAAAATAATAGAATTCGGTGTACCCCAAGGTTCAATATTGGGTCCTTTACTCTTCTCTATTTATGTAAATGACCTTAACAGAAGTTTAACCTCTGGTAATTGTATCATGTATGCAGATGACACTAATGTGTTCTTAAAAAATAAATGCTATGAGGAACTTTACAAAATTGCAATCCAAGAGTTGATAAATATTGATAATTGGCTTTCAGCAAATCGGTTAATTTTGAATACAGATAAAACACATTATATATGATATTTCACACAGGTAAAACAAAGCCTCCTTCAAATTACTTAACCCTCTCAATCAGAAATAATTTTGTTTCTCAGCAATCAAAAACAAGGTTTTTAGGAATAATTTTTCAAAAACATTCAAGCTGGAAACCACACATGAAGTTTATACTAAAAAAACTCTGTATCACTTATTGTACTATTAAGAAAATTTCAAAATACTTTGACAAAAACATACTATTACTACTTTGCAACTCTTTGATAATTAGTCACATAAGATATGGCATTGGAACTTGGTACAATGGTAATAAAACCACAATTCAAAAAATTCAAGGAATTGTGAATTTTTTGAACTTATTAGAATGATTTTTGGATTACATCATAGAGCAAGTGTCACAAACATAATGAAAGACAATGGTATAATGACAATTGATCAAATAAATAAACTAGAACTATGTAGTTTTATGTACAAATACACAAAAAACTTGTTACCACCATGCTTTTTCAATTTATTTCAACACAACATCGTAGACAATGACTGACAAATCAACACAAGTCAATCTAAATTTTTTCCATCATTTTGTACATTGAATGTGACCAAACAATCGTTAAAGTATAGGTGTCCACTCCTTTGGAATAATGTCCCAAATTGATTAAGGAAGTCTGGGTCTTATAAAAATTTTCGTAAAGAATTTTTAAAGTATCTTTTAAAAAAATAAGCTTTTAAAACAAACGAATTCAACAAACTCTCAAAAAAAATTTTTGCTGATTGCCGTTCTTTTTTTCAGGAAACTTCAAATAATTTGATGAAAAAACTAAGTAGCTACGAGCTCAAGACATTCCACAAGAAAATCAAGTTAATAAATCAATGACAAAATTTGCCGATTACGATGAAAATTCAATAAATTTTTTATGTGATGCACACCATTCTTTTAATGTTTTTGTAGTTTAATTTTGGTTATTGTTTTTTTGCCGGCCATATACATTAGGGTGGAGTGAAAATAATTTTTTTTGTGAAATTGAAAAAAGTGTAGTTCTAAAAACCTGCCAAACAGGTAAAATCTACGAAAAAAATTGGTTTTGGCGAGTTGCTACCTTTGGGGGGCTAGCAACCCCCCAAAATGTGTTTTGAGGGGTAAAATTTCCTAAAAATGTCGTAACTCAGTAACCGCTTATCGTAGAGGCATGATTTATGGCTCAAAATTTGCAGAATCATCATGTTTCTATATGTGCTAAGAGAAAGTTTTTGTCTATTTCCACTAGAAAAAAAGTTATGATAGAAAAACTATTTAATAAGTTTGTTTGTTTGTACTTAACTAATAGTTATCTGAAAAGTTATTATTATTTTTTGCAGGTATATTGTTCAGTAATTGTGTAAATCAAAGCTTTGGCCAAACTGCAAAGTAGTAAAACATGAAAAGACAGAGTTCAACTTCTGTAAAGAAGATTTTACATAGTGGACACACTTTCTCTACCCGTGATAGTTTTCCACCAGGAGTATTGCCTACCAAGCGACATGTAATAGAACGCATTTTTCATTTGAAAAACTTTCGAACCTTCAATGCTGCAAATGACATTGCCAGAGAAATTTATGACAGATGGGTATGGTGCAACGTATATCCCATTCATCTGTACACCATTTCGAAAAAAGTTCAAAGTTTTGTGAATTGTTTCAGTGCACTTGATCGCTGGTCAAAGAAAAAACGAGGAGAAGCATTTTTACAAAAGGAAAAAGAGTTTATGTCAACTATTGATGAAATATTTGATGTTTTTTGTGCTGACGATAAGCAGCGCAGAATTTTGGAGAAACAACATGGTTTGAAAATGACAAATGATGATTATGCTTTTTATAAAGATCAAACTAGCAAGCGAGTTGGAAAATGTGTGGATGCTGTGTGTTCCGTTCCTAAAAATCGCCCAAATTATGTAGATTCACAATCTCATAAAAAATCTCTTTGATTTCGCTTTGGTCCGGCTCAAATAGCCGAAGAAATAACAGTTTATGAGCAATTTAAATAATTTATTTTTATTTACAAGAAAAAATGGCAACACTGCTTAATTTCGAACTTTAAAGTAATTTCCAGAACTATCCGATTGACCTGTTTTGATTATGACGTAATAGTTGTTTGCTTTGGAGAATGTCAGAACATTCGAGTAACCTTACTGAATGGTATAAATACGGTTCGCTGAAAAGCAGCATTATTAAGTCGATGTTTCGTTGTGGTAACTAAGAATTGGAAAATTGTTAACTGTGTGAAGTCATAGTTTTTTGGTCGCAAGTCTTTGGTTGTCTACGTGATTGTGAAGAATTAAGCTATTGAGCTTTAACCTGTTGCTTTGATTTATACTATTCGGGCTCCTAAGTGGATTGGAGCATATTTCTTAATAAAGAAGATATTGTGGTAGTCTGAGCTGTGATTTAGCTAGACTATATTTTTGCTGTCGCTGGTTCGAAGGTCAGATCCAGCAAGAAGATTAAGAATTATCGTTTAGTAGACACCGAGATTGTGTTATTGGCGAGGCCTTCTTAACAGGCGCCAAAAAAGGTAGACGATTAAACAACGTACTAAGTTACCAAATAAATTTGCTACAAAATTTAAAAAACTTAAATTTGTGGAAGTAACAAAATTTCAAAAAACTTTTTAACATCGGAATAAAATTTCAAAAACTATTTACTAAATTCTACACTGTGGTTCCTTCAACGTCAGCTGACATACAGTTTTTGAGGCGCTCTCGACCCTTACAACCTCATCCAGAACCACCAACATGTTCTTCCGTTACATCAGTTACATCAGTGCCTGAGTCAGCTTTGGATTATCTGTCAGATTCTAGTTCAACCAACACAGACCAAACGCAATCTTCTGCTGCTTCTGAATTTGTTTCTCAATCAATGCCATATGAAAATCAGAATCGAATGATTTGGTCAAACCTTGCACCCAGATAGCAAAAAAACGTTATTTTAACGTTTGATTTTGGTTTGCAGTTTGGTTAGATTAACGTTAAAGTAAACGTTTGTTTTACGTTAGTTTGCTCATTAGTTTAACGTTAATGTAACGTTTAAATTTTGGTTAGCACGGTTAATTTCTAACGTTAGTGTAACGTTCATTTAACATTTAAATTAACGTTCATAAAGCCCATCCCATCTTCCTTCAATGAAGAAGAAAAAGAAGACTACATTGATCTTACCTGCGACAGTTCTCTGAAAAGGACGTTTAATTCAGTCAATCTGACACATTTTTGGATTTCAGTGAATGATGAATACCCAGCTTTGACGAAAAAAGCATTGCGAGTGCTTGTCCCTTTCGCTACGTCGTATTTATGCGAAGCTGCATTTTCTGCCATGGCCGTCATTAAAACTAAATATCGATCACGAATAGACGTTGAAAGAGAAATGAGGGTGGCAGTTTCAAAAATTCTCCCAAGGTTCCACGACCTTTGCAAAAATAAACAAGCCCACACGTCACATTAGATTGGAACTAAATTACTAAATGATAGGGCTATTGTTCTTTTTGATATTTCGTTTCTTCATTGATTCTTTCTTTTCTTCATTAAGTGTTGCGATACTACTAAATGGAACTTTGGTAGCAGAGTTTTTATGACTGGTGCGTCGCAAGCTCAGCAAACTTTTGCAAAGGCGTCACAACGAAAAAAAGTTTGAGAACCACTGACCTAAGCATATAGACATAACAGTAAATATGATATTAAAAATTCACTCTTTGGCTTAAACTAACCTGTTTGATGAGTAAATGAGTTTATCTTCTATTAAAACAATGGTTTTCAACCTGGGAGTCATAACCCCCACAGGGGTTATTTTACCGCGACTCATTTAAAACTTACCGCAACTTGTCAAAAAAACCAACCACGTCTGTAAAAAATAAATAAACAAATATTACTCTAAGCTTTAAGAGACTGTAGCAATATTGCCAGCATAATTAAAAATAACTTAGCAGATTGACTTTTCTTTTAATGACTTCACTCTACGACTCAACTGTACAACTCTTTTTACCACTGAATTTCCAACACGTGCCAGGCAAACTGATACATTATCGCGCTTTAAGACACACTGTTGCGTCATAGTAGACAATAGCTACAAAACCCGTTTTCTTTTTAAACAATTGTTTATATTTTAAAAAGGTCTCGTTTCTAAAAAGATTTTTAATTTTAAAGCTTCTATTTTCTAATATTGAGCAAAATCTTCTTATACTGCAGTTAATTGTGCACTTATAATTTAATTCGCGTTACAGCTTTTTTTTAGCTGCAAGCAACTGAACAGCGCAATTGACCTATTTTCTTTTAATTAAAACGCGACAGAAACTTTCTTTAAAAACGAGGATTAATTCTGACGACCACAAAATTGGCGTGAAAATGGTTTGTATAGCTCGGCGGCTGCTGCAGCTCGTTTTGAAGCACCGCACTTTAAAACAATGCGATGTCTGGTATCAAAAACTTGTGCCGGATTTTAAAAAAATTTTTTTAATTTTTTATCGAAACACAATTGAACGCGCTTCGCGAAAAAATTGAAAAATCATTATAACTTATTGTTTTCAACCGACAAGCAAACAAAATTTATATTTTCAAACATTGAATAAAAATTTTACTATTCTTTTAAAATACAACCTGTCCTATCAATAGAAAAAGTAACTAACATTTTAACAACGATAGGGTTGTTTTTTTAACTTGTCACTTAGTTAGCATGCAAACGTTATTCAAACGTTTGAATGATAAAAGTTCATTTTTGGTAAAAAGCGAACGTTAATTTAATTAACTAAAATATAACGTTAACATAACGTTTCGTCTTAAACGCTAACCAAAAGTTTATTTTAGGTTAAAAAGAGAACGTTAATTTAACCTTTGTTTGCTAACCTCAAAAAAACGTTAACTAATTAACTAAAATATGACGTTAATATAACGTTTCGTCTTAAACGCAAACCAAAAGTTTATTTTAGGTTGAAAAGCGAACGTTAATTTAACGTTCGTTTGCTAACCTTAAAAAAACGTTTACTAATTAACTAAAATATAACGTTAACATAACGTTTCATCTTAAACAGTAACCAAAAAACAACTATTCCAACCAACTTTCAACGTTAATTTAACGTTTGTATGCTACCTGGGCAAGGATGAGTGAGCATTTTCAGATATCCGACAGAGCTGCTGCTGCGATCGCTAATAGTGTGATGCAAGATTTGGGTCTAATTATTGATGATGACAAGACATACGTTATTGATCGTAGCAAGCTTCGAAGAGAGCGAGAACGATGCCGTGCTGAAATTAGGAAAAAGGAGCAAGAAAATTTCAAGTTAGTGAATACCATATACTTTGATGAGCGCAAAGATGCAACACAGGTCACCATGCAAGGGCCAAATAACAAGTTTTACAGGTCTGTGCAACTTGAAGATCACTATACAATGGTTGGGCAGCCTGGTGAATACTATCTTTCTCATTTTTCCACAGAGGATGGCAAAGGAAGAACCATAGCACAAAAGATCTTCAACACCATTGCCAACACCGAATTACATGACAAGCTTACAGTAGTTGGCACTGATGGAACTGCAGCAATGACAGGCAAGTTCAATGGTTGCATTTGTAAGTTGGAAGAACTATTGAACAAGCCACTACAATGGTAATTTTCCTACTACATACCAATGAACTACCCTTGCGCCATGTCTTTATTATGCTTGATGGAACCACCAATAGTCCTGACACATTTGCAGGACCAATTGGGAAGTGTTTAACTGGAGATGTTTCAAGTTGGCCGGTTGCTGCTAATTTTAAGTCAATTTCAAACCCTCAGTTTGTACAGTTGCCAGAATCAGTTGTTAATGATCTGAGTACTGATCAACACTATGCTTACAAGATATGTTCAGCAATAATCATGGGAGTTGTCGACAGCGACTTGCAATATTTAAAAGTAGGTCCCATTGTGCATTCACGCTGGCTAACTCTGGGCTGTCGAATCCTCAGATATTATGTTTCGGTGGATGAACTCTCCTCAAACTTGGAAACTCTGACGAAGTTTTGTCTTCAAGTTTACTTTCCAAGTTGGTTTGAAATTAAGTTAAATAGTCAACTAACTTACGGATCTAGAAATTTTTTCAACTTGGTCCAACGAATTCTTCAGGTGCCTGACGAAGCTGTTCGGAAAACTGCTCTGAAAGTTGTGCAACGAAATGCATTTTTCGCACACCAGGAAAATGTCTTGATCGCCATGTTGGGTGACAACGATGAGGAGATACGAATGCGAGGAGTGAACAAAGTGCTTTCGATTCGTGGAAACTTGCCATCAACGGTTTCACTTGATAATCATGACTTGGTTGACAGTCGCAGTGAAGAATATTCTTTGGAAGGAGCAAAATATTATGATACCGCCTCAACTGTACGGCTGTTTGAACCGCCCACACTGGATCTAACAGTGAACTCGTACTACAAGATGGTGAATTTAACATCTTGCCATCAGCAGCCTCCGGTAATTGAACATTTAACTGATTTAGATATTGAACAATGCCGGATAAGACCACTGCAGCTCGACCACCCATGTCACAACCAATTGTGTAGAGCGCCATGTCAAAATGGTAACAGAGGCCGCAGCACAAGTTGAAGGATTTGAGCGAAGAGATGGGTTGATTCGCCAGAAGATTAAATCTCGAAAACTTTTGAAAAAATTTGACACTAAAGTGCAATTCTGATGCGCTTCATTTTGCGTAGGGTATTTGGTGTACTCTAACTTGCTTTCTTATTTTTCTCTCACTCCTTAGGCAAAACAACCCAATATCAGCATCAACAGTTCGAAAGTAATGAGATGTAACAGATTTTCTTTAAATTACTGAAATACTAAACATTTTATGGGCAGTAAAGCTAGCACGTTCTGTACCTTATGAGTAGGCCTATTTAGGTACTTTGTCTGGTGACCAAAGTTATCCCAAATCATCTTCTTAATATTGTGATTGTCATAATTAGTCCTTATATTGTGATTGTCATAATTAGTCCTTATCAGTTAGACATATATTATTTCAAATGTTAGATCAAAATTATTTCCATACAGCGCAATTTTCGAGTATTGAGCATAAAAAACGGTTTATCGATTATAACTTTTTTTCTTGTGGAAATAGACAAAAACTTTCTCTTAGCACATATAGAAACATAATAATTCTGCAAATTTTGAGCCATAAATCATGCCTCTATGATAAGCGGTTACCGAGTTACGACATTTTTTGTCAATTTTACCCCCCAAAAACACATTTTGGGGGGTTGCTAGCCCCCCAAAGGTAGCAACTCGCCAAAACCAATTTTTTTTTAAGTTTTAGCCTATTTGGCAGGATTTAAGAACTACACTTTTTTCAAATTTTTTTTCACTCCACCCTAATATACATTTGAAATGGTCCTTTTGACCCACGGCAGGATTTCTTTTGGTGGGTGTCTTTGTCTGCCTGACTCCTTTTGGATCCTGACCCTTTTGGTCACAGAATTTGTTGTTTCTCCCACCCATGATTATGCAACATTTTTTTTATATGGCTCGGATGTGTGCATTTTATTGTAATAAAGTATCTTTACTACCTTTTGCGTTTTGATATACACTTTTATTTTATTATTTTTTTTTTTAATTTAAGTTAATTGTTTTCTTTTTTCTCCCTTTAAAAAAATTAACGTACAGTAGCTACTTCGTTTTAAAGGTACGGCGACCACACACAATTGACGTTGTGCATGTAATAACGTATATCGTTTAGCCGTTGTTTCCTATTTCGCAATCACTTTTTCAATAAGAACTTTAAAACGTAATACCTTGATTGCAAATAAAATTGAATTGAATTAAATTGAATTGAAATGTTTGGCACGCAAAACTATTAAATGTTAAAATTATTCGTAAACTGGCACACTGCGTTTAAAAGGTTTCCGACCCCTGAATTAGACTAAAAAAACGCTTTAAAATTGTCTCCGATTTCTTCATTTTTGTTCCAAAAGAGAAGTGAGGACTAAAAAAAAGGTCATCACTTTAAAACCAGGGAAGCGGACTCGTCAAAATTTTAATGCAATTCAAAGCCCGTATCTGATCCCGAGTCCGCATCTCTCTCTAAAACTAAGAATTATTTCTTTCATTTCTGTGAAAGAAGCCAGTCAAGAACAGACATTAGTTGCAAAAACAAAAAAATAAGTTGCAAAAAAAAAAAATTAAATCGATTAAAGGTAAAGCTATTATTTCGGCGATGGTCTGCACCTCATATTTAGGACAAAAGTAGGGACCATAGACTCAATTTAAAGTGATGACTTTTTTAGTCATCACTAGATTTTTGCGCTAAAAACGGTCGCTTTACTAAACAGTAACTCTGAAAAACGACTCTGTATAACTTTTTTTGAAAAAAAGATGCCTTTTTAAAAAACAAGGTCATTTTTTTAAATGTTCCTTCCAAGACAAAATGGCTTTTTAGCGCTCCTGTTAAACATTCGGTATTACAATTAAAGGTGACAACCTTGAATGTAATACAGTAAGAAACAGTTATAAATTTTAGAATAGCGAAACAGAATAATATGAAGAAACTTATATTTTTATTTTTTTTCATTTTTCATTCAAGGTTTAGCGATTTTTTTTTTTTAATAAGGAATGATAGCAATAATCTGTAAAACCTTCAAATCGTTGCTGCTGCATGAAATCTAGACGTCGGAATCGCCGGACTTGCAACTTTTTTATTGAATCCAAGTCCGGGCTCGAGTCCGAGCTCGAGTCCAGCTATCTTGCTCCGAGATGACGAGTCCCTAGTTTGCATTCCTATTTGAAACTGTTTCTAATTTTTTTAGTTTCGTCCCAAAAAATTAATGATTGATGAATGATCAAAAGATTGATGAATGGTTTCCCCAGTAAATGGCTTGTGGCCCTCTTTTGAAAAAACTTGCTCTAAAGCATGGTTTCTTCTTTTAAAGCATGGCTACTCAACTGACATGCCGCGGTCCAAATCCAGATCTTCTGAGTGCTCCAGCTGGACCCCAATAAAGTTTTAACATACCGAATATTTTCCAAGTGATAACATAATAAAATTTTAATATAAATACCACAGAATAAACTTCAAAAATACATGAGTCTTTTATGTATCCTATTATAACTTTTTACGTGGTGTGATCAAAGTAGTATTATCACGCAATAATTAACATTTAATTTTAACCAAAACTTTATTTTATAGCGCGTCGAAACTAACTGAGATTGTATGCACTTTTAATTTGGTGGTAGTATTTAAAGAAATAATACATCGTAATGGAAAATAATATGTAAAAAGACGATGACGCGATGGAATAGCATCGGTGTTCGTCGTGTTTTAAGTGAGATTGTGAGAATTTTAGTTTGCATGTACATTAGATTTTTTGTAATAAATGTTGGTATCGGCATATTTAGACAAAACAAAGTGAGTGCAATACGCCATAATTTAAAAAACACACGATTTCTGTAATTAACAAAATTAAAAATCTGATTTGCGTTACACATTTTTGTTTACAGGCGTAACCATTCTGTTCTGTCGGTTTTGTTTATTGCTCTATTCTTTTCATTCTTACGTAATGGTATTGCAGGATCACTTACTTTCTGCAATTTTAGATTATCCTGCCAGAGTTTTGTAAAATGCACTCCTGCTAATCAACAGCATCTTGTATGTGCAATTAACCTGCAAGTTATTTGTAAACTTATTTAGCGTGGAACAAAAGTATTTAAGAACTCAAATTTGTAAAATCATTTTCATTTTATTTCCACGATTATTTATCCATATACCGGTTCTCATTTACATAGTACGGTACTGGACAAAAACTCATGTAGACTTAATAGCGTTTTCGTTCTTGGTCATTTTAGGCTTGTTTAAAAGTTGAAGAAAGTAAAATTCTAGCAGCAATGGCAACTTCTTTAAAGTTCACGGCTAAAAAGAAAAAGATTGATGAAGAAAGGAGACTTTTCCAAGAAAAACATGGACTTTGGAATATTTTTAGTTAAAAATTCGGATGAAAAACGCATGTGTTTTATTTGCAATAAAATGGTTAATGTCACCAAAGAGTCTAATATTAAACAACACTACGAGACAAACCATTCTGGGTCTTCATACAAAAAACTGCAGGGATATAATAGAAGGCAGAAAGTGAATCAATCGCAGAAACAATTAAATAGCCAGCGTTTTATGTTTTAAAACATGCGTAATGACAATGAAAAAGTACTAAGAAGTAGTGTAACTTCAGACATCACCTCTTTTATTTTAAATTAAGTTTGGTTGCTTGGTGTCTCCAGGCAGACATTCGACTTACTAGTCAATTATAAAAAACGTGGAAAATAGAAAGGAAAAAATTAATAGCTGCTAACCTGGAGCTCAGATTAATACTTTTAAGAGTTATTGTTGTTTGGAAAACACCTTTATAAACGGAAGTGAAAATTTGGGAATAAACAATATTTGGTAAGTTTTATTTGTTGTTTTTATAAGCGAAATTTTATTGAAGTAACTATATAGCAAACCTTTCGCCTGGAATCGCTATTCAATCAATAAATTCAATAATTCAAAGGAATTACAGTCGTTGTTGAAGAAGAATGTGATCTAGGGAGTGAGTTGTTCCAATTGACGAAACAGGCTTTCTTTACTCCCGGAATCGGCGGCGTCAACAAGTAGTTTTTTGATTGCACACAGAATAGCCGAAAAAATGAAGCGTATTCTGATGGCAATTTTGTGAAGGAATGCCTGATCAATGCTGCACAAAAAATTTTCCCAAAAATAGTGTAAAAAATCCAGAAAATAAGTTTGTCGCGTGGCAAAGCGTATTGATGTACTTCGGTAAAGTACTTTATCGTTGTCGTCGTCGTGGTTTGAAGGGCATCCACTTCAGGCCAGACACAAACAGGACTGGGGCCGAGGCTTTATCCTTTTACTACCCCAGACTGATGCACTGCTTGAATCAGATGCTGGCAGGATGTTATTAAGCCAGCATCGAGTTTCGTAATCCAAAACCGTCAGACCTCGTGCTCCATGTGGTGCCCAATGTATAGGGCACGCTGTTAGTACATGGTCTGCGGTTTGCTCAGAGACGCCACACTCGCAATTCGGTGAAGCAGCGAGACCCCATTTGAGCATGGACGAATGGAATCTCCCAACACCAATCCTCAGGCGGTTGAGCTTAACCCAATCTGCTCGGGGTAAGACCATCCCAACAGGCCTGGCATCGGTCCCGGGCACAAAAGCACAGAGCCTGGAAGCATTTTCATAATACTCCGTTTTCCATTTGTGATTTATCCGTTCAGAAGCGCGGATGCCAAGTCTGGTAAGGTTGTCTAAAAGATTCCGCGCAGCTGGCACAAACGGGCGTCTGGATCTTAGTCTCACTTGGCGAGTATGAGGACCCACTTAAAAGACCATACAAGATATCGGCAGCGTGGTCGAGTGGTTGAAGCACCGGACTGATGATCAACATGGTCTGGGTTCGAAACACACTTGTGCCTTTGGGAAAGACATTTTACGGCACTTTCCCCTGCTTGGTGGTCTTGGCAAGCAGTTCTAAATTACAATAATATTTCTACTAAATTACTAGCGGACAGCAATATCTTGGCATTTCCGGAAGCAGGTCGGGGTAATTGCCTACCCTATGTATAGCGCCTCCGTCGCTTTTCTACCAGTCAGGAGAATAAATATAGAGATAAAAATATAAAAAAAATATGATCGGGGTCCAGAGATGTACGGTGAGCCAAAGAGAGTGTCACTCCCAGTCGGCAAAGTCAGCTGGCTGGATGCCTGAGAGTACAAGTAGGTGGTCCGTTGGAGTGGGATGCAGGCATCCAGTGACTATGCACAAGGCGTCGTTCAGGACACTGTCGATGAGGCGAGTATGAGCACTGCGACACCAGACTGGCGCGCAATACTCAGCTGTTGAGTAGACTAGAGATAAGTTGGCTATGCGTAGTGTTTTAGTACCGGCACCCCATCCCGAGCCCACAAGTCACCTTAGCAGTGTGACGCGCGAGGATAATTTTTTGTGCAATACCACTAAATGGTGACAAAACGTGAGCGATCTGTCCAGTTTTACCCCGAGATAAGTAGGGGTTGGACAGAACGGTAAAAGTCTACCGTTGTTGTAAACCTTTAGCTCACGTTTTGCCTCTCAGTTATTTAAGTGAAAAGCTCCCGTTACCGTCTTAGTGTGACTGAGCTTCAACCTCCAAGTCTGGAGATACGCTGAAAGTGTAGACATGTCTTGGCTTAAAGCCCCTCTATCACGCTCTACCTACTTAGTACCAAAATAACCACAAGATACTAGAGGCGAACCCTACGTTAATATCGCAGAAAATCCTAGCCTGTTGAAAGGAGCTTATGCGAGTGTTGAACTGGCGGGGCCTAGCGAATTAGAAGGACAGACAGGTATTAAAATCTGAATTAATTATATTGAAGAAACGAAGACAAAAAGATTAAATGAAAATAAGAACAAGCGCCAAAATTATACACGAGATGCTACAATTTACCAATATATTAAACACATACAAATTACCTAACCGAATTTACAGAGCCGCAAAAGAATATAATGAATTTTATAAATTTTCCCTCTAACGCTTAATACCAACTTGCCGTCCCGACAGATACATTCACATACATAAAATATACAAAGAATACGTTTGTCATCTCGAATTTACCTTTCTACCTGCATCTACAATTGAATCTCACTTAATAATATCTTCTTGTTGCCGCCCCGTATATATACACCTTTTGTAGCGACCACATGTGAAGGAACGCTTTACACCCGTTCTTTTTCAACAACGAGAACAAAGCCACTTCACGGCGTAAATCCGTAATTCAAACAGCTGTCCACTGTCCAGGGCAACAACGGTAAATAGTCACAAATAAATTCTAAATAATCGCGTCAACGTTAATGCGATTTACACAATTAATTTAAAAAGGTTACGATTTAAATAATTAATCTAAAAATGTGTCGATTTAAACAATAAATTTAAAAAGGTTACGATCTGAATAATTAATCTAAAAAGGTTTCAATTTAAACAATTAATCCAAAAAGGTTTCAATCTAAACAATTAATCCAAAAAGGTGTCGATTTAATTACTTAATTTAAAAAGGTTCAATGTCTTTATTTGATAAAATTTAATCGTAGCGTGACACCCTCCAAGTCCTTCCAGTTTCCAGAAGAATGCAACAATGCTAAATCATCAGCATAAACAAACTTTCTGGAAGTCATGGAAGGAAGATCGTACGTATAGATGTTAAATAAGAGGGTAGCCAAGACCAATCCCTGAGGAACGCCGTTTTTAAGACGGCATAGCCTGTTTTGCTTGCTGTCACCGGTGGTAAGGGTGAAACTTTGATTTCGGACAAGTACTATAATCATTTTGACCATGTGATTATCCGGAAGAAGTCTCAGCGGCTTGCAGGTAAGGCCACGGTGCCAGACAGTGTCATAAGCAGCTGTCAGATCGATAAATACGGCACCGGCCATCTTTTTAGCCTCAAAAGTATCCTCGATGTTCTGGGTTAGCAGAACAACTTGATCTACGGTTGACTTCCCACGTCGAAATCCAGCCTGCTCTTTAGGGAGAAGTGGATCGATTAATGGTTCAATGAGGGCGTAGCTAAGCCTCTCAAGGATTTTGTAGGGGACACAGAGCAGAGATATTGGTTGATAACTCTTTGGGTCCCGTACGGGCTTTGCTGGTTTTGGGAATCGCGACCACAAGCGCTCTTCTCCAGACCTTGGGAATTTTGAGTCGGCGCATATAGGAAGAAAGAAAGTCATGTAACCAGGACTTCAAAGCAGCTCCAGTATGGAGTATAAGCTCTGAGCAGATGCAATCAAATCCCGGAGCTTTACCTGGTTTTAAATGTTGGAGGGCAGCAGTAAATTCTCTCTGTCAAAAATTGTCAGAGATATTTACTACGTCTGGTGTTGTGGCCCTCCAAAAATCAGACACTTCTTTACAGAAAAGTCGAGATGACTTGCGGTCAACAGCCTCATATTTCCCATTTCTAACCAGCTGAGATGCAATAGCATCGGTTGAAACGGGACAGTGACGAGGAAAGTGTCGTGACCTACCAGTAAGGTTGTTCAAAATACTCCATCCTTTTCGACTAGAGTGTGAGAAATCAATGTTCCGAACTGCCTCGGACCATCGATCCCTCCGCTTTCTGTCAAGCTTGGAAAGCAGAGCTGTAGCAGCCAAACTTGAGTCGTCTCCCTGAGGAGACTTCAGAAAGGTTTTAAGAGGGATTCACACTCTGCATCCCAACACGGAATATAATTATTTCGATACACGCGTAGAATAGTCTTTTAGGCTGCTTTCTTAATGGTGTTACAGAAGTCCTGGTAAGCCGCATCCACATCAAGTAAATCCGGCGGCAACAAAGTCTTTGCGAATTTATTCGTCAAAGCAATGTAGTGACTCCATTTGGCCTTGCGGAAGTTCCATCGCTTAACAGGCATGCTTGGCACTGCCATAGCAAACCTTGGTGGTGTAATAAGTGAAGATCGATGTTGTGACCTGGGGAACTTGTCAAGGACACGTCTATCCGGTAAGCGACTGTTTGGACTTACGCTGGCGAAAGCTAGATCCGGATTGGTTCCAGTATTCCAGCGGCCGGAGTAAAAACTGGAAGCGTCCTTGGCATTATATAGGAAAGCAAGACAATTAATACTTGCCCAGCCAGCCAAGCAGTCACCGTCCGGACTGATGTCGTCGTAACCTCAGTCAGCATGACGACAGTTAAAATCGCCAGCGTACAGACAGAAGTGAGGAAACACTGGGAGATCCAGGGTTCGCAATCGTGTTGGCGGTGGTTTGTTGACGTTGACTATTTTATACCCATCAACGTCCACACACAGCCACTCGATCTCCGATGTCGGTGGAGATTGGTCCAAAAGCGTGTATCTCAGTCGCTCGTGGACAAACGTGGCAAGGCCATGCTTCCTGCTTAAAGAAGACCCAGCTAGTTGGTAGTTCGGAAGTACCAACTTCTCTGCATCAGTGCAGTGGGTCTCCTGCAGTAAGATGACGAGTGCCTCAGACTGCATAGCGAGGTGATGAAAAACGTTCATCTTGCTTGCAGTGAGGTCTTCGATGTTCAGCTGAGAAATAGTGGGTCTTCTGAACTTGTTGGCAATGTGCCCTAAAAATGGCAATTTTATCCTGGCATTGCCCCGTCCTGAAAAGGACGTTTGCCGATTAGCATACCCACACTGAACATCGGAATGGGTGGATACCCTTTCGTTTTGGTAGGTTCGGTTTCGGTCTGTCATTTTTAAAATCAATGAACAGACTTTATGACGGCCCTTTATGATCTGAAGTACTTTATTATCTGAATATGTACTTTATGATCTGAGGGAAGAAGTCGTACTTTTTTTGAAACTGAAGAGGAAAACAAAAGTTGGCTGTTTCATCTAGCATTTTTTGTTGATATACTGCACACCTGAATGACTTCAACACAAAACTGCAGAAAAATGGCCAGTATGCAAATGACATGTATGGGCACATAAAAACGTTTCAGAATAAATTACGACTTTGGAAAGTGCAAATAGAAAAAGGGGATATAAGCCACTTCCAAACTCTGAAAGAAACTCGACTGCTCTCTGAGAAGAAGACAGAATTTGCAGACCAACTTCAAAACCTGATGAATGAATTTTTGAATTGTTTCCTAGATTTTAAATTCCACGAACATTTATTTGACATATTTCCTCGCCTTTTCACACGGACGTTGAGAAACCACCAACAGAACTTCAATTGGAATTGATTGAACTGCAAGCGAGAACTGATTTAAAGGCAAAATACATGGAAATGAGTCTCGGCAATTTTTATCGGAAACATTTCGATCAAGATACGTTTCCACAGCTAAAAAATCTGTGGCTTTAAGATGGCATAGTTTGGTTCAACGTACGTGTATCAGCAATTTTTTCCTATATTAGGGTTCATGAAATTCCTTCAACGATCAGTACTGACGAATGAACTTCTGGAGAATGAACTTCGGGTTGCCAGCACATCAATTAAAGTTAATCTGTATAGGGTGGTTGGGAAAGCAACCCAGCTTCAAAGCTCTCATAAAAGCAATTTTAACAACTTTTACGTAAATTTGCAATAAACTAAACTGTTTCCTTTTCGTGGTAATGACAAGTAGAGAGTTAATGAGAAATGCAAGTGGCCCGTGGTTTAATCCGGATACACATATTTAGCCCGGCAGTATAAAAGGTTGCACACACCTGGTTTAGAAGGTACTACTACAGTTGATCGAACGACACGTGATCAAACGTCATTTGACCGAAACGACACTTGATCGAAACGACTCTTGACCGAAACGACCCTTAATCGAAACGACATTTGATCGAAACGACAGCTAATAAAAAATAATAACAATTTAGTTGTGCATTTATAGAAAATAGGTTTTAAAATATAATTTTTTTTTGGTTAAGTGTAAAGCTAATTTTTAGTTTGATTAAAATATTTCACAATGTTCATAAATTTAAATAAAAAAAGATTAAAAATTACTAAATAGAAAAAAAAAAAAGAACCATTTGCATAAAGTTTACAATTTATTTCAGCTAAAATTAAACTTTTTAATAAATATTTTATTTAATATTTAAGAAACAATGTTTCTTGTATTTTTGTTTGAAATTCGGACTTACACTTTTTTATTATTTTAGGAGAGTTTATATTTTATTTGACAGAAGAGTAAACATTGCAACACCTTACATGATCTTTTATTGCACTTGGTGTTAAAAGTTAAAGTCCAAATCCTTCCTCACTCTAGCGCTTAAATGTCGGGTTGATAGCTATATCAATGTAGGGTATCCATAAAGTCTCTTTACAATTTAAAAAAATTATTACAAAGTGAAATGATGAGATATCGCAATGAGAGTTGTTTTATTTTAATCAGTATTTCATAAAGTTTCTATTGACACTAAAATTTATTGTTTCAGATAAAATTTTTTAATTAAAATTTTTTATGTTTGATGATTGAGTTATATGAACTGAACCCCCATAAAATGACTACTCCTCAAGAAAAAGCGCAATGTGTATCCTGGTTCATTGAGACAAAATCAGATGTTCAGACCCAGCGAAACTACAGAAGTAAGTATGGAAGAGACCCACCATCACGTCCTTCAATTCGTTTATGGCACAAGAAATTTATGGAGACAGGGACAGTGTTCGATACAAGGAGGAGTGGGCAACCAAGAACATCTGAAGAAATCATCGAGCGTGTAAGGCAAGCCTTTCAACGTTCTCCTATGAAGTCCATCCGTACTGCTGCCAGACAATTGGAACTACCACGTTCAACAGTGCACAAAGTCCTACACAAGAATTTAAGATTGTATGCTCAAAAAACAAATGTTACAGGCACTTTAGCCAAACGACATGCCAAGACGATAAAAATTTGCAGTGAACATGCTGCAACGAATTTCTGAGGATGAAGCATTCCTCAAGCGAGTTTGTTTTATTGATGAGACAACTTTCATGTCTCAGGAAAGTTAAACAAACACAATGTAAGAATTTGGGGATCAGTAAGAAGTAAGAAGGGTCTGAACATTTAATTTTGTGTCAATGAACCAGGATACACATTGCGCTTTTTCTTGAGGAGTAGTCATTTTATGGGGGTTCAATTTATATAACTCAATCATCAAACATAAGAAATTTTAATTAAAAAATTTTATCTGAAACAATAAATTTTAGTGTTGATAGAAACTTTATGAAATACTGATTAACAAAAAACAACTTTCATTGCGATATCTCATCATTTCACTTTGTAATAATTTTTTTAAATTGTAAAGAGATTTATGGACATCCTGTATATTAAGTTCGCGTCACGCAAACATATAGGTTTATAAATGACATTTGAGCTAAGATCTAAAAGAGTTTTGGACTTCAAATAAAAATAATTTCAGTTGAAGACCTTTAATACTTTTTACTTTTAATTGAAGGCTAAAACTTTTTTAGGTCTTTGCTTAAATATCATTTATAAATTTATTTGAAAAAGTGTAAGTCTAAATTTCATACAAAAATTTAAAAAATCAATTTTTTTTAATAAACTGTCATTTCGATCAAGTGCCGTTCGATCAACTGTTGGGTCACGAGTTTAGAATATGATCTCTATTCTCCATTGTTTTGGTTTATTTTTGCCAGATTCTCACTTTTTATTAACTTCATAAGATGTATAACATTTGTTTATTCAACTTTTAGTTTGCCCTTGCACAAAAGTCCAATTTTTGTTCTATTTTGATTAAATTTGTTTCTGAATTTTGGTTCAAATAACAAAGAAACCTATTACACAAATATTCTTTTGATATTTTATCAACATATTTCAAAGCTTTTCAAGAACTATAGAGCTCTATAGGTCAGATTTTCAAAAGGTTTAATATACAGTAGCCTATAATTTAAATCAATGATTTAATATAACGAGCTTAAAATTCAATTTTTTAAAAAGTATACGTTCAGTTCAGTTCAGTTTTCTTTTATTTCTGCACCGCCACATGAACAAAATAACAAAATGTTGAAAAGTTTGTGTGTTGTTAAAGACGGGTTAGAAAAAGGAAGAAGCAACAAAACGAGTTGACGTTGTGTCTTGTTAATTAGCGATGAAAGGTGTGACTTGTTGTTTAATATAGAAGCAAGGTTGCTTCACCTCATTATAAAATTGTTTAAAAAAATAGAAAGAAAAAAAGAAAAAAAAAACAAAGAATAGGACCGAGGTTATTTGCTTATGAAACACTGCTATAGGGGCGGTGCAATGGTGGGACCATAGCAGAGTTCGGCTGGATGAATATGATCAGTCCTTAAAAATATGTAAAAGCATGAACACATTCTACCAGCCCAACAGGCAAACAAACCCACCGAAAGAAATCCTGTTGCGGATCAAAAGATCATTTCTCGAACAAAAACCTCAGTAAGAAAAATACAAAAACAAAAACATTACACCATTAGTAAAAAAAAACAAACAAAAAGAACACAAAAACAACATAAGAAAACATACTAAAAAAAAATTCTACAAAAACCGATGCAAAGTAGTAACAATAAATAGTAAAATAAAATTTATGCAATAACTAAAAAAAATTGTTCAGGTAGAAACAAGAGTGATCCTGAAGAACTTTTCTTGAGTTTTTTCTTGACCGTTGTAGAGTTGAAGATTTTCAAATTGTTCAGTTGTTGTCCTGAAACACAAGAAAAGGAAGACCAGCAAAAGATAGTAAATGATGACCTACGTAACAGTTTATAAGTTTGATTGTTGTTCAAGGAAGAATGCTTTAGATTTTTTAACAAATGTACTTAAGGATTTACATAGTTTTATTTTTTCAGGTAATTCATTCCAAATTTTTGGGCCAATGTATCTCATTGATTGTTTTGTTACTGTGTTTTTGCATGATATAGGTATGATTTGAGAGTTACTTCTAGTAATTACAGTGGACGTTTTTCTTTGAAATATATTGTTAAATGCTGACGGTAATTGCTTGTGGAATGATTTGTACATGAAAATTGAAATATTTAATTTATAGAGTTGTTGTATATTAAGAATATTATCTTTTATTTCTTTGTTGCGTTTTTTTGCGGGATTAGTGCAGATTATCATATTAATAAACTTGTTGCAGATTTTTTGTAATTTATTAAGTAACACAGAGTGTCCATAGCACCAAGTTGTAATGCAATACCTTATATGACTCAGAATTAGTGAATGAAAAAGTGTAAGTAGAGCTTCTTGAGTTAAAAAAGGCCTTACTCTCATTACTGCGTATAGCGATGATTTTAGTTTGCTGATTAGCATTGCCATGTGGTCTTTCCATGTTAGGCGTTCATTGAATATAACACCTAGCAATTTAACTGAAGTGACTCTTTCAATTTGATTTTTTCTAATAGTTAAAACTGATTCTTTTGACAATGTTTTTGTGGTACGAGAGCTAAATAAAATGTATTTTGTTTTTTTGATATTAAGGGAAAGCTTATTTGCTATTAACCAGTTGTCAATGTTTTCGAGTTCTTTATTTCCTTTTTGAAATAATAAATTATTGTTTTTTGCACTAAGGATGATCGTTGTATCATCAGCAAAAGACAGGTTGTTGCTATATTTGAGACATTTTGAGAAGTCATTAATGTAAATTATAAACAAGAGCGGACCGAGTATTGAGCCTTGAGGTACCGAGGAAGAAATAGGTTCTATATTTGAAATACTTGAATTATAATCAACTTGTTGGGTTCTTCCAAATACGTAAATAACTTTTAAACCAATCATGAACTGTGCCTCTCACACCATAATGATACAATTTATTTAGTAATATTTCATGATTAATAGTGTCAAAAGCTTTAGACAGGTCAATAAAAATTCCAAGGCTATTCATTTTTTCTTCAAATGATGTTGCTATTTGATCAGTAAGCAGGGAAGTAAGATGACAAGTTGAGTGTCCTCGTCTAAAACCGAATTGATTTTCACTAATCAAGTTAAACTTATTTAAAAAAGAATATAAACGAATATAGACAAGTTTTTCAATTATTTTAAAAAAACAGGAAAGTAAGCTGATAGGCCTGTAGTTAGAAACATCTTTGGGACAACCTTTTTTAAAGAGGGGAATTACTTTAGTGTGTTTAAAGCAAGAGATAAATTTTCCTTGTGATAAAGATTGATTAAAGATGTAGCTAAGAATGGATATTACATTTTTAGGGAGATGTTTAAGTATAAATGAAGGTATACCATCCCAACCTGAACTCAACTTTGGCTTTAAAGTAGATATAATTCTTTTGATTTCTTGTGGGCATGTTGGATAAAAAAACATGGAAGAGGGGTTTGAAGAACCTAAGTAATCTTGATAGTTAGCAGCAGAAGCAGGAAGCTGAGATATCAGTTTACATGAGATAGTAGAAAAGTGTGTGTTAAATGTGTTTGCTATTTCTTTAGGTTCATATATCATTTTTCCAGCTTCTAAGATACAATTAGTTTTACTGATGTTTGCTTTAGTCCTTCCCAAAATTTCATTAATGGTTTGCCAAGTTTTTTTTATATCATGTTTATAATTTTTAAATTTGTTCTTAAAATATTCTCTTTTTTTTGCTTAATAAGATGAAAATATTGATTTCTAATTTTTAGATACTTTTCTTTTGCTAATAAGTTATTTTTTTGTATATATTTTTTGTGTAATCTGTCCTTTTTGTGAAGTAAGCTCCAAAGCTCTTTGTCAAACCATTGGCTATTCTGTTTTTGATTTTTTGATTGTTTAAAAAAATTTTGGTTAAATTTATTTAGAAAAATATTTTGAAGGTTTTGAAAAGCTAAATCTGGGTCAGAAAATGTAGCAACATTACTGTAGTCAATATTTTCTAGAGAAGCTTGAAAATTTATTAGATTAGAAGCAGAAAAGAATAAATTTTTGATTGGACAAGATTGTCTTAATTTACCAATTTTAGATATTTGAAAAATAGGAAAATGGTCAGAGACACTATGCACTAATATGCCGCTTGTTATATTGACACAAGTTATATTTGTCCAAATATGATCAATAGTGGAAGCACAAGTATTTGTTAGTCTTGTGGGGCGATTGATTAAAGGAAAAAAATTATTATTAAACATGGTGTCTGTTAAAATTTCAGTGCCAGGGTCTTTTTGGTCAATGAGATTAATGTTTGTATCACCCATTATGTACACATTTTTGTTATGTTTTAATTTATTAAAGACAAAATTGAGGTATTCAAAAAATTTATTTAGAGATTTTGTATCTTTCTTAGGT